>CM076570.1:1446797185-1446882962 GCA_034641835.2 Pinus albicaulis | reverse complement strand
TAAAATAAAAGATGGACTCTTAGAAGCAGCATTTTCTAATGTGGCAATTTCACTTTTCGGTTTTTGGAAATTTAATGTTTTTGCTGATTCTAATTTTTTCTCAGATGCTTGGATACTAGACTCGGCTTCACTGGCTTCCTGATTTTCATCTATGTCCCAATAATTGGGAGTATCCATGGAAATAGAAAATTTTGGAGCCTTTGATTCTTTCTTTTTCTTTTCTTTCTTCTTCTTCTCTTTTACTTCTCTCCTGTACTTTTCTTCTTGTTGTTCTTCATAAAGTAATCTGAGGTTATTCAAAATTAACTCATTTTGAGAACCCAGATCATCTAAAACATCTTCAACATAGGAACACCAAGTAGCAAGATAATTGCCAATTTGATATGTCTAGTCTAAATTAGTAGAATTCAAGGCATTGTGTTCTATTAGAGGAGCACAGTCAAATCTAGTAGAGGGCTGCTTGGATTGAGAAGAAGTTGTGCTAAACTTTGTTTTTGGAGGCCATTTTCCTCCTTTTGAAAATTGATGATTTGTGTGCTACCATTCTTCCATGGGTGGAAATTGGCTCGTATAAATTCTAAACATTTTATTTACAGCTAAAAAATGTTTTGATTCAGGTATATACAACTCATTTGAGGATAACATAGGTTCTGTAGAAAATACTTCATTAATAGGATGAGCATCATGCTTGCTTGATGAAGAGGCTTCTATAGAAGAGATAGGTAGAACATGTCTACGAGGCCTAAAAATAGGACAAGAAATCTCTGGCTTGTTTGGGATAAGACGTACTTGCCCATTATTGATAGAGACTCTTTTGATCTTGGCTTCAGGATTTTTCTCTTCATCAAGGGATTTGTATTGGAAATACCAATCATGAGGTAGATCAGTGGGATCATATAACACACCTTCGACTTGGGCATTAGACAAACCAACTGTAACAAAATCTTTTAAAACGGGTTGCTTCAATTTGGGATGAATCGTATTGGTTAACTGGAAAGAGGTTTGTATGAGGACAGACATATATTCACTATCTTCTACCATTTGTAGGCCTTGAATCCCTACCATAAGTTTCCAAAAATATTTTAAATGAACATCATTCAAACTTATAGAATAATCTGGAAAGATTGTTCCATACTGACATCCAGTGGACAGATTACCCATAATTGTACCTATCCTAGCATGATCATAATTATGATGGCGAGTATCAAATATTTTAGCTATGCAGGGTGTATTTAAACCATGTCAAAACAAAGGAGCCAAACCAATTTTGATACCTCCGAAATGGTGATATGCATATTTCTTTTCTTTAGCATACTGACGGAATTTATTTATCTCATCATCAAAGAACAGACTCAAAGCAACTATCTGAACAGAAGGACCTGAAATATTTATCTTAACCTCAACTTCTTTTAAGAAAGATTTCTTCTTAAAGATATATGTGATAGGGATCTTATACACATCAATTGCATGGAGAGATGGAGGATTCAAGTTCTCAGGATTTTCAATGAGTTCATGATATTCATTAGGATCAGAGTCTGACTCTAAGACTCAAGAATCTACTTCAGTTACAACTTTACTTTTCTCACACCATCCAATATTGGCACAGGAATACAATCTTACACATGACACCCCTGGTCTTCTTCTCGCTTTACAATCCCGAGTTAAGATGATCTTGAAAAAAACTGTCCTCAGACAGGCGGCCCAACAAGCTTCAATATTAATTCAAGAAAATGTTACATACAAAGTGATGCTTCAGAGTAGAGCTCTTAGTCTCTAATCCTCTTCAAACATTACATGCACTCTCTTACTCACACAATTACACACACAATACACAAAACACAGCGAACATCCCGACTCCTCACTCACACACACTTATATAGCCTAAAAAAAAAAAAGAGAATTATTGAGGGTCCTGTCGGATATTACTATTCCAGATGGTGTCTGCTCAATATTCTAGAGTACAATAATTAAAAAGAAAAAACACTACCAAGGTCCTTTCGGACTTTGGTCACTGTCATAATCATGGTCCTCATCTGACAAAGATGTTTGATTTGGAGTTTTTTGGTTCAGCCAATTTAGAAATTCTATTGCCCATTCATGTTCTTGTGGGTCCCGAGAATCTTGGTACAGATCTACGAACAAGGTTGCTTTTTCATCGGATGCTTTCTCTTTTCCTTTTGCTGAAGCTGTAGAAGATTCTCCTTTTGTTGATGCCTTTGATGATTTTCCTATTTCCCACTTTATTGTTTCGGTAGTAACATGAATATTCTTTTGTGGAAAGATATATTTATCATCAGATTTTTTCCATCTGTTGACAAAAGCCATTGGATCTATCTCAATATCTAGGAAATAATATTTCTTACTTTTACGGAAAGCGGGCATTGATTGGACTGCCATTTTGACTCCATATAATAATTCCCACTTGAAAATCTGAAACATACTGACAGAGTGTTCGATGGCACATTGGATCCACAATTTACAATTATGATTGATTTCCGCTTTTTGTTGCCAGCCTAATTCAAAAATAATTGTTGAACAAACTTTTGTTGATAGAATTAGGCTAACTAAACATACAACATCATCACTCCAATTACCTGCCATAACACTGATAGTGATTAATGCCTTCTGATTAATTAGCAACTTAATCACTTTATGCTTTCCTTGAAGTTCTTCCAATGCTTTCAACATAGACAATTTTTCATGCAACCTGAGATTATTAAAATCTTTAAGCTAAAGAGTTATCTTTTTAACTTCTTTAGTGTTTTTTGCAAGTATAGATTCATAAATCTTTTCTGGTCCATAGATCTGTGCAAAGGGATTTGGAACAACAAGATTTCTGAATTCGAGACTCTGATAGTCCCAAGGTGTCGAGAAAGTTCTCAGATACTGCAAAGTTCTTTCAATACATTGAGAAGCTCTAACTTGTCTTTTCTTCCTGCAACATCCATCCTTTATCTCCCAATCAGCAAATGGTTCAAAAAGTTCATACTGTGGGAAATAATCTGTTCCTACAAAGTTTTCATCAATCCTCTGGAGAAATGCAGTTTCAAGCTCATCAAAGAGATCAGGAATCCTTAAGGACCTTAAAAAAATTTCAACTCTTTCATTCATATTAATCTCATCCAGATCCATCATTTTAGTTGAAGTATAAACAACTAATGAAAAGTCTACACCACCAATAATCTGATAATAATTCAAGGCTTTTAAGACTTGAATCATAGATTCAGTATACTGTATGGTCCATAAATCATCAAGGGTTTTAAAATAGAGTTTTACCTTCATATTGGGTAAAGGGTATACCTTTACATGCTCTGCATCTAAACCCAATAGAACTCCCACATTTTTAGATTGCCATGCCTGACACTTCTAAATCCATTGATTTCTTCGGATCCTTAGACCAACAACGTTCTTGATTTCTTTTGATAAGTCTCCAAGGATCAATTCAAGGATCTGGAATCTTTTCACAAAAGTTTCAAAATTATCATCTGTTGGAGTCTTACCAGGAAGAACAAATATGTCAGTTCTTCTATTGTAATGTATATGAGCTTTATTCATATCTCTAGTAAGTGAATCAGCTAAATAATTTGAGTTTCTAGGCACCCATTCAACATCAAATTCATATTGCTGAAACCAAATTTGCCAAGCTAACAATCTTCCTCTTGCTAGCTGTCTTGATATTTTCGCTGATAAGAAATATTTGAAATTCATTGAATCAGTTCTTATCAGGGACTTGACTGGAGCCAAATATAATTCTAATTTCTGAATGCCATTGAATATGGCAAGTGTTTCCTTCTCTGCAGTAAAATAATTCTTCTGATGAGGTAAAAATTCACCTGATGCATAGGCACATAAAATTTCTTCTTCCTTCTCTTCCTTTCTTTCATAAAGGACTGCTACCCAATAATCATCAGATGCATCTGTTTGGAGGATTAGAAATCCATCACCTGGAGGTTTAAGCTCTGGGAGCTTTTTACATTCAGCCTTCAACAATCTGACTGCTTCTGTGGCTTCTGGTGACCAACCAAAATGCAAATCCTTTATGATAGGAGCAGTTTTTGCAGACAGTCTAGGGATATATTTATGAACATAATTTAGTACTCCTAGAAAACGCTGAATCATTTTGGTGTCTTTTAACTCATCAGGAAATTCAGATAGCTTGGTTAAAACATGTGGCTGCATCTGAATTTCGCCATTTAAAACATGAATTCCTAAAAAATCAATGTTGTCTTGAAATAGAAGCATCTTTTTCTCAGATAAGACAATACCATGCCTTTGTGCTTCTTCAAGAAAAATCTTCAAATGTTCCATATGAGAATCTAAATCCTGACTATGGACCAGGATATCATCAGTATAAGTGAGAATAAAATCATACCTGCCAAAAATGTAGTCCATTCTTCTTTGAAAGAAAGCTGGAGCATTCTTTAGACCAAATGGTACTACTCTCCATTGATAGAAACCTGCAGGACATGTAAAAGAAGTTTTGTGGCGATCTTCTTCTTTAATCTGAATCTGGTAATAACCAGATTTCATATCAAATTTGCTAAAGATTTTACTATTCTGTATCTTCTGCATTATTGTTTCTTGGCGAGGCAACGGATAGTTGAAGCTCTGTGTTATTGTATTTAATGGCTTATAATTGATGACCATCCGGGCTTTTCCTCTAACTATCTCTGAATGATTTCTGACCAAGAAAGCAAAACAAGAATAGTGAGAAGAACTAGGTTCAATCAACTGTAAGCTCAATAGTTCTTCAATTTGCTTTTTTATCTCTTGTTCATCATTTGGAGTGCACGGGATAAGTTTTCCTTTTACCCCATTGTCATGCAGAGTGACTATCTCTTGTTGAGGACTCTCAACACTCCAAAATGCTTGAGGATTGTTTGAACAATTTTTGAGCAATTCTTCATAAATAGAAATTTGCGCTGGGGACCATTCTGGGTTTCTATTTACCTTTTGCTTGTTTTTCAATTGAATCTTTTCTGCATATATCTGCAACACTTCTTGCCAATTATTTGAATCATTTTGTGGTTTTCTAGCTCCTGCCTTTTTCTGGCTATTCTCTTTTCTCACTTCTGAATTAGCCATTGTCAATCGTGTGACTGATATTGCTTTTTTCTTGACATTCAGAATGACTTTGTCTTCACTTATAGTGACAGGCAAGACAGAATTGATAAAAGGCATACCCAAAAATAAACTTGCAAATGGATCATAATGTTGTACTGCAGAAAATTTGACAATACTCCCCCCAACTTTTAAAGAGACATTATCTACATAGTGGGTGAGATTGACGGTACCACCAACGGTTTCTGAAACAAGAATAATTTTCAAAGGTTTCCATAAACCTTTAAACAAAGACGGGCGAGCTAAATTGTTTGAGCCTCTAGTATCAATGAAAGCATCAACATTAATCCATTCACCCTTAACTTGGACCTGTACTGGAATGTACAGTAAATTGTTTGTTTTGACAATCTTTTTAAGAAAATTACTTTCTTCAATATCGTCAGATGCTGGATTAGGTAATGATGATGAAGGAGCTACTGTCTTTGGATATGGACAAAAGGAATTCATATTGGGCTGTGGAAAAAAGGAATTCAAGGTGGGCTGTGAAGTCTCTTTACCTATATCTCTGAAATTTGAACTAGATTCAGAGGTTTCATCAGTGTCTTCTTTTGCACTATATTCATCACTGAAATGAAGTTCAGTGTCTTCATCTGGTTCTGAAAAATCATAGCATCGATTCATTTTCTAGGAAGTATCTGGAGGTGACTCATTATCAGACAAAGAAGCATCAGTCAAAATATATACATCTGACACTTCATCTTGAGAATCTACAATTGACCAATTATCTACAAAATCATCAATTTCTATACAAGCTTTCAACTTATTTGAAGAGCTTTTAGGGCATTTTCTGGCGAAATGACCCTCTTGTTTGCAGATAAAACAAGCATTATCTCTCTTGGGCTGTCTACGCTTCTTCAAATACTTGAACTTTCTGAAAGGCCTTTTAGGATTTGCTATTCTCTTGGGCTTAAATCTTCCATATCTCTTAGATTTCCTCTTTTTAAAAGGTGTCCAAGGTAACACAGCTCGAAAGATTTCAACACCAGGAGAAAAGTCTTGAGCTTTCTTTTGCCAACACAGATATTTAACCTTTTCTTGACACCAAAATAGAAGATCTATCCAATAGATTTGTTCAATTTTCTTTCCCTGAAGATCTCGATCTTTCATTATTAAATCACCTAGATTGCCTGGCAATTTTGACAAGAATGCAATCTTTTGAGTAGAATCATTGGTAAGATTTGCTTTGTAGATCTTAGACATATAGTCATTTCCAAATTGATCTAAAAACTTCAAATCTTTCAATTCCATTCTTGCAAGATCTGTTATAATTTGTTTCTTTTCATCTGCGTGTTCAGGGACAAATTGAGTTTTTAGCAATAGTTCAAGAGTAGCTAGACTAGCAACAGCTACATTTAATCTTTCTGTCTCTGGTGGTCCCATCCCGGCCATTCTTTTTTCTGCTAAAGCAAAAATGGAAATATTATCCAATCTAGTTGTCACTTGCATCTGGTATAAGGCGCCAATCCAAATTCTTATAGACTCAGCTGGGTTTTTAGATTTATCTAAATCTAACACATATCCACTAGAGTTTGTTGCAAACAAATCTTCTTCAACTCTAGGATACTTATGAACTTCTCTGAAAACATGAGCCTTCTGAATGGATGCAAAATAATGGAAAAGTTGGGGGGAGTATTGTCAAATTTGGGTGTCGTGTGTAAGCTCGTATTCCCGTGCCAGTATTGAATGGTGTGAGAAAAGGTCAGCTACTCTTCAGCTATTCAAGTAAGTTACTGAGTCCATTATCTGATTTTTGGTATCAGAGCCCTGTTCTTGATTCTCTAATGGCAAATCTGTTACGCTCGTTCTCTTCTATCGATCATAAAGTTGTAACTAAAGTAGATTCTCGAGTCTTAGAGTCAGACTGTGATCCTAATGAATCTCATGAACTCATTGAAAATCCTGAGAACTGGAATCCTCCATCTCTCCATGCAACTGATGTGTATAAGATCCCTGTCACATATATCTTTAAGAAGAAATCCTTCTTAAAAGAAGTTGAGGTTAAGATAAAGATTTCAGGTCCTTCTATTCAGATAGTTGCTTTGAGTCTGTTCTCTGATGATGAGATAAATAAATTCCATCAGTATGTTAAAAAAAAGAAATATGCATATCTCCATTTCGGAGGTATCAGAATTGGTTTGGCTCCTTTGTTTCGACATGGTTTAAATACACCCTACATAGCTGAAATATTTGATACTTGCCATCAGAATTATGACCATGCTAGGATAGGTACAATTATGGGTAATCTGTCCACTGGATGTTAGTATGGAACAATCTTTCCAGATTATTCTATAAGTTTGATTGATGTTCATTTAAAAGATTGTTGGAAACTTATGGTAGGGATTCAAGGCATACAAATGATAGAAGATAGTGAATATCTGTCTGTCCTCATACAAACCTCTTTCCAGTTAACCAATACGGTTCATCCCAAATTGAAGCAACCCGTTTTAAAAGATTGTGTTACAGCTGGTTTGTCTAATGCCCAAGTTGAAGGTGTGTTATATGATCCCACTGATCTGCCTCATGATTGGTATTTCCAATACAAATCCCTTGCTGAAGAGAAAAAGCCTGAAGCGAAGATCAAAAGAGTCTCTATCAATAATGGCCAAGTACGTCTTATCCCAAACAAGCCAGAGATTCCTCGTCCTATTTTCAAGCCTCGTAGACATGTTCTACCTATCTCTTCTACAGAAGCCTCTTCATCAAGCAAGCATGATGCTCATCCTATTAATGAAGTATTTTCTACAGAACCTATGTTATCCTCAAATGAGTTGTATATACCTGAATCAAAACCTTTTTTAGCTGTAAATAAAATTTTTTAGAATTTCTACGAGCCAATTTCCACCCATGGAAGAATGGCAGTACGCAAATCGTCATTTTGTCAAAGGAGGAAAATGGCCTCCAAAAACAAAGTTTAGCACAACTTCTTCTCAATCCAAGCAGCCCTCTACTAGAGCTGACTGTGCTCCTCTAATAGAACACAATGCCCTGAATTCTACTGATTTAGGCTAGACATATCAAATTGGCAATTATCTTGCTACTTGGTGTTCCTATGTTGAAGATGTTTTAGATGATCTGGGTTCTCAAAATGAGTTAATTTTGAATAACCTCAGATTACTTTATGAAGAACAACAAGAAGAAAAGTACAGGAGAGAAGTAAAAGAGAAGAAGAAGAAAGAAAAGAAAAAGAAAGAATCAAAGGCTCCAAAATTTTCTATTTCCATGGATACTCCCAATTATTGGGACATAGATGAAAATCAGGAAGCCAGTGAAGCCGAGTCTAGTATCCAAGCATCTGAGAAAAAATTAGAATCAGCAAAAACATTAAATTTCCAAAAACCGAAAAGTGAAATTGCCACATTAGAAAATGCTGCTTCTAAGAGTCCATCTTTTATTTTACCATCCATTCAGAAGGCTCATGTTTTCAGAGAAGTTCATAAGTATCCTAGAGTTGAAGAAGATTTGTTTGCAACAAACTCTAGTGGATATGTGTTAGATTTAGATAAATCTAAAAACCCAGCTGAGTCTATAAGAATTTGGATTGGCGCCTTATACCAGATGCAAGTGACAACTAGATTGGATAATATTTCCATTTTTGCTTTAGCAGAAAAAAGAATGGCCGGGATGGGACCACCAGAGACAGAAAGATTAAATGTAGCTGTTGCTAGTCTAGCTACTCTTGAACTATTGCTAAAAACTCAATTTGTCCCTGAACACGCAGATGAAAAGAAACAAATTATAACAGATCTTGCAAGAATGGAATTGAAAGATTTGAAGTTTTTAGATCAATTTGGAAATGACTATATGTCTAAGATCTACAAAGCAAATCTTACCAATGATTCTACTCAAAAGATTGCATTCTTGTCAAAATTGCCAGGCAATCTAGGTGATTTAATAATGAAAGATCGAGATCTTCAGGGAAAGAAAATTGAACAAATCTATTGGATAGATCTTCTATTTTGGTGTCAAGAAAAGGTTAAATATCTGTGTTGGCAAAAGAAAGCTCAAGACTTTTCTCCTGGTGTTGAAATCTTTCGAGCTGTGTTACCTTGGACACCTTTTAAAAAGAGGAAATCTAAGAGATATGGAAGATTTAAGCCCAAGAGAATAGCAAATCCTAAAAGGCCTTTCAGAAAGTTCAAGTATTTGAAGAAGCGTAGACAGCCCAAGAGAGATAATGCTTGTTTTATCTGCAAACAAGAGGGTCATTTCGCCAGAAAATGCCCTAAAAGCTCTTCAAATAAGTTGAAAGCTTGTATAGAAATTGATGATTTTGTAGATAATTGGTCAATTGTAGATTCTCAAGATGAAGTGTCAGATGTATATATTTTGACTGATGCTTCTTTGTCTGATAATGAGTCACCTCCAAATACGTCCCAAAAAATGAATCGATGCTATGATTTTTCAGAACCAGATGAAGACACTGAACTTCATTTCAGTGATGAATATAGTGCAGAAGGAGACACTGATGAAACCTCTGAATCTAGTTCAGATGACACTATGACTACTGTACCATTTCTTTCAAATTTCAGAGATACAGGTAAAGAGACTTCACAGCCCAGCTTGAATTCCTTTTGTCCACAGCCCAATATGAATTCTTTTTGTCCATATCCAAAGACAGTAGCTCCTTCATCATCATTACCTAATCCAACATCTGATGACATTGAAGAAAGTAATTTTCTTAAAAAGATTGTCAAAACAAACAATTTACTGTACATTCCAGTACAGGTCCAAGTTAAGGGTGAATGGATTAATGTTGATGCTTTCATTGATACTGGAGGCTCAAACAATTTAGCTCACCCATCTTTGTTTAAAGGTTTATGGAAACCTTTGAAAAATATTCTTGTTTCAGAAACCGTTGGTGGTACCGTCAATCTCACCCACTATGTAGATAATGTCTCTTTGAAAGTTGGGGGGAGTATTGTCAAATTTTCTGCAGTACAGCATTATGATCCATCTGCAAGTTTATTTTTGGATATGCCTTTTATCAATTCTGTCTTGCTTGTCACTATAAGTGAAGACAAAGTCATTCTGAATGTCAAGAAAAAAGCAATATCAGTCACACGATTAACAATGGCTAATTCAGAAGCAAGAAAAGAGAATAGCCAGAAAAAGGCAGGAGCTAGAAAACCACAGAATGATTCAAATAATTGGCAAGAAGTGTTGCAGATATATGAAGAAAAGATTAAATTGAAAAACAAGCAAAAGGCAAATAGAAACCCAGAATGGTCCCCAACATAAATTTCTATTTATGAAGAATTGCTCAAAAATTGTTCAAACAATCCTCAAGCATTTCTGAGTGTTGAGAGTCCTCAACAAGAGATAGTCACTCTGCATGACAATGGGGTAAAAGGAAAACTTATCCCGTGCACTCCAAATGATGAACAAGAGATAAAAAAGCAGATTGAAGAACTATTGAGCTTACAGTTGATTGAACCTAGTTCTTCTCACTATTCTTGTTCTGCTTTCTTGGTCAGAAATCATTCAGAGATAGTTAGAGGAAAAGCTCGGATGGTCATCAATTATAAGCCATTAAATGCAATAGTTGCATTGCCAAGAAACAATAATGCAGAAGATATAGAATAGTAAAATCTTTAGCAAATTTGATATGAAATCTGGTTATTACCAGATTCAGATTAAAGAAGATCGCCACAAAACTTCTTTTACATGTCCTGTAGGTTTCTATCAATGGAGAGTAGTACCATTTGGTCTAAAGAATGCTCCAGCTTTCTTTCAAAGAAGAATGGACTACATTTTTGGCAGGTATGATTTTATTGTCACTTATATTGATGATATCCTGATCCATAGTCAGGATTTAGATTCTCATATGGAACATTTGAAGATTTTTCTTGAAGAAGCACAAAGGCATGGTATTGTCTTATCTGAGAAAAAGATGCTTCTATTTCAAGACAACATTGATTTTTTAGGAATTCATGTTTTAAATGGCAAAATTCAGATGCAGCCACATGTTTTAACCAAGCTATCTGAATTTCCTGATGAGTTAAAAGACACCAAAATGATTCAGCGTTTTCTAGGAGTACTGAATTATGTTCATAAATATATCCCTAGACTGTCTGCAAAAACTGCTCCTATCAGAAAGCATTTGCATTTTGGTTGGTCACCAGAAGCCACAGAAGCAGTCAGATTGTTGAAGGCTGAATGTAAAAATCTCCCAGAGCTTAAACAGATGCATCTGATGATTATTGGGTAGCAGTCCTTTTTGAAAGAAAGGAAGAGAAGGAAGAAGAAATTTTATGTGCCTATGCATCATGCGAATTTTTACAAGCATAGATTGAAGTTTGGTAAACTTCGCTTCTGTGAGAGCCTTTGTAAAGATATCAGCAACTTGATCATTTGTTGAACAATAGTGCACTTCAAGAACACGGTCATGAATGAGCTTTCTGATGAAGTGTATGTGTAGCTCAATGTGTTTCATGCGATGATGCTGAACTGGATCTTTGCATAGTTGAATGGCACTCTAATTATCACACCAAAGTGTAGTTGGATGTTGTTGATGAAGACCAAATTCGGACAGGACTGACAAAGCCACATAGCTTCCTTATTGGCTTCAACAAAACCACGATACTCTACTTCTGTCGAAGAAAGAGAGATGGAAATTTGTTTCTTACAAGACCATGTAATAGGTCCTGAACCAAGAGTGAATACATAACCTGCAGTAGACTTTCGATCATCAGGGTCACCAGCTCAATCAGAATTAGTGAAACCAATCAACAATGGAGATGCTCTTGCACTGTAATGAATCCCGAAATACACTGTACCTCGAATATATCGAAGTATTCTTTTAGCTTCCTTCCAGTGACTTTCATGAGGTTTGTGCATAAACCAAGCAACAAGACCAACGACAAAGGAAAAGTTTGGATGGGTATGGGTTAGATACAGAAGTTTACCAACAAGTTGACAGTATAAGGTAGCATCAACTCCAGGGGACATGTAAGTGACTGAAAGCTTGACTCCAAACTGAAAGGGAGAAGGGGTTGGCTTATAGTTTTCCATGTGAAAGTGACGTAGAAGATCACAGGCATACTTTGACTGAGAAAGGGTAATACCTTCTTAGGATTGCAAGACTTGAAGACCAAGGAAATAATGCAAGTGTCCTAAGTTTGTCATTTCAAACTTCTTTTTGAGGCTAGACTTCACATGGTTTATATGGTCGGGATCACTACCATTAAGGATAAGATCATAAACATAAAGAACAAGGATGATTAAGGACTTCCCCACTTTCTTGGTGCACACAGCTTTGTTGGAATGACATCTAGAAAATCCATTGTCTAAGAGAAAGCTATCCATTTTGGCATACCAAGCCTGAGGGGCTTGTTTGAGACCATAGAGAGACTTGTTAAGGCAACCAACAAAGCTAGAGTCATTTTGGATAAAGCCAGGGGGTTGTTCCATGTAGATTTCTTCATGCAATTCCCCATGTAAGAAGGTGCATTTAACATCCATCTGATGGACTTCCCATTTAAAGGAGGCAACAAGGGAAAGAACAAGGCAGATAGAATTCATTTTGGAAACAAGAGAGAAGGTTTCAGTATAGTCGATGCCTTCAACTTGTGAAAATCCTTTAGCAACAAGTCGAGCTTTATGTTTATCCACTTTTCCATCTGGTCCAAACTTTGTTCTGTAAACCCATTTGCATCTTACAAGTTTTCTTCTCTTTGGAAGAGGAACAAGATCCCGAGTATCGTTTGCCAATAAGGAATGATATTCTTCATTCATAGGTGCATCCCAGTCTGGATGACCTGAAGCTTCTTCAAAGGTATCTGGATCATGATTTCTAGAACTTGAGCCAATAAGAAAGAGGCTTTGTCGAACTGAGAATGTGTACGATGTTGATCTGCAGTGTCACCTGCAAGAGAACCTGCTGCATCTCGAGTAGAGCAGACCCATTTTGGAAGCTGTGGAGCTGAAGGAAGATCCTGAGGAGGAGGAGGATTTTCATCCTCGCTATCATCATTTGAAGTAGAAGGAATGCTGTCAGAAGTAGAAGAGATAGAGAGAGGTGGCACATATGCCGAATCAGGCTCGCAGGCCAAAGGTGGCACACCCGCCGAACTAGGTTCACAGGCTGATATATTTTCATCAAATTTTGCATCTCTTCTAATGATTACATTTTTGGATTTGGGTTGAAGAAGTGTATGTCCTTTGACATCTTTAGAATATCCAACAAAAATGCATTTTTCACTCTTAGGTTCTAAGGCTTTATGTTTCTCATCTGGAATATGGGCGCAAGCTTCACTTCCAAAAACACGAAAGTGACATACATCTAGTTTGATTGAGCTCTAGGCTTCTTTTGGAGTGATATTCCTTGAAACCTTAGTAGGAGTGTGATTTACTTTGTAATTTGCACAATTAATTGCTTCTGCCCAAAAATTAAGACTAAGTCCTTTAGATTCAAGCATACAATTAGCCATTTCTTTTAGAGTGTGATTCTTCCTTTCAGCTACACCATTTTGTTGTGGAGTATACAGAACAATATGTTGCAATTGAATGCCAGGCTCAGTGCAAAAATTGATAAATTTGTTGTTAACATATTCTCCTCCATTGTTAGATCTTAACTTAAGAATTTGATGTTCAGATTGTTTCTCAACAAAGGCCTTAAAGGCCAAGAACATGTTAAAAACTTCACTCTTGAGTTTTAAGAAGTATACCCAAGTGCATCTGTAAAAATCGTCAATGAAAGTTAAGTACTTGTAGCCAGAGAAAGAAACAACTCGAAGTGGACCACATAAATCACTGTGCACAAGCTACAAAGTGGTTGAAGTATGCCAAGAGGCACATTTGTCAAAACTATCCCGATGATGTTTTTCGAGTACACAACTAGAACAAACACCATCTCGGCAAGATACCATAGGAAGACCTATCACCATATTTTCTTTACATAGAGTTTGAAGAGAGCGATAGTTTAAGTGACCAAATCGCTCATGCCAAAGTTTGCTCACTACATCATTATGAGCAACAAAAACGGAGGGAAGACATAATGACCCAAAGTTGTCAAACTTATACAACCTTGTGGAATCATCAGCAATGCCAATAGCTAAAATATGTCTAGGATCTCTTAGGTCCTTAATTACAACATCATGAGGTGAGAATTCTATGGTTTTCCCTTCACCTGAATGAGTTATTTGATAAACATATAGAAGGTTGCAGGATAAGATATGAACACATAATACATCATTAGATTGACCATTATCTAGATGAATGGTTACAGACCCTACAATACTAAGAGATCTATCATCACCAACATAAATATTTTTGGTGTTACAATCATTTAAAGAAGAAAACATGGCTTTATTTTTGGCCATGTGGTAAGAGGCTCCAGAATCAATGAGCCACTCATGAGAATGAGAACAAGAAGATACATTCAATGCAATTCAAGATCTTGATGCTTGAAAACCACATGCAGAAAGTGTCATTCCTGAAAATGAAGTTGACGAGTTCTCCAAATGGATGTTGTGCTTCTTCACTACTGCTACCAAGGCTTCCATCTTCTTAAAACATCTTGACTCTACGTGGCCATCACGATTACAAAAGTTGCAATGTCTATCTGTCTTCTTCCCTTTGTTTTTATTTGCCTTATCAGTTTGTTGAGTTGTTTTTTCAGTTTGTGGTTGAGATTGCTTAAGGCCCTTGTTTGGTTTAGGACCATTCTTTTTAGGATGCTGCTTCTTAGGATTCTTTGGATTTGGTTGCTGCTAGGCTGCTAAGGCTTTCTTAGAAGAGTTTCCAGGATTAATAAGAGCAAGGTGTAAGAGTTTTTCTTGTTCTCTTATCAAAGAACCGCAAAAGGCATCAAAAGAGGGGGACTTGTAGGTTGTTCCTTGAGAAATGAGGGCTTCTCTAGTGGAATCTGTTGTATCTTAAGAGACAATCTCTCAGTTGTGAAAGGAATCAGTGCTCAAGACATTTTAAAAGTGTGTCACAGAAATAATTTTATCATGAGGTCTTGGTTCTATCCCACTGGAAACTAGTTTTCTAAAACCCTTAATGATCTGGAATAATAAAAGATTTCACAATGCCATTGACTGTTGATATCTGAATGGAAAAGAAGAACTAAAGGGGAAACTCAAAGTAATATGTTGTAAACACAGAACCTATTACTTTTAAGTTTCATAGGAAATTCATGGAGAGAGGGGAAACTCAAAATAACATGTTGTAAACACAGAATCTATTACTTTAAAGTTTCAGAGAGAGTTTGTGAAGAGAGGGGAAACTCGAAATAATATGTTGTAAACATAGAATCTATTACTTTAAAGTTTTAGAGAGAGTTTGTGAAGAGAGGGGAAACTCAAAATAATATGTTGTAAACACAGAATCTATTATTTTTAAGTTTCAGACAGAATTTGTGAAGGGAGAAGAGATGGAGTGAAGGAGCATTTATTAAGGCTATTTAACTCTTAAAAATGTAAATTAGAGACCAATTTATTCTTTACTTCACTTCATTCAAGGAAGAAACCACATAAAATGGCACAAGAAACATGAATCACCATCAACAGTTGCAAGAAACTTGTTGCTTCTTTCATTCACCCATCAAAAAAAGAAGTACAAAATGTAGTCCCCAAGAGATACAAAACTCGGAACCCTGTCTCTCTCTTTCTCTCCTTAAATACAAACAAAAGTAGTTTGTAACTTCTCGAGCTTCTTGAAAATCCTAGACTGCCCAAAACTGTTAAACTGCTTATTACATTGCAATCAAGGACACCATTGTAGCTTCGATCTTAACAAAAAAACCAAATAACACTTGGCATATAATCCTTTTGCTGAATCTTATTTGTTGCTGATGTGTCTCCTTCTCTTTCGGTTATGATGTCCTAACAATCTATACAGACGCATCTTCGCCTGACTCTGCCCATGCTTTTGCATTTCGAACATTGTCATCATGTCACTTGCTACCCGGCTTTGCCTCTTCTGCTCGTGCCTGCTGTGTTCTGTCTTCTCTTCTCCTTTACTCTGCGTCAGGTCACATACCCGAGTCTTTATGCCCGCGTTTGGACTTTCTTTTATTATCAAGGCGTAACCGCTTTTAAGACTTCTGCACGTAGCATCGGGTCTTTTTCCACCCGAGTCTACTCCCGCGTTCAACCTTTTCTTCATAAACTGCCGCAAGACTTGGAGTTGAAATATATTCTATTCACCTCTGAAGAATGCATCGCGTCCGCTTTCAATCACATTTCGGCATTTCATCGGTTTTACGTTATAATCGTCCTTTTCCTCCTCCGATGTGATTTAACACAGAAAATGTTTTACATCCGGGTTTGAAATCATTTGGAGTTCACCTTTGAAACTACATCGCATCCGGGCTCTTTGTTGTACTTCGCAACATTACTAATTTCCAATTTCCGCGATCGTCGCTAAACCATATCGCATGCGATGTGCGATATACTTCGCATCGCATCGCCACCTCCTGTATTTATCGCATTGCAACTTAAATCACTTAACGTTCGAAGACTTAGCAATAAACACAAAAATCGCCGATGTGCGAAATGCGCCAACTGTCTTATGTGATCTGTTCCATCCATCACTCACTATCATTTTTGCGACTTGATCCTCACCATCCATCTCTACTTCACTACGGGTTGCCGACTTGACCCATGCACTCACGACTTTCTCCATTTGCCGACTTGACCCGTTGAATTGCACGTGCCCTCGTGCATTGCTCTGAACGCAAACTAGCCCGACTCTGCTCGCGCATTCACGACTCCTTCACGCCTTTGCTTCTTTGGTTTTGGTTCGAGTGCACATGTGTTGATGAATCCTCGTTGAGCTTGTGGTCATCCTTTCGAGCATATTACAGGTCTTCTTGAAATTTAACAACTATTCCTCAATAACTTTGAATTGCTCAGAACCTCTCTTGACTTTTCGCTGAGTCAAATTAGGCTACAACTAAATGGAAAGTGGAAATAAATGCAGAGGATGCAGGGCCTAGCTTAGCAAGAATGGAATAGATAATACTACCATATTACTTTTTGACCTTACAACCTTCTAAGAGAAGTCTAAGGGTCTTGAATTTGGACAAAAATTCTTCAATAGAGGAGAAATTATTGGGGTCTGAAGTAAGCATCTCATTTTCAAGCTGGTGGGCTCTGATTTCATTTTGAATGCCAAAAATGCCAAAAACAGTATTTAGCTTTTTCATAGCTTCATCAAGGGAGTTAATTTCTTGGATATGAAATCTAAGATTTTGAGCAATGGACATTCCTATCAATCCTCGTGCTTGATCTTGTTTATTTTCCCATTTAGCATGTTTATATTCATCGGTAGGTTTAGATTCTAGTCATAAGGCTATTCTATAATGTTGAGATTTTGAGGTAGCATCGGGTGTGCTCTAGCCCTGAAATTTTGTGGAGGGGCTAAGACACACAAGACCTCCAAAACCCAGAAAGTGTTTGGAGAAATTTCATCCGATGTGTGAAATATTAAAATAATTATTTTTTTTAATGAGAACCCTAAGTCTAACTATAGGAAATTAGAAAAATTAAAGTGAATTAATTAAACACGTGATGAAATGTTCTAAGTGACGCAGATCAAGCAGTATTTTAATCTAAGCCGTCGATAAGAGATTAAATCACGATCGTTGATATGTCAATGAGAAAAGTATAAAGGAAAGGCTTCGGGTCAGCTGGAGACACACACAGAGTCTAAGAGATCGAATTCTTCTAACGGAACAGTGGTCGGACGAAGATCAAATCTGAGTGAATCAGAGTTGTAGCGAGGGGTAGATGCAATGATTGGTCAGGAGGGCTAAGAGTACAATGCAGAGCAAGGGCAACAGAGATGCAGTGGAGGTAGTGCAACCATCAAAGGGAGTTACGCAGTCCCTCAAGAGGGTGACACAGGCCCACGCAAAGGCAACGTAGCATCTCCAAGGAGAAGTCTTGAATTTTGTTGGGAGAAGGGTTTCTGAGCCAGGAGGACTGAAATCGAGATCTGAGAGAGGAAAATCCATGCAGAGCTAGGGTGGCACAGTTCTTCAGCTAGGCTACGCAAGTTTACGTAGTTCCTGCGTAGAGGCTGTGAAGAGCCAACTGGGGTTTCACCAGTTGCTCATCCGGATTAGCCGGGACTTGCGAGAGTGAGGTATATCTCACATTTTCTCTGATCGCCGAGGTTTTCTTTGTTGGGTTTGCCGAGTTTATGGCACCCTAGATGTACTCGGAAACTACTGCTTAATAATAATAAACCCTCATATCTACTGCACCAGTTTTCTCGCATTGGGTTTTTCCAGGGACATTTGTTCAAAAAATTTGTGTCACTTTGTCGAATGAGCATGATATTCAGTAAATGATCTGTATATGTGTAGGCTGCTAGTTGTGTTTACTTCGTTATTTTTTGAATATTTTCTGAAAATAACTTGTATAATTAAATCACAAGTAGGAGAAGTAAATCAAGATATTGCAGTAGGATTTTTGTATTGTTGTATTCAAAGATTTTCACATGGTATCAGAGCGATTGCAGATGAAGCTGAATCTCCAGCAAATTAGCTGAAGACATATTTGTTGCAGGGTAGTAACTAAAGCGGCAGAGAATCCGGAGAGGCCAGCGCAGCACCAGGAGGACGCAGTCCTAGCAGAGGTCACGCGGGGGCTGACGCAGTCCCAGTTGGGTGATGCAGAGACATCACAGTGCCTTCCAGAGGGACGCAGGAGCAGCCTGCACTACATAGTTGTTGCGCTAAGCGAGTCTGCTCAAGCAAGAGCCAGACAGAGGGACGCAGTCCAGTTTTAGGTTGTGTAGTATTTTCGTGATTCGGAAGCACTACTTTAGATCTTCAACAGTTGCTAGTGTGTGGAGATTCTGCCGCTGCAGAGTTGTGCCTAGCTAAGTTGACAAAGAGCGGGAGGAAGACAGTTACCTAGCAGATTTGCGCCGAAAATATCTGAGATTCGATCAGGAGGGTGATCGTAGAGAACTGTTCAGTTGTTTTTTTTCTTTGGTTGAATATTTCCAGGAGGGAAATCAGTTGTCGAAGGGAGCAACTACTATAGAGTGTTTCTAATCGTCAAGAAACCCAGATCCAACATTTCTGTTGAGAGTTGCAACAGAAAGAGGGAGAAGAGTATCTGTTCTGTCAGATTTGAGCAAGATGGCCTCTCATGCACTGAGAGATCAAGACAGGTTTGACAGCATGTCCAACTTCGTCATCTGGAGAGCCAGGATACTGATAGTCCTGGATGAGTACGTCATCAAGAACCATGCAGAGAATGTCCTAGTTGTGCCTACCGATCTAGATCCTCTGAAAAAATTCAATGAAAATCAAGCACGGGCTAAGCGTTTGATCATGGATGGAGTGAAAGATCACGTCGTGCCACATATTGCCGGAAAGACCATGGCAAGCAAGATGTGGAATGCTTTGGAGACGATGTATCAAGGATGCTCTGTTCAAAGAAAAATGCTTCTAGAGAATCAGATGCGGTTGTTCCAAATGCAGAAGGGTGAGGAGATAGATCCCTTCCTTTTCTGACTTCAGACTATCCGAGATCAACTGATTGCCATGGGTGCGACTTTGGATGAAGGGATCTTGGTAAGGACTGCCCTGAATGCAGTCACTGAGGAGTGGGAAACGTTTGTCTAGAGCATATTGGGCAGGGCAGCGTTACCATCTTGGGCAGACATGTGGGCAATCCTCCGTCAAGAGGAAATCAGGAGATTCACCAAAAGGTCGAACAGTGGCAGCGGAACTGTCAAGGTGAAGAAAGAAGAGGAAGATGATGCAGCCCTTGCATCAAAGGAACAAAGGCAGCAAGGGAAGAAGAAGAGGGACCTATCCAAGGTCCAGTGCTTCAATTGTGGCGAACTTGGACACTTCACCAGCACTTGTCCTAAGAAGAAGGACAAAGGATCTTCTGAATGCAAGGCAGCAGCAGCAAAGGACGATGGGAGTTATGATGACGTAGGCATGAGTTCTCATGAGCTACGTAAGTGGGGCGATATGGATCTGTAGAACAGCTACAGAGTGATGGTAGGATCCTTGAGTAGCCCAACTCTTGGATCACATACGAGCTACGTGAGCCTTAAGATGGTAGCGGGGCAAGTAGAGAGATGGTTGCAGAAAATCACAGTGAAGTAGAGGGCAGTGCTGAGATGCTATAGAGGGAGCAACGCAGTGCAGAGGCAATAGCGTCGAGGCTGATGGGACTTCAGCAACGCAGAGAGGCAGTGCAGAGTTGTAGCAGCGCAACAACTTCAGGATGACAGCGCAGAGTAGCAGCCAAGGAAGCTTCAGTGATGAGATGCAGCCCAACTTGTCTGTCAATGATTGGGCAAGGGTCCTTTAGTTGCTTACTTCTCGGCAACTGAGTTGCAATGCAGCAGTTAGTAGTGGCAGTGCTATGGGCAACATGATGCAACAATTTGAGAGGGAGCTACAGTACAGATGTGATAGTGTCAGAGGCAGTGACATGGGTAGCAGTACAGAAAGCTACAGCGCAGTGGATGGAGGGCAGTAGGCCAAGCATCAGTAGTGCAGAGACCGATGTCGAGATCTTGCGATACATGGTGTGGATGTATTGTTAGAGCACACTCCAGGCTAAGAGGGAGTGTTGATATTTTGAGGTAGCATCGAGTGTGCTCTAGCCCTAAAATTTTGTAGAGGAGCTAAGACACACAACACCTCCAAAACTCAGAAAGTGTTTGGCGAAATTTCATCCGGTGTGTGAGATATTAAAATAATTAACTTTTTTAATGAGGACCCTAAGTCTAACTTAGGAAATTAGAAAAATTAAAGTGAATTAATTAAACACATGTGATGAAATGTTCTATGTGAAGTGGATCAAGCAATCTTTTAATTCGTCGACAAGAGATTAAATCGCGGTCGTTGATGTGTCAATGAGAAAAGTATAAAGAAAAGGCTTAGAGTCAGTTGGACGAAGATCAGATCTGAGTGACCCAGAGTTGCAGCGAGGGGCAGATGCAGTGATTAGTCAGGAGGGCCAAGAGTACAGTGCAAAGCAAGGGCAGTAGAGATGCAATGGAGGCAGCGCAACCATTAGAGGGAGTTACGTAGTCCCTCAGGAGGGTGATGCAGGCCCACGCAGAGGCAGCGCAACATCTCCAAGGAGAAGTCCTGAATTTTGTTGGGAGAAGGGTTTTTGAGCCAGGAGGGCTGAAACCGAGATCCGGGAGAGGCAAATCCACGCAGAGCTAGGGTGACGTAGTTCTTCAGCCAGGCTATGCAGTTGTTGCGCAGAAGCTGTGCAGAGCCAGCTGGGGTTTCACCAATTGCTCATCCAGATTAGCCGGGACTTGCGGGAGTGAGGTATATCTCACATTTTCTCTGATTGCTGAGGTTTTCTTTGTTGGGTTTGCCGAGTTTTTGGCACCCTAGATGTACTCAAAAACTGCTACTTAATAATAATAAACCCTCATATTCGCTGCACTGGTTTTCTCGCATTGGGTTTTTCCGGGGACATTTGTCTGAAAAATCTGTCACTTTGTCGAATGAGCGTACTATTCAGTAAATGATATGAATGTGTGTAGGCTACTAGTTGTGTTTACTTCGGTATTTTCTGAAAATAACTTGTATAATTAAATCGCAAGTAGGAGAAGTAAATCAAGATACTGCAGTGAGATTTATGTAATGTTGTATTCAGAAATTTTCACAATTAAGGGGTTAATAATTGCTTATATCATACACAACATGCTCTCATCTCATGGAGCCCCAAGCAATAATACAAAGAAAAATCAAGAAAAGGCAAAAGGCAAATGAAGGGTGGAAAAACAAAGGTTGGGCTAACGCATGTATCCATGATTGCTCCCTCCTACATTTATACACCTAATATGTGGATACCCTCATCATTACCACCCTTGAACCCATGGCATTTAGCTTTGAGACCCATGTGTCCCTATCCACCACATCATTATTCACATGACCCCTATCAATTGAGAGATGTACCTTGGACCTATCTTTCCCCTTAAAAGCTAGAAACACCTAATAGGGTTGTATATTAGCCACTCCTACTTAGTAACACTATTACAACCTTGAAGCCCCAAATTTGGAAGGGAAGCCCATTATGAAATTAAAAGGAAATATGCATTTAATGGAACCTATAACTCTGCGCCATTGGAAGAATTCGTCCCTAGGAATTTTGGCCAACTAGAAATTAGCCTTTGAAGAGATTCAACCTAGAGAATATTTGCCAGCCTCTTACTAGTAACTCGGCTATGCGCCTTTCCTTCGTCAGGAAATTTGGCCCTGAAAAATTGGTTGCACCAATAATTAGACCTCCTTCTCACTTCAACAATTTGGCCCTATAATATCTAACAAATTATCCTCTTTGCTTCAGAAAATTGACCCTGCAATCTACAACAATTTGGCCTCTTGGAAGTGCTCTTGAATCAACCTATACTCTTCCTCCTCCGCGCTACATTCTAGTTGAGCCCCTTGCTCTAGAGAAAAAATGCTCTCTCTCCTTGTATGCCTTCACCTCTCCCTTAGGTTTATTTTATAATCTTCATCAAGCCCAAATCCTTAACCCTAATCTTGATTCCAGAAGATCTAGGAGATCAATGGTTCCGATCATTTCTAAGTCACTTAAATAATTTATTATTTATCCTTAGAAATTGACTTAATAGTCCACAATAATTAATTGACTTTACTTCTTGTACTTTTCTTAAGTTAGACTTAGGAAAGAAGACGTAAATCACTTACTCCACCAAGCAAGCACCTAAAAAGGCAATAAATCATCTTCACATGCTAAGACACCAAGCCTATGCAAAAGATTTTTTGAAGCTACCAAAAGCTTCAACACTACCTCCTAGCAAGGAAGGGATTCTCCAGTACCCACAACTTGTCTGTGTACTTCACAAACTTCCTTTTCACTAGAGGCTCAGTGAGAAAATTTGCCACCTACCCCTCTATGGAAATGTACTACAATCTCACAACACCTCTCTGGACTCTGTCTCCAATAAAGTGATATCTAAAACACAAGATTCGGAAAGAGCTTAATGCAACTTAGATTGTCACAGTGAATCATTGTTGGCCTCATCTCCAGACCAAAAAATTTGGCAAGCATCTTGCGAAGCCATATTGCCTCATAACTCGTGATACTCACTGTCATGTACTCTGCCTCTGCTAAACTCGGTGCCATTGACTGTTGCTTTCTGTTATACCGTGAGATCATGGCCAATTCCAAGCTAAAACATCCACACGTGGATTTTTTGTCCATCACACTCCATGCCTAGTCAGAGTCTGTGTACCTATGCAACTCCACTCCACTAACACCAGTATCCAATATATTTGAGCCAAAGTCCACTATACCTCACGGGTACCACAGAACATGCCTTTGTTGAACCCTTAGTTAAACTGAGAGGGGGGCGGGGGGGGTGAATCAGTTTAACACATTCATGGACTTTTAAAACTTTTTCATTAAAAATTATTTACACCTTCATTTCATGTTCAACTTAATATGTGAGTAGTCTTAGAATGTGAGCAGCAATTATTAATATAATGTAACAACAGATTTAATATGAGAGCAACAAGTATTAAGCAGATGATATAAACCACATCAACACATAAACATCATGCACAGAGACACCAGATATAAGTGGAAACCCATAAAGGGAGAAAACCACATCTTATTATTGTTGTGATGCAAAGGCAAGCTCCAACTCCCTCTCACCACTAATTTTCTCGTAGTCTCCAACCCACAGAGGCTCCTACCTCACCCCCGCAAGCTACAACTTGCAAGGAAGCTCCAACTCCCATCAATTTTCTGTGCACCAACCCACAGAGGCTCCAACCTCGCCGCCTACAATCGACATTTTATCAAGCTACAACTTGATGTGGAAGCACCAACTCCCATCTACTCTCTGCTTGTGCTACAACCCACAGGAGGCTCTCACTCCCCGCCCGCCTACAACTGACATCTATCAAGCTACAACTTGATAGGGAAGCTCCAACTTCCTTACTCTTTCAAAGAAAAACAAACACTTGCTGATTTACCTTGGATATTAGCTCTGTTCTATACCATATTCACTACTGTGCATCAGTCTTCATATCTACCTTATATCATTTCTGCATCTTCTCAAATTCACTATCAGCTCCTCCTTCTTCTTTGCTCAGCTCCTCCTTCTTCTCTGCCTCACTGCTTTATTTCTGCATTTTCTAACTTCTCTGCATCTCGTTCTACTCCTCCTTCTTCTTATCTTTTCTACCTTAATATTCTGTACTCTGCATTCCCTAACCTCTCTCTCTCCTACCTCTTGCAGCTTGCTTATTCTCTTCAACTTTCTTTAATTCTACTACACACTGTCTTCTTCTCTCATTCTATTTTCGTCAACCTTCTCCCCTTGGATATTAACCTGTTTTATACAAAATAGCTTCATGGCTATTTGTATTCTTATCAACTTGAAATGGATGGTACTCATGTCTCTTTGCCTTCTGCCTTCTCATTTCTTTTCTAGCTCACTCAGAAAAATGTAACTGTAGGTGCTTATTTTAATCTAACAATGGGATTTTCTTTACTTCCGGAGACTTGCCAATGCATCACAAACAATAAAAAATTCAATTACAATATTTACATTCACATATAATGAAAACTTCAGCTCAACTCATTTAGTCTTTTGGTTCGCTGCGCATTTGTCTTTTCTTTGACTATGTCTGTCTTTTCTGTGACTGTGTTTTATCTCTTTTCAGCTCCGTTTGCTTTTCTGTCCTCTGTTGTGGTGTAACTGCTGCATACATGTAACTGAGCTTTTATATCAGTGCATTTTGTAAATATGTGTGACTACTGACTGTAATTCTGGGCAAATTCCAACGCCTTTCATACAATAAGTGTCTCGTTGATGTGGAAGTTCTGCAAGCGGAACATACATACAACGCAATTGTTTTATATAAAGAATCCCCCTCCACCTTGGGCCGAGGCCCGTGGGTCCACAGCCCACGCGACATAATTTAATACAACCGCAAACACAACTTCAGCTCTTGGCTTAATTATAAGAGTTTTAATCATATAATCTGCCCTTTTAATACAACTTAACACACTCTCGGCGTAATAGAAAAAAAAAAAAAAAATTGTTTAATACATAAAATGCCCTTTCGGGCCCACCATCCGGGCTTGCATTGTCCTCCGATTGCGATTGATCACAATCACAACTCGAATACTCCCGATGCGATTGTTGTATTATCTGTCTGATGCGATTGACCACTCCTGCTCCGATTGCGATTGATCGCTCCTGCTCCAATTGCGATTGACCACTCCTGCTCCGATTGCGATTGGTCACTGTTCATTGTTCTTTGCCGATGCGATTGGAACTCAAACACTTATTAATGATAGTTCATAAGCCCATCGGGTCCGGGCTTCAATCGCAATCGCAAGTCTTTTAATATATGTTCTGACGGTCTGTTTCTTTCCGATGCGATTAGGCCGGAATTCAAACTTATAAAAACATAACTTATAGACCCATCGGGTCCGGAACTTAATCGCAATCGCAAGTTCCTGTATGGACGTTCCAATCCCTTTATATTCTCCGATGCGATTAGATTGTTCCGATGCGATCATGCCAGACTTCAAATACTTTTTACTCATGGTTTATAAGCCCATCGGGTCCAGAGTTCCAATCGCAATCGCAAACCTTTTGTTGCATGTTCCGATGCCCTGCTTAAATCCGATGTGATTGGGAAGGGTCCCACCTTATATTACTTCGTTTCTTTATTTATAAAGCGCTCCACTTACATATATTTATGCTTTGACCTTTGTTTATATGATGCACTGCACATATATGTAATGTGCTGCATATACACTCCAGCGTGGGTAGCGATTCCCGGAATGAGATTTATATATATATTTTGCTGCTTGGGTTATACGATTCCCGGAATAAGGTTTGTATATATACATACTTTGCTGCTTGGGTTATGATTCCCGGAATTATATATATGTATCCTTTGCTGCTCTAATCTTTAGTGTATCTTCCAGTGGGGTTAGGCAATTCTCGGAATTTGTTTGTATAAGTATATATACTTGCCGCTTGGGTTGTACGATTCCCGGAATATTATGTATGTTTGCACATGGTTCCATTCCATAAAAAAAAATGCGTCTATGTTCGTTGCCTTTGCCTTCGCTGTGCTTCTTTCTCTGTCTCTGCTGTTGCTTCTTTCACTGCTTCTGCTGTTTTGACTGTTACATTTCAACAGTCTTCTTCTTTGCTGCCTCCTTTGTCTGTCTCTGTCTTTTCTGCCTCCATTGCCATGATAACGGCTCTGCCTCTATATTCGCAGCCTCTGTCTCCACTGCTTGACCATTTCATTGCCTCCATATTCGTTGCTTCCTTTGCCTGTCTCTCTCTTTGCTGTTTCTGTTGGTCTCTTTACTGCCTCAGTTCCTTATCTGCCTTGCTTCCTTTGTTCGCTTCTTTGCTGCCTCTGCTACTTCTTTGTCTCTTCAATCAAAGTCTATGCCATACAAACTCAATTAATGAATAATTGCTCAATGATTCATCTGCAAACTGTATTGAACTCTTAATTAATAAATAAACCTCCATATTACACTCCTTGACTGATGCTACTCCTTACTTCTCTTTTTGCTGCCTCTATTACCTCTCTGCTGCCTCTGTTCCTTGTCTTCTACTTTGCCTTATGGATAGTTTAGGTGCTGCTCCTGTCTTTACCTTTGCCATCAATGCCAACATTTCCAACAGCCTTGTTGCCACCCAATGAAACTTTCTCGATTCCACCATGAACTGCTATGTGTTCACAGCAAAACAAGATATCCAGCCTAGTGTTGACCAGATACAACAAGGAACCTATCAGCTACCTATACAGTGTGGGATCCACCGATTCACTCTCGGAAGCACTCAACTTCTTCAAGTTAGTGTCAAGTGATCATCGATGCAGACATAGGCCTGCAATCCTCCATCCTGAACCTTCTCAAGATCTCAACTACATACTTGTCCTTCCATGGAAAATCTCTCTTGGCCACTGCCACACCACCAATCTTGAAAATTAGTGCATCAAGTCGATGTCCTTCATCTCGAACTTTGAAGCATGATCCTCCTTGCACATCCCTATGAGCTTCTCTAATCTTGTCAAGAAAAGGTCGTCAACATAAAGGACCAAGATGAGTGGCTCATCCTCCACAAGTACATGGTACAAGTTAGAGTTTGCTTCACACTTGGTGAAGTCCAAAACAAGAAGATATCCGTCGAGCAAGGCATACCATGCACATGGAGCCTACTTCATCCCATAAAGGGCCTTCTTCAACCTACACATATGAGACTCTCTCCCATGCACCTCAAAGCCCTAAGGTTGCTCAATATACACCTCTTCCTCAATCACCCCATTGAGTAAGGCCGTCTTCACATCCATCTTATGTATCCTCCACCCCATCTCTAGAGCAATGGATATGATTGTCCTAACAGATGCATATCTGGCAACACGTTCGAATGTCTCCTTGTAGTCCACTCCCTCCTGCTGGAAGAACCCTATCGCAATGAACCTCGCTTTGTACTTCTCGACACTACTAAAAAATAGAAATTCCTTAAAATTTCATGAAAATTTACTCATTGGGTTCGCCCTTCAATAAGGCATCCAAATCTGCGATCAAAATCAACATGCAAACACTGCAAAAATTAGAATGTGCCTGCATGTCACTAGTAAGTAGCTTATCGGATTCAGAATCTCACAAGATTTATAAACATACCATTATCTTTGACATGCGAGCCTCTAGACGAAAAATGCTAGAAATCATAATTGCCATGCATGTCACCCAAAAAGGCCTCACTGGAATCCTGAGTTCATAGGAACTCCAAATATGTGATCCATACTACTGCATCATCCCTGGAACTCCCTCGAAAGTAGGGAACATGTTGGATGGTGTTGTCATTGATGGCAACATCTGTTATTGAACGCTCTTAATATTTGTCTGGATTACATCCGTTGGAAGCTCCAAAGGAATAAGCCCCGCACTTGTTGACTTTGTGAGGACGAAGATCAGTCGGGTTGCTCCTACAATCTCTATCATTGGATGCTCCTCGTCGAGCCGACTCCAACGGTATGTGGCATGCCACGAGATCCCTCGCGATTTGAGAGGTATGCTTAGTCAAAGATGGTGGACCCATTCTATGGTCAAAATCCCCAAACAAATGGATGGTGTGGCAACTTCTTCTTAGCTGGCAGCTCAAGAGGTCAAAAGGAATATTTATTAAAAAATCAAATTAAACATTAATGGCTAAAATTCATTGAGGGGATCAAATTTGAATTAAAGATGGTCCCAAAGTAAGATGGTCTAAAAGATCACCGATCTGGAGCAGTTCACAGTATTATATCGACACAATCCCACGTAGATCTGAAATAACCCATTGAGAGATCAATACATAGAAATGTTTTGAGTTATAAGTCTATAATTTGAAGCAGTTTTAAATACACGTCCAACATCACTGTACAAGCGGCTGTCAATCAACCAGGCCAACTTATACATAGTTTTATTTCTGAGTAAGAAGCTAAATGCACCTGAAATTTTCGGAGGGTTTAAAGTCTGTGATTTAAGGTCATGATTTATAACTTCACGGTGGAATGTAGCTATCAAGGGTTTCGCTTTAAATTCTGAAGCTTGTCACACCAGGTCGGAAGGAGAATTCTGCTTTGAAAATTCATTTCAAAGCTTATTTTCTTGACAGAACACTTCTGTTCCAACTCGCATTTGGCAAATCCATCAAATCTGAATTCATTGGAAACATTTTCGGCCCTGGATTGGTAGAAGTAATGCAGGTATCACAATTTGAATGTATCAGCACTTAATGTATGAAGTTTCTGAGCAGAGGCATGTGTTTGATGCTGTTGTAACATGAGGCAGAGATCTAGTATCTGGATGGAAGTTGGAACATTTATTGGTATCTGGTGTAATACTCAAGCAAGCAATCTCAAGCCCTAACACAAGGGGTTATTTGTAATATGCATGGGCTTTCTGTTGAAGTCCTTGAAGTTTTGGCCTTTTAGGGCACAGATTCGTTGATGACTTCGTGAAGATTGACCCTGTCCTGAAGCAGCTCAAAATCTGTGAGATATTGAGTTCCTAAGTCTGGTGATATTCAGAAACTCGACATAATATTCATGTCTACAAGCTGTGATATATCGTTTTAGCAGACTTTCTTCTGTGGTACATCTGGATGTATGTAGATCTGAAGATGTCTGGAGATTTCGGTCCTAATAAATTGTTGTTGATCTGAAACAGTTTATAGCAAGGGTTCGGTTCTTGTGAAGCCTCTGTTGCCAAATAAATAGCATCATGTGGGTATAATCAACACTGGATGGATTGACAGGTTATGGCTACATAAGAAAGCACGTGGAGTATGAATTATGTTTGCGTCGACTTCTGGATAGACATGTCGAACAGTTGGTACATATTTGTTGGAGCTATATGGCTATGCTTATGGAGATATAATGTAATGTATGGATAATTTTGAAAGGTATATATTATGGTTGGTTAGTAACAAGCTGGGTCCCACATTTTGTTGCAGCACAGTTGGTAAAAAATCCTCATTTTTATCATTGAGTAATAAGACCCATTCTGTCGAATAATAAAAGAAATCAATATGTGCTTTTTGTAGCACTAATACTGAAAGGGTTCATTTTGTAGAATGACCCCAAAAAGGTGTCAATCGTAGAACATTTAATTTTATACAAAGTCTGTTATGCCTTTTATGGGTTTTTGAGAGTATTTATTGATCCAAACTTAAAAACAAATGAAGCACTGAAAACAGACCTGGCTGAAGTAATTGCTGATGTGAGATGGCAGTTTGGACAAAATTGTTGTGATGCCTAGGGTTTCACCTTGAGCAGGATTTGTCACTGGGATTGGACTGGTTACTCACTATTGTTATTACAGAGATCATAACTGACATTTGTATTCAGCTGCTGAGGGTTTAGTGTGAGGGTGCTATTCTTGACAGAGAAATGTTTGTTGTAACAAGGTTTTTTGCTAAACTATCTAAGCAGGGTTTGTTCTACAGGTTGAGATAATGGCCACTTAAGGTTTGGGCAAAGGCAGAATTGTTTATAATAGTTGATATTGATAGCTAGGGTTTGATGTGCAGATCGAGCTGAGGCAGAATTGATTAACGGAGTTTGTTTTGCAGTTTCTTTTATATTGACATCGAGCACAGGTGGATCCCATCTAAAAATATATAAAACGTGGTTCGTCCGTTGATCAGAGTGGCAGGGTGGTGCTAGGGCAGGTTGGAGCCTGCATAGGGTGTTGGAGCATCCTTTTGGTTGCTGCTGGTAAACAGGGTGTTGGAGCGTCCTACAGGTTGGAGCCTGTAAACTAGGGCATTGGAGCGTCCTACCAGTTGCAGTTGGTAAACCAGGATATTGGAGCATCCTTCAGGTTGGAGCTTGTAAACTAAGAGATTGGGGCCTCCCTCAGTTGCAGCTGAAAATATTAATGTACATTTTATTGAAGACATTATTAAGAAGCGTTCAGCGATTTTTGTCCCGGAGGGGTTTCCACCTAAAATTCTATTGTCCACTGTCTTGATGTTTGTACATTGTTGAATAGTGTTGTTTACTGTTGATTTATGTTACATCTAATGATAATGTTAATTAATGCTCTATGAAGTTAAAAATATACTAAATGAAGAGAAATATTAATTCACCCCCCTCTTAGTATTTCCAACAAAACCTGCTAAAATTAGCAACTCTCTCGAAACTATGCAGAAAATGTGTCTGAACCATTACTGGGTCAATCCTATGACTAGTCATCCTGGGAACCATCCCCCATCCTATCTCTATATCGATATTTGAACCTCCAGTTGGTCTTTAACCCTCCAAAATTGCAAAGGAAAATTGAGGGGTTGACATGTGTCCGCTTTGACGAAGTCAACCTTGAAGCTCTCAAAGGGGTACCCATGACACTTGTCCAAATGGGTCTTCATCAAATTTAGCTTAGCTACTTGAAAAGTCTGCAAATGGATGCCCTTTTACCAATTCAAACCATCATTGGTCACTCCACATGTGTACAAGGTGTCAACGAGGTTATGCAAAAATTGGATGTATCCTCGAACACACTACCTAAAGATGTGTGCATGAATGGACAAGATGGATGAGGAGGAGGGTCAAAAACCATAGGGCACATGAGCAATTAGACTTCCCTAATCAACTCAAGGCTTAACCAACTCATCAAACCTTGTGATAAAGGATAAGGATGGAGCATTAAGGTCTTCACATTTCACATATGTGAAGAAGGCCAAGCTCATGTGAGGGTGAATTGGCTTTTTGTCATGTGTTTTTGCTCCAACATATGTGCGAAAGGGGGAGCGCCTAGTCTCATGTATACCACACGGACCTAAGTTATAACCCCTAGTGATAAATTAGTGAGTACAACTTAGGGAAAATACTCTATGGAGAATTCGAACAATAAAATACTTGCAGGTCAACATTAGGTCCTCAACCTAAAGTTTAGGACTTTTTATTTGAAGTAAAATATCCCAAACCAATTAGGTGTGTTCACACTAGAAAAAGTGAAAAATAAGAACTAAGGGGTTATTATGTTAATTTATCATAGGGCTACATTGTTCTCTGTTGTAGACAATTGCATTTAAAACTTTTCAATATTTGATTCTTCACCCTTGTGAGCATCACCTGATGCAATGAGTGCTAAGTGGACTATTCAAAAATCTAAGAAATTAGTTAGTTACGACTACCTATCATGGAAATGGTCATAGATGAATGACTTACTTAACACAGTCGAATCCAAAAAAATGATATCTAATATAATGCACTACGAAAACCCCTCAATACTTAAATACAAAGAGTGAAGGGAGCTCTACTTGAATGGTTCATGAGGCACAATACTTGCTAAGGTTTTGCAAATGGGGTAGCAAGCTAAGTGGGCTTGATTGTGGGGAAAACTCCACAATTAAGCGTGCTTGAGCCAGAGGCAATCTAGGATGCGTGACCTCCCGGGAAGTCCTGGTTACCAGGTACAAGCCCCGAAGGTGATGATTGATGCTATGTGATTGATTTCACTGGTTTCAATCCTACTTCTTCACCCCTATGAGCATCAGCTGATGCAATGAGTGCTAAGTGGACTATTCAAAAATCATGAGAAATTAGTCAGTTACGACTACCTATCATGGAAATGGTCATAGATGAATGACTAACTTAACTTAATTGAATCCCAAAAAAGGATATCTAATATAATGCACTGCGAAACCCCTCAATACTTAAATACAAAGAGTGAAGGGAGCTCTACTTGAATGGTTCATGAGGCACAATACTTGCTAAGATTTTGCAAATGGGGTAGCAAGTTAAGTGGGCTCGATTGTGGGGAAAACTCCACAGTTAAGCGTGCTTGAGCCAGAGGCGATTTGGGATGGGTGACCTCCCGGGAAGTCCTGGTTACTAGGTGCAAGCCTCGAAAGTGATGATTGACGCTATGCGATTGATTTCACTAGTTTCAATCCCACTTCTTCACCCCTGTGAGCATCACCTAATGTAATGAGTGCTAAGTGGACTATTCAAAAATCATGAAAAATTAGTCAATTACAACTACCTATAATGGAAATGGTCATAGATGAATGACTTACTTAATGCATTTGAATCCCAAAAAATGATATCTAATATAATGCACTGCGAAAACCCCTCAATACTTAAAGTCTTTTTATAAGTTGAGAGAGCCATCTAGAAGCATCCAAAAGGTACTTTCCATGATTAAAAAAATAACAAAACACACAAACTGGGAAAAAAAAATTTTAATAAATAAATAAATTTAAACGTCAGAAATGCGCTCGTACGGCCTGGAAACACCTTTACGTCTGTACTGGACACATTTCCCCAACGTGAAACGGCCCTATACGGACAGAAACGCATTTCCAAGTCGTACAGTATGGTGAAACGCGTTTCCATTTCGTTTCTGAGCTGAAACGGACCTTTGTGCCATGTTTCTTGCAACATAGCTTTTACATAGTCCCCACAAGGATTGTGGAATTTGAGTACTATAGAAAAGGATGAGAAGAAGAAGTAGAGTTGAAAAAACTCTGGAGATATGATGATCTCTAATGGTACAAGCAGCCTTTGGTACATACTTGGGCATGGAGTCTTCAAAAAATCTATAGGTGCCATTCCAATGGTCAATAGGGCTCTCACTTCAAGACTAGTTTTCAATGGAGGTTGTCAATTGTTGTGAGCGTTGCTATTTTTTTCCTCAAGGGCCAAGAGTTAGAAGAGGCTTAGCCTCTCTCCTCTTACATACATTGTGATTGTAAAGTGGTTGATTTGTGAATACCAACATAGTACACACATTGTGCAGATTTGGGGAGTTTCACAATCTGATTTTTACATGTAAACATTTCTCCAGGTTTGCAGACTTTAGAGACCTTTTCTTTGTGTCATTCATTTTCCAATTACTTCAGGGATCTAAGGAGGAAGTCTAGTGCATCACAAGAACAAATTTTGTAAAGATTTCCTTTCTTTTTGAAGTCCCTAGAGAGGTCTCTTTTCATTGTAACAATTCACTGATAAAAAACGCTACATTTTCCTATGAGGGAGCTTGGGATTTTTCCCATGGTATCCCTTCTCCCCGTTTGGAGGGAGGATCTTTGCTTGTGGGGGAACTAATCATCTTAGTTTAGTTACTCTAGTTCTCATGTGCTAATTTCATTTCACTCATGCATGATTAGTTTCTGACATAATTCTCACATCCATTTTCATTTTAGCCCTAGTTTAACATTTGTTTATTTCAATTTCTTGAGTAATTGCATTGAGTTTTTATTACAACACATGTAAAATCCTTTTTGTTAAAGCAAGAAAGTATTTTAGCCAATTGACAAGCTTAAACTGGTTTAATTTAGCCATCTTGGTTTCACAAGTCTCTTGAGCACTTTGCTTTATCATTGTCAATTTAATTTATGTGGCATCTTGGTTGTTATTGAACATTCTTGTGTCGAAGTTTCACTTTCATTTCCATTTGAATATATTGGTATTTTTACTTAAAGTATTGTTCATTATACTCAAGCACCAATACTTTATTTTGGAAGGAGCAACATTTACTCAAGCATCTCACTTAAGCACATTTTATTACTAATTGGCATTTCCAAAAATTAACTTCCAACATAAGTTGGTTGTATATACTTTAGGGACCCTCCACCCCTATTGACTCCTCATTGTGAGATCCGGATTTCCAAGCGAAGATGAGGTCTAGGGACCGGAGTTCAATTGAAACTTTGTTTTAGAATACAACTAATAAAATAAACCAAGAGCATCTCTACATCACAACTTTACTTTACTTGCAAATGCAATTCCCCTATATATGTTATTTTGAATTTATTTGAGTCATATTTGCAGATATCATCATTTTCTCAAGAAGCATTTGCTTTATATTGCAAGTATTTGAATTTTGGATCTTTTACTTTTGCAACTATCAACTTTCTTAAACTTGGAATATCCTTCATTGGTGCAACTCTATTTCAAGTTATTTCATATATTTGTTGCTTTGATGATCATTTAGCTCATGAGTAATTGATGTCTCTATCTTGTCAGTTGAGCATTTACTTTCAAGTACTATCTCCTTTATAGTTGCAATTTATGTTTATATGCTCATCTTGGTCTAACATTTAATTTGCAGGATTACTTGGTGTTTCATTTTGAAACATTTTATTTTTGAGCAAGTGTTTAATATTTTGAAGCAATATTGAAGGCACTAGTTTACATGCTTATCTTTCATTATGTATGGATGATTATTGAGAACACATTTCATTTCATATCTTGTATTGCTTATCATACTTGTTGAATTTGTTCATAATCTTGAAGTAATTCATTTAGCCTTAGCATCTCCTAGAAACCTCACACCGTTTTTTCATCTAACTTTTTAGTAGGGACCACCCCCCTTAGCTTACCTAGGAGAGAGCTTTAATGAAGAGAGTTGGGAATTGGTGACAACCCCATCTCTTAGTTTTGCCACCAACCACACCTTGTGGGGCTAAGGGTTTTTCTCACTAACTTAGGTGTGTGTGTAAGGCAGCAACACCCTGTTTACCTTAGGAGCGTCCTACAGGGATGCATACTCCCCTTGGAACACTCCATCAAAAGATACATACTCCCAAGTGACAGCGTTGTTGGCCTTGGTGATAAGGCTCTTGTCACTCCATGACTCCATTCTTTGACATGCCATATGCCAAAGTCATCCACCATCATGCTGCTATGTGTGGTAGACTCCTTCCTATGTGGAAGTACCTCCTGATCTTTCAATGCTAAAGGGTAGCCTCTTTGCACTTTGATTGAGCCATCCCTTTCTCTTGAAACATCTTGCAACATATGGGAGAAATCCAGCCCATACTCTACCAAGAGTAGCCAAAGCAACAACAGCTCTTGCTACCTCCTCACACCTCCATCATACAAATCATGAGGTGAAAACATGATGATTGACATGAAGAATGCCATATCAACATAATGCACCCAAACTACTTGCTTCCATATGATGCAAGTGGCATGCCAAGTCCCATCCACCAACATACTCTTTGAAATAAAATGTGTCACATGATGACCAAAATCTTTCAAGAGTAGCCAACGCAGCCTTGCCTCCTATTACCCTGTGTCATAGATCTTGTTGGAACAGGGTCTCCTACAACTGCGAATTTTGTCCATTTTTGTATATTTTGTAATATTTAGTCTAACGCAAGGGTTTTGGGGTGGGTCAAAGCCCCTAACGCATTGTAACGGGTCAAGAGTAGATCAAGAGTCCACAAACCACGGTTTGCGAACCATTGGATGCATAGGCTAAATCGGTATAAATAGATGAACCTTTTTGAGTCTTAGGTAGAGGAAAAGATAGAGATCGATGATAGTTGCGAATTGTTAGATCTGTTTGGGTTGCTAGGGTAAGGACTCCTATTGGCTGTGTGCGCGGAGATCCTCAGTCCTGCTGTGTGCGGACCCTACTAGCTGTGTGCGCAGGCTATGTTAGATTGTATTGGGTTTTTTAGGCTAATATATGTGAATCTGGTTAGAGTACCTCTGTGTTATCTGAGTTTATGTATTACTGTTGATGCGAACTATTGAATCTGTTACACTTACTGTTGGTTATTCGTTGTTGCTGCGGATCTGTCTTTATTATGATATGGAGTATTACTGTGAGCTATTATCATGCGTTTATAATATTGGCTGTGATAGTGCTGATTAGATCCATGACTGATAGTAGCTCTGTTAACTGTGGACTATACTGATTAGTGAACCTGCGAATAGATCTGTTTTATAGCTGCAAAGTATCCTTGTTTCTGATATATGAATCTATGATCTGCGATTATAGTTGTTGTACTAGTGGCTTGGTGTTACGCACATGGATAAGAAGGTAATTAGTAGCTAGGAGCTCTGCGACATAAGTCTGTAACTAGATATGTTAATACGAAGCTGGTAAGCTAGGAACGCAGCTCTGCTTGACTTACCTTCTCTCTCTTAGGGTGCGGAAACCTAGTTCCAACACCCTCCCATACTGCTTCGGGTGAGACTTTGGCCTGCGCACGCAGGTCACTGTCGAAAGGGCTAGTAGTATATGGGTTTGTTGGCAAACCTTAACCTCTGAACCTGGGTCAAGACCCCTCGACTCAACAAATGGTTCCGTTGCCAGGACCGGGAGCATTTTGATAGAGAGATCGGGTAATGCCAAGAGAATATTGGAAACCTGAGACGAAAGAAATTGAAGAGTGGTTCGAAAAACAAATTCAGGAATTTGCGATAAAAGAGAATCACAGCACAAGGTTGACAGCGGAAAAGTGGAAGAATAAGTACATTTTCACAGAGATCCCAACCACAGCCACCCCTTAGGCGAAGGTTGAAAGGTTGGTCGCAGCACTGAAGGCCTCCCAAGAGGAAGTTCAGATGGTCAAGGCATGAATGGAGCAACAGATTGCCGACTTCCAGGCTAACTTGCAGCCTGAAACACCTCCGGAGGTACGAGCCCAGCGAACTGCGCTGGTCACTTTGGCTACGAACGCCATTATAGGGCAAATCGCGCAGGGTGCCCAATTATTAGAAACGGCCATGCAGCTATGGACCAAGGTCTAGCGCAACCCAATCCTACGCGGCATCAACCAGGACCTGCGGTAGAAAGAAGAAGAGTACGAGACATTGGAAGCCACCCTGCCCACTTTAGTTCATGCTCAACGTTTGACACAACTGCGCACCAGCCACGCCCTCCAAGTTGATATTGATGAACTCCAGCAAAAGAAGAAGGCCCTCGGCGACCGCCTGAAGCCTTGGGCTGCTGAGGCCCTCAAGCTTTCACAAGATGTTGATGTCGCGGTTAAGCAGCTGAACTAGACTCTGCAGAGTGTCACCGCCGCAACGGAAGGTCCGATTTCAGAAAAGTTGGTCGACATCGCACAGAATGCCGCTACTCAGAGTGAAGGCGTGCTACCTCCATTCGCTGAGGTGATCAGATTGTTGCAGGTGTAGGTGGAGACCCCACCATCACAGTGACTCGGGACGAGTCACAAGATTGTGTTGGGGGACTATTGGAATAGGGTCTCCTACAGCTGCGAATTTTGTCCATTTTTGTATATTTTTGTAATATTTAGTCTAACGCAGGGGTTTTGGGGTGGGTCAAAGCCCCTAACGCATTGTAACGGGTCAAGGGTAGACCAAGAGTCTGCAAACCACGGTTTGCGGACCATTGGATGCGTAGGCTAAATCGGTATAAATAGATGAACCTTTTTGAGTCTTAGGTAGAAGAAAAGATAGAGATTGATGATAGTTGCGAATGTTAGATTTGTTTGGGTTGCTAGAGTAAGGACTCCTGCTGGCTGTGTGCGTGGAGATCCTCAGTCCTGCTGTGTGTGGATCCTGCTGGCTGTGTGCGCAAGCTATGTTGGATTTTATTGGGTTTTTGAGACTAATATATGTGAATCTGGTTAGAGTACCTCTGTGTTATCTGAGTTTATGTATTACTTTTGATGTGAACTGTTGAATCTGTTACACTTGCTATTGGTTATTCGTTGTTGTTGTGGATCTGTCTTTATTATGATATGGAGTATTACTGTGAGCTATTATCATGCGTTTATAATATTTCATATGATAGTGCTGATGCAGAAGTGCTGATTAGATCCATGACTGATAGTAGCTCTGTTAACTGTGGACTATACTGATTAGAGAACCTGCGAATAGATCTGTTTTATAGCTGCGAGAGTATCCTTGCTTCTGATATATGAATCTATGATCTGCGATTATAGTTGCGGTACTGGTGGCTTGGTGTTACGCACGTGGATGCGAAGGTAATTAGTAGCTAGGAGCTCTATGACACAAGTCTGTAACTAGATTTGTTAAATACGAAACTGGTAAGCTAGGAACGCAGCTCTTCTTGACTTACCTGCTCTCTCTCAAGGTGCAGAAATCTGGTTCCAGCACCCTCCCATACTGCTTCAGGTGAGACTTTGGCCTGCGCAAGCAGGTCACTGCCGAAAGGGCTAGTAGTATAGGGGTTTGTTGGCAAACCTTAACCTCCGAACCTGGGTCAAGACCCCTCGAGCCAATAGATCTGCAAATGGCTTTCCAGCTTCTTGCTCATCAACATCACCCATTCAACCAATGGTGAGTGTCTATCATCATGCCCAAAATTGGCATCCCTCCAATGGAGAATGCCATCCTCCCAAATCAGATTTCTATCTTTGCATTTCATGGGATGTTGAAATGCAATCTCCTGGAGATCTCCAAATGAAGACCACTCATCAATGACCATGTTGAATCCATAAGGATCCAAGTATGCTGAAGGCAAAATCTTCTCATTGAGCTGTGAAAGGCTCATCAAGAAAGATCCATCACAACCATGAAAGATAAGATGTCTCTCATCAATCATCTACATATCCACTACTACACAAGTGTGTTGGTCATCAGAATGTCTCAATATCAATTGGGCCCCCAACTCATCACTGCTGCTCAATGACAGCGCTGCTAATCTCCATGATGGTGCATTTGTTGTCTCAATGTCATGCTCAATGCTGAACACATAGTTCTGCATTGCATTGTTTTGGGCAATCCTCATCCTATCCTCCAAAAACCTACACTCCAACCCCAAGAGTTGTGTGCAGCTCAACAATGAATAACAAGGATGATTGTACATCTCCTCCTTGAACAAATCAAGGGTTCTTAGCGCAGTGATAGTCTGCTGCTCCAAATTAGCAATGTGCTTTGACCCTAGGTCATGCATTTTCCCTGATAACATGTTTCCATAATCCTCAATATGATGTGCTAAAATAATAGGAAATGGAAATATGTGCATACCTTGGTAAAGCTTGAGAACATCTTGTACTGCTACAAGGGTTCCTTCCTTCGATGTGATGACTTTCCCAACTACTGATGATGATGGTTGCTCCTCTATGGCTGCATCAGCGTTGATATAAGTTTCCTCCTCCTCATGCATCTCTAGAATAGTGCATGGGACTCTAAATGTCAAGAGATCAAGCCCACTTTGCAAAGGAGCAAGTGTTCTTTCTCTTGATGGAAGTACTCCTGCAGCAAGTGGTGGTGGAAGTTTCTTCTCCTCTGATTTCTTCTTGTCAAACTTCTTGATCAACCTTTGAGTAAAATCTGCATATGCAGTCACTGTTGCACGACTCAAATGGCTGAACCACCAAATGTTTGCTTCACCCTCAAGGTGCAGCACTGCAATCTCAACGGCTTCTTTCTCTACCACTGGATGTAGTAGGAAAAATGCATCCAACTTCATTCCCCAAGTCCTTGTTGTGCATGTGGGTGACCCATCAAATGTACCCAATAGAAATCTATTGCTGCAAAGTCTTCTTTCTTCCTTGAGCTGGATGAACTATGGGAGAGTTAGATTCTCCTTGAAAGCCCTTGTTTGAGATTTGTATTCTGCAAATACTCACTTAAAATCTCATGATCTAAGTGTCCTCCATCTCCATGCCTTTTGTATTCTTCAAAAAAAAAAGGAAATAGTGTATTGCTTTGGAGCTCTATGCAATACCGGTTTTTTCTTCCGCTGATAGGAAGTGCATGGTCCTTCCTCATCTTGAAACCCTAATGAGGTCTCATTGTTTCTCTCCATTCTTCTTTGCTTGACCTCCTTGGTGAGGTCCCTCTTAGATCTAAAAAGAGATGAGATAAAACTCATTCTTTCCATCATTCTAATCTCTTTCTCCTTCTTCTTATTCTTATTATAGCATATTGCCTGAGATCCACAGGCTGAGCCAAGATTATGCTCTGATACCATTGTAATATTCCCAAATGGGAAAAGCAAGAATATAGTGCACAAAACTAGAAATAGCAGTGTAAATCAACACATCAACAATGGAGACCAATATGGAGCCATAACATTATGTATAAGAACATCAAATCAATACAAAATAGTGAGGCATAAATCATATGAAATGAGGAAACAAGCCTCCCATAAACAATCACTCCCAAATATGAGCTGCTGCTACAATACAAAATGTCGGAGCGCTGCTACAGCACAGTCATGTTAAGCATAACTACAGCTGGAGATCGTACAATGATATAAAAATACTGATATAGGCCACAATAGATACTACACATGCAGATTTGGGCATTAGATCAGCTTTCCAAGACAACCCAAGACGGTTTCCGGAAAATGCACACAATGTGCCAATGTAAGTTGCAGCCCTAGGGCTGAAGGTATGCTGCAACAACAGAAATGAGAAGATATGGCTGAAGCTGATGTAGAAACCTACAGCTCTTCTCCAATAGATCCCTCGGATGAAAGAATGGCTCCACCACTAGAGAAATCACTTCCCAAAACATCCACTGCAACCACCCCTGCAACTCCTCCCTAAAATAACGCAGATCTGGACTGAAACTGCACTGTAGGGGATAAATACTCCTTGGCCTGATGCCAAATATGTCAATGAAGCTCAAGGGGCTTCTTTACAGGCCTCCCAATGGATGGAAACCTTCCTCCACTACAAAACTAGCTCTGAAGTCACTCAATATAATTCTCCACTGCTGCACCTTGCAACACAACACAACTCTACGCAGAAACTGCGCTGATGAAGAAAGTTGTAGCTTGGCCTTAAGCCTTTGTGTGGAAATGTAGTGCAATACTACTCCAAGAGGCCTCTCAAGGAAAGAGGTGGGATTCCTGATCAGGAACACCCTGTGCTGAACAGCACTGCAATCTTAGCTAAACAATTGAAGAGAGCAACAAGTCTAAACAGACCATATCAAAATAATAATCTAAAACATAACCCTGTATGGCTGTCGTCCTCTTCCTTATATAAGTTATCAGCTTCCTCACCCTTGGCCCCACTCAATTAGGTCACTATGCATTCAATCTCCCTCCAAAACTGCGTTGTCCCACCATGAATGCCACTCCTCCATAACATCGTTGTTGATTTAGTCAAAGTTGACCTAGTCTTCATGCTCCAACACCTTTTCACACCTATGGGTTTTCAATCCAGCTTTTTAGATGACCTCCATTCACACTAGGAGTGTCTTTTATTCCTACTAAAGAGATTTATGGGTCTCCATACCCTCTTATTCCTCTATCTAAGAGAAAAATCAAAATTTAATATTCCAATTAGCTGTGTGCTAATTTAGGAATATTACATTCACTGAGCAACTTGCTAACTCTTATAACTCATTGCAAGCTATCATCACTTCTTTTATGGACAAGCTTGGAGAGAAGAAAGAGAATAGGAACTTGATCAATGCTATTAGCTTTATGAAGAAGAATGAGAATGAAACTATGGAGGAGCTTAATAAAAGATTTAATGACTTGGTGAAAAGCATGGCTAATGATGCTAAACCTCTTGAAAAGTTTCTTTTATGCTCTTATTTGGATTCCTTTTGTGGTGACACTGCAGATGAGCTAAGGAGAAAGGAACCTGCAAATCTAATCGAAGCTCAAATTGAAGCCTCAAAGAAGGAAAACTCTAGAAAGTGTTTAGATTTTGTGTATTTGGGGTAGCATCAGTTGTGCTCTAGCTCCCAAATTTTGTGGAGGGACTAGAGTACACTTGATCTACAAGACCCAGAAATTGATTTGGGAAATTTCATCTGGTTTAGGAGATATTAAATTAATTAATTATTTTAATGTATTTCTTAAGTTAAAACTTAGGGAACTTAACTAATTAAAGTGCAATTAATTAAATATGTGCTGAAATTGTCTTAAGTCACACGGATCAACCTTTCTTTTACTCTTAGCCATTGATTCAAGCTCTGATCATGGCCGTTGGTTTTCCAACGAGAAAAGTATAAAGGAAAGGCTTAGGTTCATTTGTAAAGACACACAGAGGCAGAGCACTGAAGCTAAGTTGAGATTCTAGGGTGGGTTTGCTAAGAAATCTCAGAAGTGTTTCAGCTGCAGAGAGGGGAATTTAGGCCAAGGGAATGATCTGATCCCAGGGTCTAGAATCAGCAAGAGGTAGAGATCAGCTCAGAAAGGCAGCGCAGAGAAGCAGGAGGACAGCAACTTGTGCTACGCAGGTGTTGCACAGTCCCTCAAGGACAACGTAATAGCTGCAAAAAACCCTTTAGGGTTACGCAGAGACCCTAAGGGGCAGCGTAAGTCCTGCGTCACCCAGTCTGGGGTAACGCAGACCTTTCCGGAGCAACGTCGAGGGTCAGAGGGGCTTTAGAGGCTGACGCGGAGGCTTTAGGGGTAGCGCTGGGGTTTCTAGGCCCTAATTTTGGCTGAGTTCTGTAAATCTTGTTTAAGGGTGTGGATCAGTCATTATTTTGGCCCTAGATCAGCCAGTGAGCTGTAGATCTAATATATCTCTATCGGGTTTTCCAAATCTGGAACCCAGGCTTGTTGTATTCAGAAAATTCTTAATAATAAAACCCTCCAGCAGTGAGAAGACCGATTTTCCCGCATTGGGTTTTTCTGTAGACTATTTGTCCAGAAATAACTGTGTCACTTTGTCTATGTGTGCATGAACGTGTTCTAGATATGGATTGATGGAGATCGGTTATGTGTTTTGCTTCGATTTTAACTTGAATTTATTCAATTAATAACTTGTCTAAGTGGGAGAAGCATAATCAGATTAACAATAAATAATTTTCTGCATAACGAGTAAAGATTCAGAAATTTCCACATGGTATCAGAGCAATTGCAGATCTAGGAGGGTCCCCAGCAAGAATCTTAAGGTTCTAGCTGCACGAAGCAGCTGGAAAAGCAGCAAAAACGCAAATCTGAAGGGACAACGTAGTTTTCAGAGGCAGATTCACGCAGAGGGAAGGGAGATGCAGTCTAACACTATCTCCTAGCAAACCCACGCAATTACTGCACAGAGGCAGCTCAGAAACAGCGTTGGATTAGTCTGAAGTCTACCAATGTGATGCAGATCTGAATCTGTCATATCCAGAAAACACTGAAGAAAAGATGCAGAAATTCAGAAGGTGTTGGTGGGGTTAGAAGTCTGAAGTTTTCAGATTTTTAGCCTTAGCACAGGTGACAAAGAGCGGGAGGAGATCAGTTTCTCAAAGAGTTTCTGGCCAAAAGAAACTTGCAGTTTGATCTGAGGATCAAAGAGATCTGAATCATAGTTGATTTGGTAGATTTCCAAGGAGGGAGATCAGTTGTCAGAGGGAGCAGAAGGTGTCTGTTTCACCAAGGGCCCTAGATCCATTTCTCTAGCAAACAGAAAAGGAAGTTCCGACACATTCCAAGCAGATGGCTCCTCATGGAGTGCGTGATCAGGACAGGTTGGATGGCCTCTCAAACTTTTCAGTTTGGAAGGCAAGGATTTTGATATTCCTTGAGGCATACAATCTTAGAGACCATGCAGAGCAAACTCTGGCCACAATGACAGATCTGGATCTCCTTCGAAAGCATAAGGAGGCTGTTAGGCATGCCAAGCGGCTGATTATGGATGGAATCAAGGACCATATTGTACCACACTTAGCTGAGAAGAAGACAGCTAATGAGATGTGGAAGGCCTTTATCTCCCGATATGAGGGAAAATCTGTCCAAAGGAAGATGTTGTTGAAGACACAGATAAGGTCATTCATGATAGCCAAGAGAGAAGACATGGAGCATTTCCTCTTCAGACTGCAGTCGATCAGAGATCAATTGACTGCAACTAGTGCAAAGGTGGAAGACGATGTGATGGTGAGGACTGCCCTCAATGCAGTCACAGTTGAGTGGGAAACGTTTGTCCAAATTTCTTGGGCCGAGCGGACCTCCCAGATTCAGACAACTTGTGGTCAGTTCTGCGTCAAGAAGAACTTAGCAGATTCACCAAGAAGCAGTATAGCTCTGGATCGAGCAAAGTGAAGAAGGAAGATGAGGAAGATGTAAGCTTGGCATCAAAGAAGCAGCCAAAGAAGAAGAAGGATTTCTCAAAGATCAAGTGCTTCCAGTGTGGTGAAATGGTACATTTTGCCAGCAATTGTCCTCAGAAGAAAAAGGACAAGGAAGCGTCTTCTTCCAAAGCAACTGTGGTGGATGATGGGTCAAAAGATGACGCAGCCATGAGTGCTCATGAACCACGGAGGTGGGGTGACATGGATGTGTAGAGAAGTTACATAGAAGTAAGACGGGATCCTTGAGCAGGTCATCTCTTGGATAACATGCGAGCTACGGTAGCCTTAAGACAGTAGCGGGACAAGTGAAGTTGTGGGTGCAGAGATCACAGATGAAGCAGAGGCAGATCTGAAGACTCGGAGGAGCAGCGCAGAGCAGAGCAGCAGCAGAGTAGAAGCAGTAGCAGTGCAGAGGCTGATGTGACTTCAGCAGCGCAAAGCAGAGCTGCTTACACAATGCAGAGCTGCAGCAGCGCAAAAGGCTTCAGAGGGACAGCGCAATGCAGCAGCAGCGTGAGAGATTTCAACACAAGGGGCTGATGTGACTTCAGTAGTGTAGAGGGAGTCTGCTTATGCAGCGCAGAGTTGTAGCTTTGCATCATTCTTCAAATGCCAACACAGATCTGTAGCCTATGGAGCTTAAGTGATGAGGATGCAGCCCATCTGACATGTCTGTCAAAGATTGGGCAGGAGATTCAGTTATTTCTCTCAACAATTGAAGTTGCAGTGCAACAGATCAGCAGTGGTAGTGTTATGAGCGGCACAAATGTAGCATATTGAGAGGGTGCTGCAGTACAGAGGTTGCAGTGGCAGTGGCAGAGTCATGGGTAGTAGTACAGAATGGCAGCAGCAGTGGAGAGTTGAGTGGCAGCAGGCCAAGCATCAGCAACACAGAACCAGTGCCCAAAATCATGTAATGCATAGTGTGATGTACTGCTAGAGCACACCCTTGATGCTAAGAGGGAGTGTTGAGATTTTGTGTATTTGGGGTAGCATCAGTTGTGCTCTAGCTCCCAAATTTTGTGGCGAGACTAGAGTACATTTGATCTACAAGACCCAGAAATTGATTTGGGAAATTTCATCTGGTTTAGGAGATATTAAATTAATTAATTATTTTAATGTATTTCCTAAGTTAAAACTTAGGGAACTTAAATAATTAAAGAGAATTTAACTAAACATGTGATGAAATTGTCTTAAGTCACACAAATCAAACTTTCTTTTAATCTTAGCCATTGATTAAAGATTTGATCATGGTCGTTGGTTTTCCAACGAGAAAAGTATAAAGGAAAAGCTTGGGGTCATTTGTAAAGACACACTGAGGCAGAGCACTGAAGCTAAGCTGAGATTCTAGGGCGAGTTTGCTAAGAAATTCCAGAAGTGTTTCAGCTGCAGAGAGGGGAATTTAGGCCAAGGGGATGATCTGATCCCAGGGTCTAGAATCAGCAAGAGACAAAGATCAACTCAGAAAGGCAGTGCAGAGAAGCAAGAGGGCAGCAACTTGTGTTACGCAGGTGTTGCGCAGTCCCTCAAGAACAGCGTAATTGCTACAGGAAACCCTCTAGGGTTTCGCAAAGACCCTAAGGGGTAGCGTAAGGCCCGCATCACCCAGTCTGGGGTAACGTAGATCTTTCCAGAGCAATGCTGAGGGTCAGAGGGGCTTCAGAGGCTGAGGGAGAGGCTTCAGGGGCTGCGTTGGGGTTTCTAGGCCCTAATTTTTGCTGAGTTCTGTAAATCCCGTTTGAGGGTGTGAATCAGTCATTATTTTGACCCTAGATCAGCCAGTGAGTTGTAGATCTAATATATCTCTGTCGGGTTTTCCAGATCTGGAACCCAGGCTTGTTGTATTCAGAAAATTCTTAATAATAAAACCCTCTAGCAGCTAGAAGACTGGCTTTCCCGCATTGGGTTTTTCCGAGGACTATTTGTCCAGAAATAATTGTGTCACTTTGTCTATGTGTGCATGAACTTGTTCTAGATCTGGATTGGTGGAGATCTGTTATGTGTTTTGCTTCGAATTTAACTTGAATTTATTCAGTTAATAACTTTTCTAAGTAGGAGCATAACCAGATTAACAGTAAATAATTTCTGCATAAAGTGTAAAGATTCAGAAATTTCCACAGAAAGGAATCAGCAAAGTCATTAATTCTTGGTTTTAGTAGAGAGCCATCGAAGTCCCATGAACATTAAGGGAAAGTTGAAGCAAAGGAAGTTGATAAGGATCCCATCAAGAAGTTAACCCAATTAATCAAGAGCAGGGAAGCAAATCACACTAAATAAACGCAAGCCTTGCAAAATAGATTGGTGGCCATGGAAAGATCACAAGTGCAAAGGTTCCAATCAAGGCCAAATGATAGATGGCAAAAGAATAAGGGCCCTCCACATAATTATAGACCTCCAAATCCATTGGAGTCCACCATGTTGAAGAATGTAACTAGGTTCGGTCTTCATAATTGTACTTGAGTCAAAATGTAATATATTTGTCAAAAGAAAGCAAAAAAAAAAATTATTATTAATTGAATTGACTTATTAAAGCATGGATTTCCTGCTTGGGTGAATTGTCTTAGATCAAGAGCCTCCAATGAAGGCTTTAGGTTGTTGTCAAAGTCAATTTTGTTTGGTCAAAGACTACTTCATTAAGGTCTCCTTGTTGGCCTCAAAAAGAATCATCATCAAGTCGGCTTCCCTCAATGAATTCATGTTGGCCTAATGCAAAGACACATCCCTTCATGAATTCATGTCGACTCATTTATGATGGACAAACAACTATATATATGTGTAAGGACTTCGCTCAAAGCATAAGAAGACAAGTTCAGATAAGAATCTCAGAGAGAAATTTTCGGTACAACTGCAGTAAGAAAGTTCGGACTAAACTTAGAGAAGGAGTCTCGGTGTACTACAGTCTCGATGTAACCATAGTACCTCAGTATCGATGCAACCACAGTCTCGGTGTAACCACAATACCACAGTCTCGGTGTAACCACAGTCTTGGTGTAAACATAATCTTGGTGAATCACAGTGATGCAAAGTCTCAGCAAGAAGCTCGGTTGTCACAGACTTCAGTATGCCTTAGTGAAGTTCGGATCATAGGTTGTCACAGTGATAGACTTTACAATGATAGTGAAGTTCGATTCACAGGTTGTCACAGTCATACACTGTACAATGATAGTGTATGAGGTTGTCACAGTGATAGTGTATGAAAAATGGCTGCTTTGTCACAGTGAAGGTTGCCTCAAAACTTCAAGACCAAAGCATAATCTTATTGAAGGACTGAAGCATCTCATTGTTGCAAGGAAGTAGTTGAAGAATAAGCTACTACTCAATTGAAGAACAAAATGCAAGTTCGACTTGATGGAGGAAATCTTTAGTATAGGTTGTAAGGGTCTTGGTCGTTTCATCTTGTTTTGAATCTATTGAAGGAAGAAATTTTTACCAAGTTTTCCCCTAGAGTAGGGTTTTGCCCTGGCTGCGTGCGTACATCTTGTGTCTTCTTCTATTTGTTGCTTGGCATTAGTCTTGATGATAAGAAAAGATAATTCAAAAGAACAAATAATAATAATGAAAACATCACAAGATAACGTCATAATAAGAGAAATTGATTAAACTGCCACTCTTTGGATTTCTCAACATGGTATCAGAGCTAAGGTCATGATACAAGGCAATTTGAAGACCACTCAGTGAAAGGTTCTATTTGCATTTGTCTTGAAGAACATGTCAGTTAGATCAAGATCCCAGCTTAAGAAGGAGATTCTGATGTCACAATAAATGGGTTTTGATATACCACACGAAAATCAAATCGGATCAATTTCAAAGATTGAGTTCATAGATTTTCGGTGAAGTTACAGTCACATTCATAACCTCGCTATAGAAGAATTCGGGCTTTGTGATATGAGTATGGTCAGATCAGTTGTATGTACATAGCCTTAAAGCATTGGTAAGAGCATTAGAAGAAATTTCAGCCTATAAGTGGCCTCCTAAGGAAAAATATTAAAATAATAGTGAAAATAATAAAATAAGAGTTAACAATTTTGGAGGGAAAAGAAGAAAACTACTTTTTTTAATTGTATTTTTGGCTTACCTCCTTATAGGTTCACTCAAATTTCATGTATAGACACTCGTTGGATCCGGAGTTAAATTTCACATCCAACGAGTATCCATTTTGCATACTTTTGAGAAGACCCACATTGATAAAAATTGAAGATACATTTAAAAAGCGTGTTCAACACACGCTTTTTAAATGTATCTTCAATTTTTATCAATGTGGGTCTTCTCAAAAGTATGCATAATGGGTACTCGTTGAATGTAGAATTTAATTCCACATCCAACGAGTGTCTACACATGAAATTTCAGTAAACCTATAAGGAGATAAGCCAAAAATTCAATTTAAAAAAGTAGAATTTCTTCTTTTCCCTCCAAAATATTTACATGTACCTCTTTTTAAATTTAAAGGATTTTGATTGGTTAACATATTATGACATGGAAATTACGTGAAATTTTCATGTGCACTTTTAGGCTAAAATTTTTTCTAATGGCAATGATGTTTATAAGGGTTGAAACAGTGATAAGGACATGTCTATGGGTTGAAGTAATACAAGTACATTTTGTCTACAACTTCTTGAAGAAAAGGAACTCGGTACAACTGCCTGTGGAGATCTACCAATGATATGAGGTCTATTGTTGAAGGCAACAAAAGGAGGATTTGATAAAGCAAAAAGCATTCATTTGAAGACTATCCGAAGTCTGGCCTATTGTAAAAGAAATACAAGTCTTATACGAGCTCAAGTACAAGGAACCAGCTTAAAAGAAATCAAGTAAGTATTGTCAGTGCAACAAGTCTAATGGGCTATCAAAATCAGAATACAAGGTACGTAAAATCATAAGCTTTTAAGATTTTCAATATATTTAACTTTAAATGGTTCATAGCTAGTCTAGGGTAAAAATTGTAATCCTTAGATAACATACATATTAGAACCTTAATCCTTATCCTTTAGGATTTGCTAGCAATCTAGGATGTCAAGTAAAAGTACTGATGTTGATTGAAAGAATGAATACTTAATCTTCGATATCATAGAATTCCATTCTCCATGGTTACGTAGAAGATATAACTTGAGAAATTAAATCATGTTCTTGGTATCACATGTTTTTCTTGAAAGTATGTATTACAGGTATAAAAGATCACGGCTTAATACAAAGAGAAAACTTCAAGGAATCCTTACTAGGTTTGTCAAGGAACATCTCCAAGTGTGTCTTAGACTATACACCTTACAAAATTCTCTGAAAAGTATGCTCATCTTATTTTGAAATTTGTGTTACATTACTAACATCGTTATGTCTAGCTATCTTGAATCATAAATATTCTTGTTTTGGGTGATCCATCATTTGATAAATCTACCCTCCTTACATCCTTGATTGTCCTTATAGAACCTTAGACAGGTTCTCTGGAAAACCTTAACTTAAGGGTATGCTAATAATGATTCGTGAAACCCTACCCTTCTTAGGGTTATTGGGAAATGTTATTTGAATTTTTGACGATGATGTCATGTTTGGGGTTTCAGTATGATCATAAAAACCATAACTTGTTAGGGTTGAATGATGTTGTCTAAGATCCCAAACCTTTGAAGTTTTGGTATAGTAGGGTTTGCTTTGCTATGTTATGAAACCCTAAATCTTTAGGGTCTGGTTGGGTCTATAAGTAAAACCCTTGTTATGTCTTTAAAGTAAGGTCCTAGGAATGAAACCCTAGGTATGTGTCCATTTGGTCGAAACCCTAGCCTGGTCTAGGTCAGTATATGTCTAATGCATTAATGTTGCCTAACATATGTTATGCTTATGTTTAATGATAGAGTCCTAGATATGCATGTGTGTTGACCTAATTATTAATGGTCATGAGTCCTAGGGTTTGGAAACAAGCCCTAGTCAAAGTTTAATATTCTAGGATAACATTGCTTGGAAAATCTAGGGTTTTGCAGCTAAACCTTAGTAGTCGTTAAATCTTTAAGATGTGTGATATAACAATCTAGAATCTATTAATCTATATGGTGATTGTTGAGAAGTTGTAAATAAGAAATCTAGGGTTCACATCAAACCCTAGTAGAAGCTATCCATGTTGATTAGATGTGATTGATTGTTGAAGCTCATGTATGAAATCTAGGATCTGTATAAAATCCTAGTGAGGAGTCTAACATTTGAATTCTGAAAATTGTTAGATACATTACTTGAATTGTTTCTAGGGTTTGCTATATGAAAGAACTTGTCATGTCGTTGCAAGAATATTGAAACCCTAGATATAATGAGTTTGATATTTTGATTGAGCTATTGATGTGATATAGGGTTTGGAACAAAACCTGGGCAAGAAGTTGAAGTATTGAAGTATAGTCTCTTGTTATTATGTTTGTAAAGTCTAATGCTTTCATTATTATAAGATTTTGTTATGACTAACTTCATGCTTCTATAGATCTGGTTGTACCTGTTATCTAAGTTGTGCAGGTGCATCATCTTCAAAATGGTGAAGATGTTCGTAAGAAAATTGATGTGATAAGCATGATAAGGATGGAAGCCATGAAAGATTCTCCAATGTCATAAGAAGAAGCTAATCTCCCTAGATTAAGAGGGAGCCTGGATAGAAGAAATCTCCCTGGTTGAGAGAGAGGGCATAACATAATTTTGAATGAATAATGCATTTTGAAGTATGTTGTTGCATGTGAAGTAGGAAAGGAAAGTGTATGATTGAGGAATCTTTTGTCAAAGATCCTATTGTTAGTCCTACCGAGATATGCCTTAGAGAAGTTCGGCTCAGAGGTTGTCATAGTGATAGACTTTACAATGATAGTGTATGAGGTTGTCACAGTGATAGTGTATGAAAAATGGTTCCTTTGTCACAGTGAAGCTTGCCTCAGAACGTCAAGACCAAAGCATAATCTGATTGAAGCACTGAAGCATCTCATTTTTGCAAGGAAGTAGTTGAGGAATGAGCCACTGCTCAGCTGAAGAAGAAAATGCAATTTTGACTTGATGGAGGAAGTGTCTAGTATAGGTTGTAAGGGTCTTGGTCATCTCATCTTATTTTGAATCTACTGAAGGAAGAATTTTTTACCGGGTTTTCCCCTAGAGTGGGGTTTTGCCCTCGCTGGATGCCTACATCTTGTGTCTTCTTCTATTTGTTGCTTGGCATTACTCTTGATGATAAGAAAAGATAATTCGAAAGAACAAATAATAATAATGAAAACATCACAAAATAATGTCATAATAAGAGAAAACGATTAAACTGCCACTCTTTGGATTTCTCAACACACCAACATTGTAGATTAAGTTCCCCTTTATTGTTGGCCATGTAACGAGTTTCATGTGGAGGCCACATGCCCATATGTGAAGAGAATCATAGAAAGTGGCATATTATCAAGTGAACATGTGGGAACAAGTGATCAAATCAATATGTTCTCCATGGAAAATCAAGTTAACACCATTGAAAGAAATCAAGAAATTGACCATAGGCCTAATAATCTTGGGGTTGATAATATGATTACAAATTTTGATAATGTCACTAAGATTTGTGGGGAAACGCCTACATTTGGACAGATCCTTGCTATGGAAATTCACAAAGGATGACTTATCAGAGAAGGGATATTCAAAATCAAAATAATTATAGAAATTTTTCTCCTCCTACTTCAAAATTAAATTTCGACTTGGGAAATTAGGTGAATAACGTGAAGGTTTCTATTCCGATGACAGAGCTTTTGAAAATACCATCTCATAGGGAAAAGTTACTAAGTGCCATTAAAGTTACCTAAAGGGAAAAAAAGCCTAATGATGAAAAGGAAGGCGAAGAAATTATATTGAAAAGTATGAACTGTTATGTGGGGAATGAAGATCATCAACCATTTTTTGTTTCTTTGATTGTGAATGATCGCCTTTTACACAACTGCATGCTAAATTCAAGGGCTTCATCAAATGTCCTGACTAAGAAAGTCATGGAGAAACTGAACTTGGGGATATCTAGGCCCTCTCACAAAATATGTTCAATGGATTCCAAAAGAATTGAAGTGTGTGGGATAATTAAAGATTTACAGGTTTTTCTAGCTCCAGATTCGGACAGAATAATGACTATGGATATTGTTGTGATAGATGTGCCTGATGCATGGGGAATGCTCCTATCAAGGAAATGGGCATCATATTTAGGTGGTAACCTTCAAATGGACTTATCATATGCCACCATCCCCATGCCTGATAATACTTTTGTCAGGCTTGATCAGGAACTAGAGTGAAGATATCATGTTGAGGATCCAAGGAAACCCAATAATGAGATTATCTATGGGTCATACAAGCTAGGAAGTGATGTTATGTTGACAAAGCTAGGATAGATTTTGTCATCAGCATGCTAAGTGAGTCCTAGTGATTTCTATCGAGTCTTTGTAAAAGTAGTTTGGGAATAATCCTAGCTAATTGGCTAGATTATTTTATTACAAGCTACTTGGTCTACTAAATCATGTTTTGAGTCACAAAATTGGGTATCTATTTGAGGGTCTATACGAATGGGTTTTCCCCCTTCATGTGTCTAAATGTATATATCTAATGTAAAAAGGGTTGGAAAAAATAATTAAAATCCCCTCTCAGTCAATTAATTAAATTTTTTGGTCAAATTAATTAAAAAATCTTAAGGCGAAAATTTAATTAATTTTAGGTCCTAGGTGAGTATAAAATTCTTCAAAGGCAAAATTTGTTGGTCCTTAAAAAATGAATTTTTAAAGGCCCCAGGCCAAGGGAGTATTGAGAATTTCAGGAAATTTTGGACCCTTGGCCCTAGGTGGTTAAGTCAAAGTCAAAATTTTGAGGTAATTAACTCAAAAAATATTATTTTTGAGTTAATTAAAATGGAATTAAATGATAAATTCGTTTTTTCCTCAAATTTATAATTTCGACGGTCCAAATTAAAAGATGATCAAATCTTTTTGACGATCGAGATTATTTTGACATAGATCAACTGAACTAGCCGTTAGATATTTTATCTTATAAATTAAAGGTCTTGGTATGTCATTGTCATCCGATCTTTGGATCGTGCACTTGTTCTTGGAAACTCTTGTGATTCATTTTGATGAATAAAGCATAAAGACTTTGGGGTTACAAACTTTGGTGTTCTTTTTCCAGATCTATGAAGTGATTTATCTCTAAACTCTGCTACTTTATTTTGCATTTTTATGGTTGATGGCCTTCATGGATTAATCTGGATACAAGTATCTTGTGCAGTTTTCTGGGTTCATAAAATGACATTTTTTATTTAACGGAAAGACTAGTTATCTATTTTTCTGAAAGATCTCATGTTTATTTTCTTAAATCTCTATCAATCTAAAGTTCAGATCTAAGTGTGCAGGGAAATTTTTTTTTTAAAGGTTTGAGCATCTAGGGAAGTCTTCAGTTGGACCAGCCGACTCTCAGATTTCGTAAATCTGAAAAAGCCCATTGTTTCTAAATTCTCAAAGCTATCTTACGAAATTGTGGTTTTGCAGAGTCTTCTAGGACTTGTGCCTCTCTTTAAAAAATTGAATTTCTAAAAATTGTGCTGAAATGGGTTTAAATATGGCTATAAGGTCCTCCCAATTTGTAAATTAGCCTTGTAAATTTGTATTTATTTCTTAGGAATTGAGGGTTATTTTTTGTTTTAGATCTCACTGGTTTTATGGTTGACAGGAATGCAGATCTCTGAAACAGCTCAATAAATTTCTGAAAATCGAATTTCATTGGCAGAAATTACAAATTACAAGTCTGCAAATTTATCAACCTGCCTATCTGTTCGATTTTGATCTCCAATTCTGCTAGCTGCTCCATCAATCTGCAACTTTATCATCAATTTACCAATCTACTTTCTATATCCTGCAAATCGTCTCTTACATCGCTGCCGTCCGTATCGTACGGATTCGTATAGCTGAGCCGCGTAAAAGCAATTTTATGATCGATTTGTGATTTGCTCTGCCCTGCCATTCGATTTCTCATCTGTGCACATGTCTTTGTCGATCTGCTCAACCCGCAAGACGAAATCGTTGTTTGATCGCTGCCAATTTCTGCTCTCTACTCCTTACGTCGTCCGTACGGCCGTACGAATCCGTACGGCTGTGTTGAGGCTGCAAAATCACAAAAAATTCAGCATCAATCAGTTCATCTTGCCATTGATTTGTCGTAATCGTCTTCTGCAATCGCCATTTCTGCCCTCTGCCTGATGAATTTCATTCATCTGTCGTCCCCCTCAGGAATTTCTCGTCCGTACGGTCGTACGGCAGTGTGAGCCTACGTCTTTTTTTTTTTTTTTTTTTTTAATAAACGCATGTTAGTTTTGGTTTGATTTTTTTTTTTTTTTTTTTGGATTATAAGTTCTTTTAACATTAGTTTAGTTTGGCTTTAGGTTTTAATTTTTTAGTTCGATTTTGCTTTATTAACTTTTAGTTTTAGTTTTTAAATGTTTAGTTTGTAGACTTTAATTAGTCTAGTTGGATAGTGTTAGTTTAATGTGTAGCATTAGTTTAGTTTCAAAATTTAATTCGATTTTTTTTTTTTTTTTTTTTAGTTTTAGTTTTTTAGTTTTTCTTTTAGATTTTAATTAACTTTAATTTTTATTTAGTTTTAAATTTTTTGGTTTTAAATTTAAGTTTAGATTTTAGTCCATAGTGTTAGTTTTTATATTTTGTTTAAAAAAATGATAAAAAAATAAAAACTATAAAAAATTCTCAAAAATTCTTCGTAGTCAAATGAATTTTTAAATTTTTATCTAAAGCTTGACTATACAGGAACATTTTAATTTCTGGATTGGGTTATTTAGAACATCATAAATTCGGAAATATTGAAAAGATCTAGCATTTTAATTTAATGGTCATATCATGATTTATTGTTGTGGGTTCAAAGTACTTTAATACATGGTTGTGGTGCTCTCTTGTATATCATTGTGGTTGATTATTTTTCATAGCAGCAGTTATACATCAATTACTTGGCTCTAATTTCATAACGGGATCTTTTAACTCCATAAGGCATTGGTTTTAAACTTAAAATCTAATTTGAATCTGTGGAATCTCATTAATCTCATCAAGTATTTTGTATTTTAGCTGTCTCCTGGTTGGATGGTTTTCAACCAATCCTTTTTTCTTCATTTCTATTAGGGTCTACCTCTCTTAGCTTGCAAGGAGACAGCTTAGATAGAGAGATTGGGGATCAAGGCGACAGCCCCCCAATCTGAGTCGTTGTCGCGGTGCCTAGACAATCTATGCGACAACATTTTTTGGTCCCATTGTCGAAGATAGAGTTTTTTCTGTCCTTGGTCTTAGCGACATTTTTTAATCTTGTAATCTTTCCTCGCCATTCATTAGCCTGTCACAAGGCATAGCATTTTCTGGCATCATTTCATCTCTTCATCTCTTCATCTTTTCATCATCTCACTAATCATTTCATCATTGTATCTTTAGCACCTTGACATTTTGGTTGGTTTCTTGTTTGGGTGGCGACTCCACTTATTCATCTCTATTTACTCCCAAACAAGAATCCCCTCGTAATATCCATCTGTTATTCTTAATTATTTCTTCTGTTTCAGAATTAGTTTCATGTTCAAGTGGTGACTCCAATTCTTTCATTTCTTACAAGAGTTCCTACTAAGAAGTTCGCTTCTTGAAGACCTTTTGACTATTCTTGAACACGGATCTATTTCTTAAATTTTAAGCAGGTCATCATGGATGACACCTTTCATGACATGCCAAAAGAGGTCATTTCTAAATTGCCTTTTTTCTCAGAAGGTGATCCAGGCAATGCTCTACAACATCTAAGGATGATCACTTATTTTATATATAAATATTGTCGTCCTTCACAATATAATCATGAAAATGTCAAGATACGTATCTTTGGCTATTCCTTAAAAGGTGATGCTATCGATTGGTTTCGAAATTGTCCTTAGGAATATTGTTTACAAGACATCATCAATGCTTTTACAGATAAATATATAAAACAAGATGACTTGCCTTGTACTCCCAGTATTATGCAAAATAATGAAATTGATCTTGTAGAGAACTCAACTATCAGCAGGAGTTTTCCAAACAGTTCTCAGGATGAATCCACTTGTACCATGACAGCGCAAATCCATGATAGTGGTGAAACAGAAATAAGTTGTCAAATCAATGTTGACAACAATAAGCATCTTGTTAACGAATTGATTCAGATGGTTAAAGATATACAGCTAAATCAAGCTCAGGTAATCAAGAATATAGAGGCCAATCAGGCGCAAATCATTAAGAATATGGAACTTAATCAGGAAAAAATAATAGCGGATCATGCCAGGGAAATTGGTTCTATGCAAAGCAAGTTATTGGCCTTAGAGGTAAATATGACGATCATGGAAGCAAATCATGAGAAAGAGATGAATTGTATGCAATGTTTCTTCATGGCCATGAAAGCGAATAATGATGAAGCAATAAAAGACATGGAACCAAAGTTGTTGACTATTGAAGAGAGTCATGCGAAGGAAATAATTGTTGTTAATGTTAAGCATTCTAATCAAATGACTGGTATTCAAAATAAATTGGAAAAAATGAAAAGATCACACACGCAGAATTTCCTACCCAAGTCAGAATTGTCAACAAATCATAGGCCTCCCAGTTTGCTGAAGAAATTTCCATCTCATCACACGGAGGTCACTTTTCCCATTAAGGAAAAATTATCTATGGTTACAAAGGACGATCAAGCTTATGTGTCACCATTGACGGAGTATATTCAGAATAAGATTGGTCACACTACAGGTTCATTAGATGTTTGTACAAGCATTTTCAAGATAGGGACAAGAAATCTATAGTGGTCTCATTACTGACATCACAGCCCACTCAGACAAAGAGAAAAAAGCAGAAAAGAAGAAGTAAGCGGTTTGATTCGTCTGATGGCCGAGAGCAGCTTGACATTTAGATAAGACAGAGTCCTACAATTAGCAAGATTGGACATGTCACATCTGAAAAGCAACCTACAGACTTTCCTGAAAGCAGGCAAATGCTTAGCATGCACTATATTGAACACATCTGATGCCACAGGGCATCCTTTGTATTGTATCTCTAACCTTACACCTTGTTATTTCAGCATTTCATTTTGCAGTTAGAGTAGATTTACTTTTCATGTTAAGTAAAATAATAAATGATAGAAGAGCTTCTATTTTTCATGTGCTTAATGTTATATGATGATATTTGGATGGACGCTACTTATGTAATTTTGTGTGTTGCTTGGATACAGACTCTGGATTCTCACATTCCTCCGATGAAGCAACGTGTCCCCAAGTAGAGCCAGATGTTGACCACACTTTGTCAACGACCCCATAGCAGTACACCCCCATTTTTTCAAATGGGATTCATTATGTTCGACGTGTTGGCGCCATTCAAATTTCATCAACAGTTGACATTTTTACAAATGATGTAAACCCATTCTGCATGTTTATGATGTAAATGATCTAAGTAAGACCGTCATGTATGTAACAACCTAGGTAGGCCTAGTATGTTGGTGACGATTTCTATCCTAGAAGGTTTTTTGTCTCACTGATTTACTTGTGTTTTTCGACACAAGTGATCGGTAGAGTTTTCCCCTCCAACTTCACCCCAAAGCTAGGATAGATTTTGTCATCAGCATGCTAAGTGAGTCCTAGTGTTTTCTATCGAGTCTTTGTAAAAGTAATTTGGGAATAATCCTAGCTAGTTGGCTAGATTATTTTATTACAAGCTACTTGGTCTACTAGATCATGTTTTGAGTCGCAGAATTGGGTATCTATTTGAGGGTCTATATGAATGGGTTTTCCCCCTTCATGTGTCTAAATATATTTATCTTATGTAAAGAGGGTTGGAAAAAATAATTAAAATACCCTCTCAGTCAATTAATTAAATTTTTTGGTCAAATTAATTAAAAAATCTTAAGCCAGAAATTTAATTAATTTTAGGTCCTAGGTGAGTATAAAATTCTTCAAAGGCAAAATTCGTTGGTCCTTAAAAAATGAATTTTTAAAGGCCCCAGGCCAAGGGAATATTGAGAATTTCAGGGGATTTTGGACCCTTGGGCCTAGGTGGTTAAGTCAAAGTCAAAATTTTGAGGTAATTAACTCAAAAATATTATTTGAGTTAATTAAAATGGAATTAAATGATAAATTCGTTTTTTCCTCAAATTTATAATTTCGACGGTCCAGATTAAAAGATAATCAAATCTTTTTGACAGTCGAGATTATTTTGACATGGATCAACTGAACTAGCCATTGGAGATTTTATCTTATAAATTAGAGGTCTTGGTATGTCATTGTCATCCGATCTTTGGATCGTGCACTTGTTCTTGGAAGCTCTTGTGATTCCTTTTGATGAATAAAGCATAAAGACTTTGGGGTTACAAACTTTGGTGTTCCTTTTCCAGATCTATGTGGTGATTTATCTCTAAACTCTACTACTTTATTTTACATTTTTATCGTTGATGGTCTTCATGGATTAATCTGCATATAGGTATCTTGTGCAGTTTTTTGTGTTCATAAAATGACATTTTTTATTTAACGGAAAGACTAGTTATCTATTTTTCTAAAGGATCTCATGTTTATTTTCTTAAATCTCTATCAATCTAAAGTTCAGATCTAAGTGTGCAGGGAAATTTTTTTTTTAAGATTTGAGCGTCTGGGGAAGTCTTCAGTTGGACCAGCCGACTCTCAGATTTCGTAAATCTGAAAAAGCCCATTGTTTCTAAATTCTCAAAGTTATTTTACGAAATTGTGGTTTTGCAGAGTCTTCTAGGACTTGTGCCTCTTTAAAAATTTGAATTTCTAAAAATTGCGCTGAAATGGGTTTAAATCTGGTTATGAGGGCCTCCCGATTTGTAAATTAGCCCTGTAAATTTGTATTTATTTCTTAGGAATTGAGGGTTATTTTCCGTTTTAGATCTGACTGGTTTTATGGTTTACAGGAATGCGGATCTCTGAAAAAGCTCAACAAATTTCTGAAAATCGAATTTCATTAGCAGAAATTACAAATTACAAGTCTGCAAATTTATCAACCTGCCTATCTGTTCGATTTTGATCTCCAATTCTGTTGGCTACCCCATCAATCTACAACTTTATCATCAATTTACCAATCTGCTTTCTATATCCTGCAAATCGTCTCTTACATCACTGCCGTCCATATCGTATGGATTCGTACAGCTGAGCCGCGTAAAAGCAATTTTATGATCGATTTTTGATTTGCTCTGCCCTGCAATTCGATTTCTCATCTGTGCATATGTCTTTGTCGATTTTCTCAGCCTGTAAGACGAAATCGTTGTTTGATCGCTACCAATTTCTGCTCTTTGCTCCTTACGTCATCCGTACGACTGTGTTGAGCCTGCAAAATCACCAAAAATTCAGCATCAATCAGCTCATCTTGCCATCAATTTGCCGTAATTGTCTTCTGCAATCGCCACTTCTGCCCTCTGCCTGTCAAATTTCATTCATCCGCTGTCCCCCTCGGGAATTTCTCGTCCATACGGTCGTACGGCAGTCTAAGCATGCGTCTTTTTTTTTTTTTTTTTTTTTTTCTTTTAAACTCACATTAGTTTTGGTTTGATTTTTTTTTTTTTTATATTTAGATTTTAAATTTTTTTAACATTAGTTTAGTTTGGCTTTAGGTTTTAATTTTTTAGTTCAATTTTGGTGTATTAACTTTTAGTTTTAGTTTTTAAATGTTTAGTTTGTAGACTTTAATTAGTCTAGTTGGATAGCGTTAGTTTAATGTGTAGCGTTAGTTTAGTTTCAAAATTTAATTCGATTTTTTTTTTTTTTTAGTTTTAGTTTTTTAGTTTTTCTTTTATATTTTAATTAACTTTAGTTTTTATTTAGTTTTAAATTTTTTGGTTTTAGATTTAATTTTAGATTTTAGTCCATAGTGTTAGTTTTTATATTTTGTTTAAAAAAATGATAAAAATATAAAAAATTCTCAAAAATTCTTCATAGTCAAATGAATTTTTAAATTTTTATCTAAAGCTTGACTATACAGGAACATTTTAATTTCTGGATTGGGTTATTTAGAACATCATAAATTCGGAAATATTGAAAAGATTTGGCATTTTAATTTAATGGTCATCTCATGATTTATTGTTGTGGGTTCAGAGTACCTTAATGCATGGTTGTGGTGCTCTCTATTGTATATCATTATGGTCGATTATTTTTCATAGCAGCAGTTATACATCAATTTCTTGGCTTTAATTTCATAACGGGATCTTTTAACTCCATAAGGCACTGGTTTTAAACTTAAAATCTAATTTGAATCTGTGGAATCTCGTTAATCTCATCAAGTATTTGGTATTTTAGTTGTGTCTCTTGGGTTGGATGGTTTTCAACCAATCTTTTTTTCTTCATTTCTATTAGGGTCTACCTCCCTTAGCTTGCAAGGAGACAGCTTAGATAGAGAGATTGGGGATCAGGGTGATAGCCCCCGATCTGAGTCGTTGTCGCAGTGCCTAGACAATCTGTGCGACAACATGCCCAGCAACAGATGTGGCCTCTCTCAAGGTATCCTGAAGCCACTTGGGCTTCCTCTTTCCTGAGCACACTTCTCCCACTGGAGAATGAAACTCCTCCTCCTCATCATCAGGAGCCTGAACTCCTGACTATCTGTCTGTTGTCCTCCTGCCTGCACCTGAACCTATAGATGTTGAAGTACCGTGTGAACTGTCCATCAGCGGACTCCCTAGTGAACTGCTCTGCGGACTGCTCTGCACGCTGCCCGAAGCACCACCCCTCTGACTCTGTGAGCCACTGCTCACTGACGGACCTGACACCGTAATCAATGTACCTCTGAATCCTCCTGATCCTTGCCCACTGGATCCCTGCGACTGACTCAGCTGCTCCTGAGGGTCTGGCTGATCCAGATACTCTAACTCCCGTGACCTACTGAAGGCTCTGTCCTCCTCGAACTTCACATCCTGCCTGACAACAACTCTCCTCTGTGCCGGAATATAAATCCGAAAGGCCTTTGAGTTCTCACTGTAGCCCACAAAGACACCCTTCTCTGTGGTGGGCTCTAGTTTGGTCCTCTTCTCCTTGGGTATATAGGAGTATGCAATACACCCAAAGATACGAAGATGACCAATATCAGGCTTCTTCCCAGAAAAAGCCTCCTTCGGAGTCATATGCCCCAAGGCACGATGCGAACTCCTGTTCTGCAAATATACAGCAGTGTTGCAGGGCTCTGCCCACAAAAACAATGGGAACCCCTAATCATGTAACATGGCTTTGGCAGCCTCTCCGATGGGTCTGTTCTTCCTCTCCGCAACCCTGTTCTGCTGGGGGTTGTAAGGAATAGTGAACTCCCTCCTAATGCCTGCCTCCACACAATAGTCAACAAACTCTCCAAGGGTGTACTCACCTCCATTGTCTGACCTCAGGGACTTGATCTTCCAACCTGTCTGAGTCTCCACAAGAGCTCTGAACTCTTGAAACCACTTGAAGACCTCACTCTTGGTCTTCAAGAAATAAATCCAGGTCCTCCTAGAGTGATCATCAATGAATAATACATAATACTCATATCCACTCAAGGAAACATGAGACATCTGACCGCTCACATCGGAATGAATCAAATCAAGTATCCCAGTCGCTCTGTTGTCACTGCTAGGAAAAGGGGATTTGGCAAACTTGCCCATCGCACATCCTCTGCATGTATCAATGTGATCAGTACTGAAATCTGGCACAACTGTAGTGATCTCCCACAATGTCCTCAAGGCTCCATGATACATGTGCCCCATCCTGCGGTGCCAAATCTCACACAACTTAGAACTGCTAGCTCTACTGTCGGTGCTACTGCTCAATGCCATAAGGGGCTGAAATGCAAACTTGTACACCTTTGCATGGCATACACCTATCACTCTAGCTGACTCAGCTGGAGTACCCTAGGATATATCAGCACCTGTCCTCTCCTGAACAATATCTCATACCCTCTGTCCTCCAATGCTGAGACGGATACGAGGTTCTTCCTCATCCCTAGCACATATAAAACATCTGACACCTTCAAGGGAGGTTTGGGTTCCCTATCAAATGTCAGTGTCCCCACACCGACTGCTCTAACAACACTGTCAGCACCGAGTACTACCTCTATATCAGTGCCACCCTCTGAAAGCTCTGAGAAGTACTCACGGATTCTTGTCATATGACGTGAAGCCCCATTGTCCACATACCAGATACCCAAAGATGCTCTGCTAGTCGAGGGAAATGCATGCTCCCTCTGAACCTCTGTGGCAGGTGATCCTGCACTAGTGGACTCACAAGCACTGAACCCAAACTCTCGGTCAAATCTATCTGAAAAGTCCTCAATCTCTGCTGATGCTGCCATTGTCTGGTTCTTCCCCTTCTTCTTCTTCTCCGAACACACAACTGCATAGTGTCCCATCTTCTGAAAATTCCAACACTTCACCTTCGAATAGTCCTTCCGTGTGTTACCCTGTTTACCTTTATGTTTTCCTTTGCCCCCACCACTGCTTGTGGAAGCATGATTCTTGCCTTTGCCTCTCTTGCCTCTAGCCAACAATGCTACATCCTCATCTTGCTCAACTGGCTTGGCTGCCCCAAGCTGACTCTTCCTAATCTTTGTCTGAATGCAATCATCCCAAAACCTCTCCCATGTGGGAAGGGTCTCACGTGCACAAACCCCATCAGCAAAGTTCAGCGATGAATTGGGGAGGCCATTCACTGCAATCCGTACCAACTCAGTGAATGGAATGACCTCTCCAACTGCTGCCAACTCATCTCTCACATTAGTAATCTTTGTGAGATATCCAGCTGCACTATCAGTGTTACCCATCTTAATGGTCTTCAGCTTCTCCCTTAGGACCATTTTCCTGTTCTCATTGGTACTTTGGTAGAGATTGGTCAAGGCAGACCCCATCTCATGAGCATTTCTCTTTCCTCTCACATGAGGAATGCAATGGTCTTTGATTCCATCTAGAATCAGTCTCTTACCCTTGTTATTCTTTTTATTATATGCTGCCAACTGAATAGCATCAGTAGGCACTACAACAGGGTGCTGTGCGGTATGCACCATGACATCCCAAACTTCTGCCTCCTCAAAGATACTTTGTTTTCTCTCCTTCCACACGTTGTAGTTACTATGCCCATCCAACCTATCCTCCACCCTCGATCCCAATGACATCCTTGTTGTCCTAGAAACTGAAAATAACACTGTTGTAGTAAAGATAAAATTTGTGTGAAAAATCAGCAACTTGTAATTTTTCTGTTTGTTGTCCAAACTGCACTTTCAGCACCCAAGCTCTGATACCATGTAGAAATTTCTGTTTTCCCACCCCGGTTTTCAGTTTCACCTTATTTCTCTAATTAGTTAAATGCCCTTTCCCATAACTTTACATTCAACAAGTTGGAAAATAAATATTTTCTGAAAACACAAATTCTGGAAAATTTTCACAGTGCTGGAAATTGCAGAAATAAAAATCAGCAGACTAAAACAGCCACACAAAACATTTTAACACAGTGATTTTTGGTCAACATGACCCTGGAAAAACCCCCTACAACTCTTGGGGAAAACCAGTTCGAAAGCTTCTCTTTATTTTATGAATATTGCTTTTACAGTGATGCAGAAATTTACACAGTAAAAAAATTATAGCAACTTCGAAACAGAACTTATCTCGAAAATCGTGCCAAACTCCACCTCGGTTTCTATGCCCACAAAAACAGAGATATTACAGCAGAAATTACAGCCTTCAAAACTATACAAACAACCTCAAAAACAGTACCAGAATGGCTGTATGGCTTCCTTCGAAATCTGCAGTTTTCTCTCCTCGAAATTCGTGCCCACTTGCCTTGAACTTCGTGCTCTGCCCTACTATACGAATTTGCTGAAAGTTAGTGTTGTTGCCCTCCTTCTTCTCACTGCTCAGAAAATTCTCTTCAGCTTTCTCCTTCTCCTTCTCTCAGTCTGCTCATGAAATAATTAATGAATGAATGACATTTTCTCTCATTTTCCTCCTTTAATAGAACTCTAAGTGACTTTTGGGTTATCCCCAAATCCAATGGCTGAAATAGCTTTAGATCTAGGGCTGAGATTAAATGCTCTTTTAAATCTCACTTTCTATCTTTTAATTCACCCCACTTTAATAAAGACCCACTTAGTCATTTATTTCCAAAGTCACTTTTCCTTTCTAATTTTACATTAACTTTATTAAAGTCACTTTAAAATTAGACTTTAGTAACTTTTTCACTTAAAGTCACTTCAAAATTAGATTTGATTTTATAACTTTATAAAGTCACTTTAGGAGAAAAATTAAATTCTTTTGGACACTTTTCCCTTGGCCAAAGATCAAAGCCTTAGGAAACCACCTGTCCTCCGATAACCAAATTTCAACAGCATTGTGAGGAATCCTATTCTGAACATATACAGTTATATTACAAGCTTCAGCCCGCAGAAATTTGGGCATGTCTTGATCATACAGCATTGCCCTTGCAACCTCCGCAATAGTTCTATTCTTCTTTTCTGCTTCTCCATTCTGCTCCGAATTATATGGAGCAGTCCACTTTCTTCTGATGCCTTCCCTTGCGCAAAATTTTGTGAAGTCTTTATCAATTTATTCTCCACCATTATCTGATCGCAGTATCTTTATCCACTTTCCTGTCAGATTCTCAACCAGAGCTTTAAACTCCTTGAATCGATCAAAGACTTCGTCCTCGGTCTTCAGAAAGTAGATCCAAGTTTTCCTGGAATGGTCATCAATGAAGGTGATGACATACTTGGCACCACTAAGAGCTCTAATGGACATTTGTCCGCAGATGTCCGAGTGTATCAATCCCAACACACTCTTAGCCCTATTTCTGCTCTTGGGGTAGGCTACCTTGCATACTTCCCTAGTATGCACTCTCCGCAAACGTCATTTCATTTGGTGCTCAAATCTAGAACTCCTGTGACGGTCCTCTTGAGAATTCTCAACGCCCCTGTTGATTTTTATAGCATCGGGAAGTGTTCTAAGTCTCATTTTTGGTGGAGAGGCTTGGACAACAATTATCTAGAGAACCCAGAAATCGTTTGTGGAAATTCCACACAGATATGACTTTATTAAAATAATTAATTATTTTAATGCAGACCCTAAGTCTAAACTTAGGGAAATTAAATAATTAAAGGGTATTAATAAAGCAGAGTGTGAATCTTCTAGAAAACTAAGATCAAGTTATCTTTTAATCTAAGCCACTGATTAACGATATAATCTTGGTTGATGATTCATCAGCGAGAAGACTATAAGAAGGGGCTTGAGGGTCATTTGGAAATCAAGCCAGGGACATTCTCAGTACCCGAAGGAAATCGATTCTAAAGCAAGAGAATTCGATTTCAGTGGGTGAGTTTGTAGAGGTGGGTTTGCAGAAGCAGAAGGAGGAGGAAGGATTCAGTTATCGAAGAAGCAGAAGTTTGGAGGATGAAGGGAAGGGTGAGCTGATCGGCAACAAGAACCCCTCCACGCAGAGTTACGCAGTCCAGGGAGAAATTGCGCAGAACTCTCACCCTGAATGACGCAGAGGGTGAAGGAGGTCACTCCGAGGGTCTGAAATTCTTCTGAAGGTTCCAGAAAATTCAGCCAGGTGTATGCTAATTTTTCTCTGCTCATCAGGACTCTTGTAAATGTACTCTCCATTTTTTAAGATAAATACAAAACCCTCATCTGCTGCACCGGTTTTGCCACATTGGGTTTTTTCCGGGGACAATTGTCCAAAAATAACTGTGTTCATATGGTTGTTTCTATTGTGCTACTTGTGTAATTTTCTGTTCTTATGCTTTTGATTAGAGTAAAGATCTGCAAATGTGTTTATTTCATAATTTACTGAAGCATCTGTAAATAACTTATCTCATAAGTAGGAGAAATAAACCAATCATTGCAGTAATAAATTTTTAGTCTTGAAAATTTCACATGGTATCAGAGCAAAAGGCTAAATACAAAAAGGGAGGATCTACCATGGACCAAAGATTCATCATCCGGAAGGGTTCACGTAGTCAAAAGGACTCTCGCAGTCCTCCAGAGCACGCAGAAATGCAAAGGGAACACGACATGAAAGTGTTGGCATCCAGACTAGAAGAGACCTTTCTTGTATGTCGAACACAGCTCCTCCAAGTGTTTGGTATATTGACAGTGGAGCATCTGCCCACATGATGAGGGTTCGATAATGTTTTTATAGCTACCAAGAAGGATAGATGAATTTCCAGATAACTATGGGAAACAAGGCAAAATGTACCCCCATTGGGACAGTTACCATAGCATTTCAGACAGAAGATGGCAACAAGATTCGAGCCACAAATGTTATGCATGTACCAAGGTTGGGGATGAATTTACTCTCAGTGTCTCAACTGCAGAACAAGGGCTATGACGTATACTTTATTAAAGATAAGGTGTATGTCAAACACCCTAGTTGGAGCCAAAAGACACAAATTGGAGTAAGGAGTCACAAGCTATATAAACTCCAGCTTGAATACCCGATGGCCCTGATTGGCAGTACGGATGACAGAGATTTGAATGCGTTATGGCACAGAAAGATGGGGCACCTACATCATGGAGCCTTGAGGATTCTCAAGAACACTGTCATAGGGGCTCGTGAACTCAGCACGAAGAAAGATGAAGTTTGCAGGGGGTGCGTACTAGGAAAGTACGCTAAGGCAGCGCTTCTAAGAAGCAAGGGCAGAGCCAAGGGTGTATTGGAGTTTATACACTTGGATAATTGCGGTCCAATGTCCACAACCGCTCTCAGTGGTGCAGAGTATTTTGCTACCTTCATTGATGATCATTCCAGAAAAACTTGGATCTATTTTCTGAAAACCAAAGATGAAGTCTTTGATCGATTCAAAGAATTCAAAGCCTTAGTAGAAAACTCTACGGGAAAGAAGATCAAGAAGTTGCGATCAAATAACGGTGGAGAATATATCAATAAGGACTTCACAAATTTCTGTGCAGGGGAAGGCATCAAGAGAGAATGGACAGGGCCATACAATCCAGAGTAAAATGGAGTTGCAGAACGGAAGAATAGGACCATAATAAAAGTTGCAAGGGCAATGCTGTACAACCAAGATATGCCCAAATTTTTATGGGCAGGGGCTTGCAATACAACAGTGTATGTATAGAACAAAGTTCCCCATAGAGCCTTGGGAAGGCGACTCCCGAGAGTGTGTTCACAAGCAGCAAATCAAAGGTGAGCCACATCAGGATATTTGGCAGCATGGTGTACTGCCACGTTCCAGATGAAAACAAGAAGAAGTTGGATCAAACTGCAGAAAATGGTTTTCTTGTGGGCTATAGTGAGAATGCGAAAGCCTATCGCATCTATATTCTAGAGAGCAGGAAAATCGTGGTAAGAAGGGATGTGAAATTCATGGAGGAGAGAGCCTTTAGGAAATCTCGAGAAATGGCCACAGATACGCAAATTGAGGAGGATCCACTAGTACAACCTCAACAGCCTACAGAGGATGGGTCAAGTGCCTCTCCAAGGCACAAGGATTCTAAGGAGAGTTCCTCAGAAGAAGAATAGGAAGAAGAGCAGGTGAGACCGCCCACCACTAATGGGAAACCGAGCAGAGAACTTCAACAAATTCTAAAGGATGCAGAAGAATTTGTTGGAGCCCCTAAGGAAGGGAAGAAGATACGGAAGCAACCAAACAGATATCAGGCACTGGTAGCTCAGGTTGGAGAACCTTCCATCTTTCGGGAAGCAGCTCAGCATCAAGTATGGGTGGATTCCATGGTGGAGGAGTATAGCTCCATCATGACAAAAGATGTCTAGGAAGTAGTCCCTAGACCACGGGACAGATCAGTTGTAGGATCCAGGTGGATTTACAAGATCAAGTATGTTGCAAATGGCAGCATAGAGAAGTTCAAGGCAAGATTTGTAGCTAAGGGGTACGCACAGAAGGAAGGCATTGATTATGAGGAGACCTTTGCCCCTGTAGTTCGCTACACTTCTATTACATTCGTCATCTCTCTGGCAGTGCAAATGGGATGGGAGATTCACCAGATGGATGTCAAGACATCGTTCTTGAACGGGGTGATAGAGGAGGAAGTGTACATAGAACAACCAGAGGGCTTCAAGACACATAAGCAAAAGACTCATGTTTGCAGGCTTAAGAAAGCCTTATATGGTTTAAAACAAGCCCCCAGGGCATGGTATGGGCGAATTGATAGCTACTTGCAGAAGATGGGGTTTGTCAAGAGTGATGCAAACCCCAACCTCTACTACTTAAAGAGTAGTGGATGAGCCGTAAATTCTGGTACTATATGTGGATGATCTGTTTCTAACTGGATCATCCAAGCTCATCAAGGACTGCAAGGAGAATCTGCTACAGAATTCGACATGAAGGACCTGGGGCAGATGCACTATTTTCTTGGATTATAAGTCTGGCAACAGAAAGGGGAAATCTTCTTGGGGAAAGGAAGATACACGATAGAAATCCTGAAAATATGTCAAATGGAAGATTGTAGACCCGTGGCCATGCCAATGATTAGAAGAAGATAGACAATGGAAGATGATGGGGTTGATCCCACCTTGTATAGGCAGCTCATTAGATCATTGATGTATCTAGTCAATACTAGACCAGACATCTATCATGCAATGAATACCCTCAGTCAGTTCATCGTGGAACCAAGGAGGGATCACTGGGCAACAGCGAAGCATTTTCTCCGACATCTAAAGGGGACAATCGAGTATGGGTTGAAGTACACCAAGGGCAATGAGGTCCAGTTGAGTGGGTTCACCGATGCAGATTAGGCTGGAAGCACAGTGGATCAAAAAAGTACCAGTGGGTATTGTTTTAGTCTCGGATCAGGAATGACATCCTGGTGTAGCAGGAAACAGAAGTTCGTAGCACTAAGTTCAGTCGAGGAAAAGTAAATGGCAGCAAGCATAGCTTCGTGCAAGGCCATATGGCTTCGCAAGTTACTCTTGAACCTGCTCAAGAAGCGGATGGAACAGACTGGGATTGTGTGATAATCAGAATTGCATTAAGCTCTCTGAAAATCCTGTGTTTCATGACCGGTGGAAACACATTGACATTTGGTACCACTTCATCAGGGACTATGTCCAAAGGGGAGCAGTACAATTGTGATACACTCCTACAAGGGAATAAGTGGTAGATATCCTCACAAAGGCTCTAAGTAAGATTAAGTTCACTTATTTCAGAGAGAAGATAGGGATGGTCGAGAACCCTTTCCATTAGAGGGAAGGGTGGTCTTCAGAAACAGAGGGAGCTGCAGTATGGATGAGGCAGTGTCAGAGACAGTGTCACAGGCAACAGTGCAGAGATGAGGGGCAGCAACCAGGACAGCATCAGTGCAGCAGATGTTATAGAGTCAGAGCAATACAGTGGTATCTTGCTTAAACACCTTCCTCACTAAGAGGGAGTGTTGATTTTTATAACATCAGGAAGTGTTCTAAGTCTCATTTTTGGTGGAGAGGCTTGGATAGCAGTTATCCAGAGAACCCAGAAATCGTTTGTGGAAATTCCACTCGGATATGGATTTATTAAAATAATTAATTATTTTAATGCAAACCCTAAGTCTAAACTTAGGGAAATTAAATAATTAAAGGGTATTAATAAAGCAGAGTGTGAATCTTCTAGAAAACGAAGATTAAGTCATCTTTTAATCTGAGCCATTGATTAACGATATAATCTTGGTCGTTGATTCATCAGCGAGAAGACTATAAGAAGAGGCTTGAGGGTCTTTTGGAAATCAAGCCAGGGACATTCTCAGTACCCGAAAGAAATCGATTATGAAGCAAGAGAATTCAATTTCAGTGGGTGAGTTTGTAGAAGTGGGTTTGTAGAAGCAAAAGGAGGAGGGAGGATTCAGTTATCGAAGAAGCAGAAGTCTGGAGGATGAAGGGAACGGTGAGCTGATCGGCAACAAGAACCCCTCCACACAGAGTTACGCAGTCTAGGGAGAGACTACGCAGAGCTCTCACGCTGGATGACGCAAAGGGTGAAGTAGGTCACTCCGAGGGTCTGAAATTCTTGTGAAGGTTCCAAAAAATTCAGCCAGGTGTATGCCAATTTTTCTCTGCTCATCGGGACTCTTGTAAATGTACTTTCCATTTCTGAAGATAAATACAAAACCCTCATCTGCTGCACCGGTTTTCCCACATTGGGTTTTTCCGGGGACTATTGTCCAAAAATAACTATGTTCATATGGTTGTTTCTATTGTGCTACTTGTGTAATTTTCCGTTCTTATGCTTTTGATTAGAGTGAAGATCTGCAAATATGTTTATTTCAAAATTTTGTGAAGCATTTGTAAATAACTTATCTCGTAAGTAGGAGAAATAAACCAATCATTGCAGTAATAAATTTTCAGTCATAAAAATTTCACAGACCCATGGTGTAAGTGCCCCATTCTCCTATGCCATATCTCATTCAAATCCTTCTCATCACAACTGCCTATTAGTGCCATTGGAGATTCGAGCTGCAACTTATATAGTTTACTACTCCTGACTCTGATTTGTGCCTTCTTCCAACTCGGGTGTTTGACATATACTCTTTTGCTAATGAAGTAGACGTCATAGCCCTTGTTTTGTAGTTGGGACACTGAGAGTAAGTTCATCCCCAAACCAAGCACATGCAGCACATTGGTGGCCCGAAGCTTATTTCTAGCTTCAGTTTGAAACACTACGTTACCTCTCCCAATAAGGGTATACTTCACCTTATTTCCCATGGTGATCTGAAAATTTATCTGCTTTTCCTAGTAGCTTGAGAAGCATTCTCGTCCTCCTACCATACGTGCAGAAGCTCCATTATCAATATACCATACATCTGGAGAAGCAGAGCTTGATACACAAGTAAATTCTTCTTCCAGTCTAGAGGCCAATACAGAGATGTCATGATCCCTCTGTTCTTCCATGCTTTCCATTTTCTCTGGAGAGCTGCGTGAACCCTTTCGAGTGCTACTGCAACAGCTTCTAGACTTCGTTCTATTGCAAAGTCTCCAATCCTGTCACTCAACTCAACTTTGATACCATGTAAAAAAATTCTCTACTACAGTTATAGATTTATTCCTCCTACTTATTTCCACAATATGTTATTCACAAAACCCTTATAGTAAATTTTGAAATAAATACCACTGCAATTATCACTCAAGTACATATAGAGAAAAGAACAGTACAATGCAAGCACAAGAACCAATCACAATGACACAGTTATTTTTCAACAATTGTCCCCAAAAAAAATGCAATGTGGGAAAGCCAGTGCAGCCGATGAGGGTTTATATATTAATCTTCAGCAGGAATTCTTTACAAGAAAAGATTGGCAAAAATAACTGAGAAACTTCTTGAGATACACCTAAGATAAGTTTTCTTCGGACCTCCGGAGAATTCCCGACACTTGAGGGACTCACTGGCCCTCCCTGCGTCACTCTGCGTCACTCCTGCGTACCTCTCTACGCAGAGCCAGCGTGAGACTGTGTCACTACTGCGTGAGGCCTCTGCGTTGCTCCTGAGTGTTGCCTCTCTGCCCTTCTGCGTCCTTCTTTCCTTGATCCCTAACACTATTGATGCCCTCTGCTTCCTCCCCCCTGCAAATCTCCCTCTGAAATTGAAGTCAATTCTGACGAATTCTCTTCCTTCAGAATCGACTTCCCTCGGGTTGTTGAATGTTTGCTCGGCTTGCTTTCCAAATGACCCTCAAGCCTTCTTTTATAATCTTCTCATTGATAAATCAACGGCCCAGATTAAAAGTCTAATCAATGGCTAAGATTAAAATTTGACTTGATCTTTGTTCTCTAGAAGATTCACACTCTGTTTTATTAATACCCATTAATTATTTAATTTCTCTAAGTTTAGACTTGGGATCTCCATTAAAATAATTAATTATTTTAATAAAACATGAACTAAGTGGAATTTCCACAAACCGTTTTTGGGCTCTTTGGAATACCGATGTCTAAGCCTTCTCACCAAATTTGAGACTTAGATCACTTTCCGATGCTACAAAAATTAACATCCACCCCTATTGACTCCTCATTGTGAGATCCAGATTTCCAAGCGAGGATGAGGTCTGAGTTAATTGAAACTTTGTTTTAGAATACAACTAATAAAATAAACCAAGAGCATCTCTACATCACAACTTTACTATACTTGCAAATGCAATTCTCCTATATATGTTATCTTGAAGTTATTTGAGTCATATTTGCAAATATCATCATTTTCTCAAGAAGCATTTGCTTTATATTGGAAGTATTTGGATTTTTTACTTTTACAACAACTAGCTTTCTTGTACTTGGGAATATCCTTCATTGGTGCAACTTTATTTCAAGTTATTTCATATATTTGTTGCTTTGATGATCATTTAGCTCATGAGTAATTGCTGTCACTATCTTGCCATTTGAGCATTTACTTTCAAGTACTATCTCCTGTATAGTTGCAATTGATGTTTATATGCTCATCTTGGTCTGACATTTAATTTTGCAGGATTACTTGGTGTTTCATTTTGAAACATTTTATTTTTGAGCAAGAATTTATTATTTTGAAGCAATATTGAAGGCACTGGTTTACATGCTTATCTTTTATTATGTGTGGATGATTATTGAGAACACATTTCATTTCAAATATTGTATTGCTTATCATTCTTGTTGAATTTGTTCATAATCTTGAACTAATCCATTTAACCTTAATATCTCCTAGAAACCTCACACCATTTTTTCATCTAACTTTTCATTAGGGACTGCCCCCCTTCGCTTACCTAGGAGAAAGCTTTAACGGAGAGAGTTGGGAATAGGTGACAAACTCATCTCTTAGTTTTGCCACCAACCACACCTTGTGGGGTTAAGGGCTTTTCTCACTAACTTAGGTGTGTAAGGCAGCAACAACATATTCATCAGAATTTTTTATCCATACACTCATCTGAAAAAAAACTACCGCATATCCTAGAATGATTAGAATAAACCTAGCTCCACTCATCTTGCAAACAACATTACATAACCTTTGACAGAACAAATATCGTATCCATTCATACATCACAACCTCAGCAGTGTATTTCCAAAACAATAACTGAAGAAAGAATAGATCAAGACCTCAAGAACAAAAATGAATGTGTAGATCTCGCACCGTGCCTACAACTGTACTTCCGATCATAGTCATAGAAACCGCATCTTGCACAGCTCCAAAGTCAACCAAATTCACTGTCTTTGTTTTTACATCCCAGATAATGTTTTCTGGCTGTCAAAAAAAGCCTTTTTTCTTTTAAAAAACACAAAGAGATATATAAAAAACTCATCTGAAAGGTTAAAAAACAATATTTGAAAATTCATAATGTTCTAAAACAGGCCCCAGTAGGTACACATGAAAGCAATGGTCAACTTTAGTACATCAAACATCCTTCTAGCTGAACATTAATTGAAATGCAGACGTTAAAAATAACAAAATGGCAAAATCCTTAAGAGGCTTACTTCCAGTTCTACTCACTTGACACTAAGACATTAAAAGCATTCCTGAATATCATCATAGGAGTTTCTAATCCAGAATTGTATTTATGACTTTTCCAGAGACTCAATTGATTGAGAGGTGGCAGCAAACGATATTAGAATTAGAAGTATAAATGTAACTGATGTCTCAACTGAGATAGACATAAGAAGTGACTGATACAGTCATCCATGTTGCATAGCTAGGAAAGGCATTGCCGGCTAGATAGAATAATAACTAGGACAAATGCCATTCCTGCTAAAGGACATCATCCAGGTAATTAAATATCAGTAGCCTGAGGTGGGGATGAGGTTGGATAGATAATTTGTTAAAAAAATTGAGTCTTTACATGTACTTTAAAAAGTTACAGCTGAATGCAAACTATGTCTAGAAAACAATTAAGATAGAAATATGCTCTGTGCAGCACAAATGCGTATTTAGCAATTAAATCCTATAAAATGCTTCCAACCTGACCTTCAAGATCTGGCTCAGGAGCTTTATGACTGCAAGATTTTGATGCAGGAACATCTAGGTCAATTAAATTCAAAGGAACCTGAGGATAAGTTCAAATATCTTATCAAATATTGAGATAAGAGATAGGTGGTTGGATGCTGACTAGTGTTTATTGACTATTAAAGGCCAAAGTTGCATCGACAGCACTGGGAAGGAACCCCAACAAATGTGGAATTTTTATGCACTTAAGCAATTAATGAAAACTGAAATTCACTTTCTTCCTAAAGGGTTTCCTGGATCTTAGCTTTAGAACTTTCTGCCATTAGCACTGCTGTAAATTAGAGTATAAAACAGCACTAGAAAAAACACAATAATTCATTTCAAATGGCCCCAAACTTCTAGGCATTTCAAGGAAAGAATATGCCAAACAAAGAGATAAGTTTCAGCCCCTTCTAGGGTAACCTATAATAATCAGCTCTAAAAATGTATTTTTACATCAGTAATTAAAGCAGTAAAATCAGCGCCTTATATTCTTCCCTACTTGTCAAATCACTAGACAATACGCCCTTTCACTTATGTCCAATCAGCAGGACGTAAACAGATGTAAATAGTAAGCATAAAGAAATTGAAATCTAGAAATGGCACAAGATGTGGACAGTTAGAAACATCATATATAAGTTCAAGATGAAATACAAGTACATACCATACCCTTTTCTCAAGGTTAGCGCAAAAACTCCAACTATCTAAAAATCCCTAGCTATGGTAAATCATCAAATCCTAGCTCAACAAAGAAGATCCGAGTCCAACAATATCTACAACACAACCTCCAAGCTCCAAGGAAAGATGTCCTCCACTTCTCTTCTTCTTCACGAATCCACCTTGTGGTTTTCTGTCATAACCCTAATATCCAACCTCCAAAGGATATGTAAAATTTTAATACTGTTGCAATTACTGGTTATTATTCTCCTATCAAAATTGATTACTTGTCTTCTTCGATTTACTAAATAAAACACTACTGCAACTTCACAGAAAATAAATAAGCCACAGGAACTGGAAAAATATTGCACACACACAAATATTCAACACCAATATTTTTGGACAAATATCCCTGGAAAAACACTAGTGTGGATAAAACCAGTTCTGCAGACGAGGGTTTATATTAGTAATAAATCAACAGCAATTGAGAATTACAAAGGCTGCTTGCCTCTCACTGGCAAAGCTCCGGCAATTTTTAACCTTCACTTCCACTAGCAAAAATGATCTGGAAATCCATGATTTCCTTCTACAAAGTAACTTGGCCCTCTCTGTGCAACCCGCACTCCCTCCAACAACTTGCACTAGCAGACTGGAAATCTGTACGACTTCTTCTGGAATTTGCTCAGCCTCCGGAAAATTGTTATTGCAAATGTACTGCCTCCAACAACACACCAAAGCCACTCACACTTCCTCCAAAAACTAGAAATCGAACTATAGCTTCAGCAACTTGCACTCGGTAAATTGGCAACACGCACTAGAAAATCAGCCTCCCTCTTGCAGAATAATTCAGCCTCCTTTCTTATCTCGGAATATTGTAAACTTTGTGAAGAATTTCTCCAGAAATTCTCTCAATTTTTCTATTGAAACCCCACCACTGATGTTTGTTAAATTATGCAACTAGGATCAAATTCCACTTTGGACTGTGAAAATTTCAATACATAAAATATTTCTGGAGTGATAGATTTATTTCTCCTACTTATTATTTCTAATAAGTTATTTACAGAATTCTTCCAGTAAATTTCGAAATAAATACTACTGCAACATTCACTTAAGTATATGCAGAGAAAGGTACAGTAAGAAATACTAGCATGAGAATCAATCACATATGCACACTTATTTTTGGACAATTATCCCCGGAAAAACCCAATGCAGGAAAACCTGTGCAGCAGATGAGGGTTTATATATTATTCTTCAACAATGAAATTCTTTACAAGGAAAAGGATAGCAGACTTCTTTAGAAAACACCTGAGATAAATTCTTCGAAACCCTCTGGAGATTTTCTGACACCCGGAAGACTCACTACTTCCCTCTATGTCACTCCACGTGTCTTTCTGCACAGTGCCTGCGTCACTCTGCGTGGGCTCTCTGCGCTGCCTTATTTGGCCTTCTGCGTCCTTCTCTCTTCGACCTTTGTCACTACTAACTCCCTCTCCTTCTTCTGCCCTGCAACTCTGCCTCTGAAAACGAATTCTATTCCTTCAAAATCAACTTCCTTCGGGTTACTGAGTGTATGCCCGGCTTGCTTTCGAAATGACCCTCAAGCCTTCTTTTATAATCTTCTCATTGACGAATCAACATCCTAGATTAGAAGTGTAATCAATGGCCAAGATTAAAACTTGAGTTGAACTTCGTTCTCTAGAAGATTCACACTCTGTTTTATTAATACTCATTAATTATTTAATTTCTCTAAGTTTAGACTTAAGGTCTACATTAAAATAATTAATTATTTTAATAAAACATAAACATAGTGGAATTTCCACAAATGGTTTATGGGTTCTTTGGAATATTGATGTCCAAGCCTCCTTACAAATTTTGCTACTTGGAACACTTTCCGATGCTACAAAAATCAACACTCCCTCTTAGCAAGGAAAGTGTTCTAGCAAAATGCCTGTTGCATGTTGCTCTGCCTTGAAGCATCCTTTGCATTGTTGATGCCTGGTTGTTGCCCCTCATCTGCTGCATTGCTGCCTTCTATACTGCTGCCCATGACACTGTCACTACTACTGCCTCATCTGTACTGCAGCTCCCTCTGAATCCTGAGCCTATTTATTCCTGCTACTGAAATGGATTCTTGATCATCCCCATCTTTTCTCTGAAATAGGCAAACTTAGTCCTCCCCAGAGCTTTCGTGAGGATATCTGCCACTTGTTCTCATGTAGGAGTTACTCCAATTGTACAACTCCCCTTTGGACACAATCACTGATGAAATGACACCTGATGTTAATGTGCTTCGACCGATCTTGAAACACAGGATTCTCAGAGAGCTTGATGCAACTCTGATTATCACATAGAATGTTGGTCGCCTCCATCTTCTCCTTGAGTAAGTTCACAAGCAATTTCCGAAGCTATATGGCCTCACACGAAGTCGTGCTTGCTACCACATATTCAGCTTTTGCGGAGCTCAAAGCCACGGATTTTTGTTTCCTGCTACACCAAGAGGTCATTCCTGATCCAACACTGAAATAATACCCACTGGTAATTTTCCGATTTGGTGGGCTCCTAGCCCAATCTGCGTCAGTGAACCCACTCAACCTAATGGCATTGCCTCTAGTGTATTTCAGTCCAAGCTTGATTGTTCCTTGTAGATATCTAAGAACGTGTTTGGCTGGTGCTGAATGAGTCCTCCTAGGTTCCACCATGAACTATTTGAGAGTATTGACAGCATAATAGATCTCTGGTCTTGTGTTTACCAGATACATCAGAGAACCTATGAGTCGCCTATACAAATTAGGATCAGCCTCATCATCTTCGAACGTGTCATTTTTCTTCCAATTGGTAATCATTGGAGTAGCCATGGGTCTACAGTCCTCCATCTGAAATATTTTCAAAACTTCTGTAGTATATGTTCCTTGACCAAGGAAGATCTCACCCTTCTGCTACCAAATTTCCAACCCCAGAAAATAATGCATCAGTCCTAGATCCTTCATGTCAAATTTCGTAGCTAAATTCTCCTCGTAGTCCTTGATGAGCCTAGATGATCCTGTTAGGAATAGATCATCTACATACAACACTAGTATCAGAGGCTCATCCCCTACTCTCAGATAGTAGAGATTTGGATCTACATTACTCTTGACAAATCCCATTTTCTGCAAGTAGCTCTGAATTCGACCATACCAAGCTCTAGGGGCTCGCTTCAGTCCATCGGTGTTTTAAAAATTGGACTCGGGTTCCAAAATGGCCGAGGGTTGGCTCTGATTCCGACTTCGACTCGGTATCGACACAGCCGGTTCAGTTTCAATGACTCGGTCTTTGTAAAAAATACACTAAATATTAATTTTTTTATAAAAAAAACATAATTTTAAAGATTTTCATTCATGTTTCCAAACACAAATCATTACAATATAGACAAAAGACAACATATGATCAAAATGGGCTCATGAATATATCCATTATATCAAAATTGCACCCAGTGCACTATCCAATACATGATGATGATATAGAGATCAAAACAAAAAACATAACCAAGGAGGCTCTAAATGGCCTCTACAACAAAACATGAATAGTCACTACTGCTAGACATCTGACAAACTAATATCCTCTGCCTCAAACTCTGAACCAAAGGGGGAAACCGCTCGCTCCTCCTCCTCTGAATCAACATCCTCAACTAGAACTGTAGCATGTTCAGCCTAAGATAGATGAGTTATGCGCCTTCGTCGTGGCTGACTAGAGGAAGTGCCTACGGCTCCAACTGGAGGACTTGGAGTTGGGACTGGGCCTGCTACTAGTGGATCTTCATTGAGCAAAGGCTCTACTTGTGTATCGATGTCCATCCCCACACCAATATCCTCATCAGAGTCAAACTCTGGTGGACAAGACTCCACTACCCAATCTAATGTTGGATCAATATCCTCCAACACAATGGGATATGAATCAGGTCTTTTGTTCAGCAATTGGTTGTGTCTTAGTCGGAGGTTGTATTGGACATACACTAGATCATTTAACCGTTTTCGCTCCAAACGATTTCTCTTCTTTGTGTGAATCCTCTCATAGACAGACCAATTGCGCTCACACCCAGAAGCACTGCAAGTTTGACTCAAAATGCGGATTGCAAACCTCTGCAATTCAGCACAATGGCTCGATTGGCTCGCTTAGCTTGGTGTACGGCTTAGCCGGCTCGGTCACAAACTAGCCTCCGAACCGGTTTTTCCAACGAGTCGGTCCAACCGGGGCTTTGGCTCGGTTGATTCCGCCGATTCTGAGCCGGTCCGGCCGATTTTTAAAACTATGGTCCATACAAAGCCCTCTTAAGCTTGCACACATGAGTTTTCTGCTCATGCATCTCAAAGCCCTCTGGTTGTTCAATATATACTTCTTCTTTTATCACCCCATTCAGGAACACATTGTTGACGTCCATCTGGTGAATCTCCCATCCCATCTGCGCAGTAAGGGATATCACGGCTCTAATAGAAGTATATCTGGCTACTGGGGCAAAGGTCTCTTCATAATCTATCCCTTCCTTCTGAGCCTACCCCTTAGCCACAAACCTGGCTTTAAATTTCTTGATGCCGCCATCTACAACATATTTGATCTTGTAGATCCATCTCAAACCTACAACTGATCTGTCCTGAGGTCTGGGAACCACTTCCCAAACATCATTTGTCATGATGGAGTTGTATTCCTCCATCGCATCGACCCATACCTGGTGCTGAGCTGCCTCCCGAAAACTAGATGGTTCCCCAACCTGCGCTACCAAAGCTTGGTACCTTTCAGGTTGCCTGTGTTGCCTCTTCTCATTTCTAAGGGCTCCAACAAACTCTTCTGAATCCCTCAGAATTTTTCGTAATTCCCTGCTCGTCCTACCACTAGTAGTGGGTGGATCCACCTACTCTCCTTCCAGCAAGTCCTCGGGAGATGTATCCCTTGGATCCACGTGCCTTGGAGAGGCACTTGTATTACCCTCCGCAGGTCGTTGTGGTTGGACCAGCGGATCCTCAGTCTGCGTAGAAGGCATCTCCCGGGAATTTCTGAAGGCCCTTTCCTCCATGAACTTGACATCCCATCGTACAACAATCTTCCTGCTCTCAAGAATGTATATACGGTAAGCCTTTGCATTCTCACTATATCCCACCAGATATCCCTTTTCTGCAATCTTATCCAGTTTCTTCCTCTTCTCTTCGGGCACATGACAATATGTCGCACTACCAAGGATCCTAAAGTGGCTCACTTCAGGCTTGCTGCCAGTGAAGACACTTTCTGAAGTGATCTTACCCAATGCGTTATGAGGAAGCTTGTTATGTACGTAGACAGTTGTATTACAAGCTTCAGCCCACAAAAATTTGGGCATGTCTTGATCATACAGCATTGCCCTTGCAGCCTCGAATTATACGAAGCGGTCTACACTCTTCTGATGCCTTCCTTTGCGTAGAACTCTGTGAAGTCTTTATCAATGTACTCTCCACCATTGTCTAATCGCAATGTCTTGATCCACTTTCCTTTCAGATTCTCCACCAGAGCTTTAAACTCCTTGAATCGACCAAAGACTTCGTCCTTGTTCTTCAGAAAGTAGATCCAAGACTTCTTGGAATGGTCATCAATAGAGGTGACGAAATATTCGGCACTATTAAGAGCCCTAGTTGGCATTGGTCTGCAGATGTCCGAGTGTATTAAGCTCAACACACTCTTAGCCCTATTGCTGCTTCTATGGTATGCTGCCTTGGCATACTTTCCCAATACGCACCCTCTGCAGACATCGTCTCGCTTAGCACTCAGTTATGGAACTCTCGTGACAGTATTCTTGAGAATTCTTAATGCCCCATGACGCAAGTGCCCCATTCTCCTGTGCCATAGCTCATTCAAGTCCTCATCAGTGCCATTGGGGATACGAGTTGTAACTTGTATATTCTATTGCTCCTGACTCCGATTTGTGCCTTCTTCTTCCAACTTGGGTGTTTGACGTATACTCCCTTGCCAATGAAGTAAATGTCATAGCCTTTGTTTTGAAACTGTGACACAGACAGTAAGTTCATCCCCAAACCAGGAAAATGCAGCACATTGGTGGCCCAAAGCTTATTATCAGCTTCCGTTTGAAATACTATGGTACCTATTCCAACAGGGGTACATTTTGCCTTATTGCCCATGGTGATTTTAAAGTTCAGCTGCTCTTCTTGGTAGTTTGAAAAACATTCTCGCACTCTCGTCATGTGAGCAGAAGCCCGACTGTCAATATACCGGATCCCAGGAGAAGTAGAGCTTGACACACAAGCAAATTCTTTTTCCAATCTGGATGCCAGAACATAAACGTCGTGATCCATCTATTCTTTCATGCTTTCCTTCTTCTCTGGAGAACTGTGTGAACCCTTCCGATTTGTTGCTACAACAATGTCTGATCTATTTTCTATCATCGGTTCTCTGCTCCTGTTACTCATCTTTGCTCTGATTGTTGAAATTTGGTACCGGAGGACAGGTGGTTCCCTAAGGCTTTGATCTTTGGCCTAGGGAAAAGTGTCCAAAAGAATTTAATTTTTCTCCTAAAGTGACTTTATAAAGTTATAAAGTCAAATCTAATTTAAAAGTGACTTTAAGTGATAAAGTTACTAAGTGTAATTATAAAGTTATAAAGTCAAATCTAATTTAAAAGTGACTTTAAGTGATAAAGTTACTAAAGTGACTTTAATAAAGTCAATATAAAATTAGAAAGGAAAAAGTGACTTTGGAAATAAAAGACTAAGTGGGTCTTTATTAAAGTGGGGTGAATTAAAAAATAGAAAGTGAGATTTAAATGAGCATTTAATCTCAGCCCTAGATCTCAATCTATTTCAGCCATTGGATTTAGTGATTTCCCAAAAGTCACTTAGGGTTAGGTTAAAGGAGAAAAAGGAGGAAAAGGTCATTCATTCTTTCATGAGCAGATTGGGAGAAGGAGAGAAGGAGAGCAAGGGAGATTTATGGGCGGTGAGGAGAAGGAAGGCAGCGGCTTGGCACGTATTCCAAGGCGACATTTGTAAGACAAGTGCGGCGGACGCGAAACGAGCGGGTAGATTTTTGGCACGGTTTCTAGGCGGGGAGGCCGTACGGCAAGGAGGTTTGTACGGCGGGCGTCTGACAATGATGAGCACGGAAATCGAGGCGGCAGAGTTTGTACCATACGGCATAGTTTTGTAAGCGAGTTTTGGCATGCAAATCTTGGTGGTTATTCCCTTAGGCGTTCTTGTTTGCCGCAGTTTTAGCGGCGCTACGTACGGTACATTTATTGCAAATTCACGGGAACGCAAAAATCGAGGAGAACGTACAGCATTTATTGTTGTTCTGTTTTTGCTGTTTGTACATTTTCCGAGGCGGTGGTTAAGCACGGAAAAAGAGATAAGTTGTAAAAGTCTGTTTGCTGATTTTTTTTATTTTGCTGAATATTTCTCTCACTGTAAAAAGAATTTTTCCAGAAATAAGAAGGAGCTTTCGAACTGGTTTTCCCCAAGGGTTGTAGGGGGTTTTTTCCAGGGTCACCTTGACCAAAAATTACTGTGTTATGATGTGTTGAATGGCTGTTTGTTACTGCTGATTTTTAATTCTACATTTTCCAGCATTCTGAAAAATTTCCAGAATTTGTGTTTTCAGCAAAATTTATTTTCCAGTTTGTTAAATGTATGGATATGGGAAAGGGCATTTAACTATTTTGGAGTAATAAGGTGAAAACTGAAAACCGGGGTGGGAAACTATAAATTTTTACATGGTATCAGAGCTTGAGTGCTGAAGGGTAGTTTGGGACAGCAAGGAGGAAAATTACAGCCTGCTGATTTTTCACTCAGAAAATTCTAGCAAGCTGATTTTTCACAAACAACAGTTTTATCTTTACTACAGCAATGCTATTTTTCAATTTTATGACAGCAGGATGTCTTTGGGATTGAGGGTGGAGGATAGGTTGGATGGGGATTCCAATTACAGCATTTGGAAGGAGAGAATGTAGAGTATCTTTGAGGAGGCAGAAGTCTGGGACATTATGGTGCATACCACATAGAACCCTATAAATGTGCGTACTGATGCTACTCAGTTGGCAACATATAATAAAAAGAACAACAAGGGTAAGAGACTGATTCTAGACGGAATCAAAGACCATTGCATTCCTCATGTGAGAGGAAAGAGAAATGCTCATGAGATGTGGACAGCATTGTCCAATCTCTACCAGAGTACCAATGAGAACCGGAAAATGGTCCTGAAGGAGAAGCTGAAAACCATTAAGATGGGTAATGATAGTGCAGCTGGATATCTCACAAAGATTACTAATGTGAAAGATGAGTTGGCAGCGATTGGAGAGGCCATTCCACCCACTGAGTTGGTGCGGATTGCAGTGAATGGCCTCCCCGTTCATGGATGAACTTTGCTGATGGGGTTTGTGCACGTGAAACCCTTCCCACATGGGAGAGGTTTTGGGATGATTGCATTCAGACAGAGATCAGGAAAGGTCAGCTTGGGGCAGCCAAGCCAGTTGAGCAAGATGAGGATGTAGCACTGTTGGCAGGACGCAAGAAAGGCAAAGAGAAGAAGCAGGCTTCCACAAGCAATGGTGGGGGCAAAGGCAAAGGTAAAGGTAAACAGGATAACACACAGAAGGACTATTCCAAAGTAAAGTGTTGGAATTGTCAGAAGATGGGACACTATGCAGTTGTGTGTCCGGAGAAGAAGAAGAAGAAGGGGAAGAACCAGAGCATGGCAGCTTCAGCAGAGGTTGAGGACTTTGTAGATCGTTTTGACCGGGAGTTTGGGTTCACTGCGTGTGAGTCTTCTAGTGCAGGATTATCTGCCATAGAGGTTCAGAGGGAGCATGCATTTCCCTCGATTAGCGGAGCATCTTCGGGTATCTGGTATGTGGACGGTGGGGCTTCACGTCACATGACAGGAGTCCGTGAGTACTTCTCAGAGCTTTCAGAGAGTGGCACTGATGTAGAGGTAGTACTCGGTGATGACAGAGTTGTTAGAGCAGTCGGTGTGGGAACATTGACATTTCAGAGGGAGTCCAAACCTCCCTTGAAGGTGTCAGATGTTCTTTATGTGCGAGGGATGAGGAAGAACCTCATATCCGTCTCAGCTTTGGAGGATAGAGGATATGAGGTACTGTTCAGGGGAGGACAGGTGTTGATGTATCCCAAGGGCACTCCAGCTGATTCAGCTAGAGTGATAGGTGTACGCCATGCAAAGGTGTACAGGTTTGCATTCCAGCCCCTTTTGGCATTGAGCAGTAGTACCGACAGCAGAGCTAGCAGTTCTGAGTTGTGTGAGATTTGGCACCGCAGGATGGGGCACATGTATCATGGAGCCTTGAGGATTTTGCGGGAGATCACTACAGGTGTGCCAGATTTCAGTACTGATCACTTTGATACTTGCAGAGGATGTGCGATGGGCAAGTTTGCCAAATCCCCTTTTCCCAGCAGTGACAGCAGAGCGACTGGGATACTTGATTTGATTCATTCCGATGTGAACGGTCGGATGTCTCATGTTTCCTTGAGTGGATATGAGTACTATGTTTTATTCATTGATGATCACTCCAGGAGGACCTGGATTTATTTCTTGAAGACCAAGAGTGAGGTCTTCAAGCGGTTTCAGGAGTTCAGAGCTCTTGTGGAGACACAGACAGGTCGGAAGATCAAGTCCCTGAGGTCGGACAATTGGGGAGAGTACACCCTTGGAGAGTTTGTTGACTATTGTGCGGAGGCAGGCATTAGGAGGGAGTTCACTGTTCCTTACAACCCCCAGCAGAACGGGGTTGCGGAGAGGAAGAACAGATCCATCGGAGGCGCTGCCAAAGCCATGTTACATGATCAGGGGTTGCCATTGTTTTTGTGGGCAGAGGCCTGCAACACAGCTGTTTATTTGCAGAACAGGAGTCCGCATCATGCCTTGGGGCACATGACTCCGGAGGAGGCTTTTTCTGGGAAGAAGCCTGATATTGGTCATCTTCGTATCTTTGGGTGCATCACATACTCCTACATACCCAAGGAGAAGAGGACCAAACTAAAGCCCACCGCAAAGAAGGGTGTCTTTGTGGGCTACAGTGAGACCTCCAAGGCCTTTCGGATTTACATTCCTGCACAGAGGAAAGTTGTTGTCAGGCGGGATGTGAAGTTCGAGGAGGACAGGGCCTTTAGGAGGTCACGGGAGTTAGAGTATACGGATTCACCGACCTCGTGGCCGATTGGTGATCGCGCGAGGGGATCCAGTGGCGGGGATGGGAGGATCGGTGATGCCCATCTGGCGATGTCGAGGAGTCGAAATGGGTGGAGAGTGGCTACAGCAGTCGGAGGGTGGTACTATGCGACGACACGCGGACGATCCACGGAAGCCGGTTCAACGAAGTCCCGCGATGGACGATTCACGGTACCTCGGCATCTACGAGTTCAGTGGAGCAGGAGGACGACGGAGCAGAACGGTCGGAGTTCAGGCTCCTGATGTTGAGGAGGAGGAGTTGTATTCTCCGGCGGGAGAAGTGTGCTCAGGGAAGAGGAAGCCCAAGTGGCTTCAGGACACCTTGAGAGATGCCACATCTGTTGCTGAGCCTAAGAGGCCGGTCAGAGAGAGCAGACCACCTGAGAGGTTTTGTAGCTATATGGCAATGGCTACCAGCATCCTTGACTCTGAGCCTTCTAGCTATGAGGAGGCAGCTAGCCAGCAGGTCTGGAGAGAGGCCATGCGGGAGGAGTATTCTTCTATCATGAAGAATGATGTTTGGGAGGTGGTGCCGAGGCCTGAGGGCAAATCCGTGGTTACTTCCAGATGGCTTTACAAGGTATAGCATGCTGCAGATGGCAGCATTGAGAAATTCAAAGCGAGGTTTGTGGCTAGAGGGTTCTCCCAGGTAGAGGGAGTTGATTATGAGGAGACCTTCGCTCCCGTG
>CM076570.1:1446698755-1446797085 GCA_034641835.2 Pinus albicaulis | reverse complement strand
CCGGATGAGGATGCCACTTGGGAGGATGAGAGGATCTTACAGCATCCATCACTTCAGTTGCTTGAGGACAAGCAACGTTTTGCCGGGGGAGACTGTAATATTCCCAATTAGCTTTGCTAATTGGAATATTTCATTTTTGTTTAATTTTGATGCTTTAGTTAGAAATAATAAATAAAGTGAGAAATAAGAGGGGTCACCTCACTTTAGTCACCTCACTTTATAAATAAAGTGTTCTTTTCCTAGTTGATTGACGTTATAACTTAGAGAGGGGGCCTTGGGGGTCCACATGAGTATGATGGGGAGGCATCACGCTGACCCAAGGTTAACTGCGCAGGCCAAGGAGAGTGAAGGACGCAGTTAAGGTTTTGGAGGGAGTTTAGCATTATAAAAGGTGGGGTTCTCACCTCATTTGGACATGCATGATTTGATATTGATTTGGAGAGCTAGACTTCTGTCTGCTTCAGCACGCCGGTTGTTTAGTCGGTCTGCAGCACTGTTTAGTGCAACCGAGTGTCTCCGGTCGGAGATCTCACCCTTAGCCTCAGGGGACTTCGAGTGCCTGTCCTGGTAAGGTTATTTTCTGGTTTCACCCTTAGCCTCGGGGGACTTCGAGTGCCTGCCCTGGTAAGGTTATTTCTGAGCATCATCCTTCAGTTTCAGTGGTGAGTAGCAGCAGTTTTCTGGTGGAGATTTAGAGAGGAGGAAACCCCTTCTGGTGTCTGCGCAGATCTGAGAGGCAGGACGCTGTTCTAGAGGGAGAAAGGACGCAGATCAGATCAGAGAGGTAGGACGCTGTTCCAGAGAGAAGGAAGGACGCAGATCCAGTTGGCTAAGGCAGAAAGGACGCAGATCTGGGGAGGCATTGGCAGAACCAGTCTTGGAGGACGCAGATCTGAGAGATCTAGCCTTAGAGAGTGCAGATCTGGAGAGATAGCATCAGATCCAGCCTTGGAGGATATAGATCTGAGGAGATATTGGTAGATCCAGCCTTGGAGAGTGCAGATCTGGAGAGATAGCATCAGATCCAGCCTTGGAGGATATAGATCTGAGGAGATACTGTCAGATCCAGCCTAGATCTGAAGAGATAGCAGCAGATTTGGCCTTAGAGGACGCAGATCTGGAGTGATAGGACACAGATCTGGAAAGGAGGATTCAAATCTAGCAGATCTGAGGGAGAGAGAACGCAGATCCAGACAGGGAGGACGCTGATCTGATGAGTAGAGTCTGGTGAGTGAGATTTGACAGCGTTTTCAGTGGTTTCAGCCTGGAGGAGTTGATCTTGCCATCTGGAGGTTCTGTGGTCAGTATTTCATCTATCTTCTGCGCTGTCACTAGCAGAGACAGCGTTTCTATTGGTGGGGGTTTGGAGAATTGAGATCAGCCATCTTCTAGTCTTCAGTTTGTAGCTCTATTGCATTCCCGCAGCATCTCTTCTTCAGCCAGCTAGGACGCTGTCCTTATTTGTAGCCATTGTTTGTCTGAGAGGGTCTCCACTTGCCTAGGGCAAGGATAGGTGCACTCATTCTGATTATCTTGTACTCCTATCTATGTGTTCTGAGATTAATAAAATGGCTTAGTATTCTGGCATTCTATGTGTACTTGATCTATTATCTGGTTCCAGCATTTGTTTATGTATATCTGTCTGGCATATTTCTGTGTATTACTGGTTATTTCCCTTTGGGGATATTACACAGTATAGCCAACCAACCTAACACCATCACCTTGAGCATATTTGATGCCATACTTGATAGTGTCGTGCAAATATATCAGCACATGTTTTGTCGTTATCTAATGCAATCTCTTCGGTTCGACCATGAACTGGCTAAGACAGTTTACTGCTTAGGAAATATCTAGCCTGGTGTTGACAAAATAGATGAGAGAGCCTATCAACTTCCTATATAAGGTGCAGTCTACATCCTTCTCCCTGGACGCATCTATCTTCCTCCAATTCGTGATCATGGGTGTAAACATGCTCTGGAATCCTCCATCCCAAACCTTGTCAGGATCTCGATGGAGTATTTTCCTTGTCCAAGGAAATTCTCCCCATCTATTTGCCACACCTCCATGCCTAGAAAAGAGTGCGTAAGCCCCAAGTCCTTCATCTCGAACTTAGCAGCAAGATCCCTCTTGCACTCCTTTATGATCCCTAATGAACTTGTAAGAAACAAGTTGTCCACATACAAGACAAGAATGAGTACCTCACCTCCAACCACCAAGTAGTAGAGGTTCGTGTCCGTCTCACTCTCCACGAAGCCCATGCCCTGCAATTGTTAGTTTTTGTAGCATCAGACAAGTGTTCTAGTCTCGATTTTGGTCAAAGAGGCTAAGAAACACTAGAGCTCCATAACCCAGAAAAAGTTTCAAGAGAAAACATGTAGAGATGGCTCAATTAAGTTAATTAATCAATAATTAAATATTTCAAAGTCTAACTTAGGAAAAGTGATTAATTAACAGTAATTAATTGAGGAAGGTGAGATTTCTCTAGAAACTCACACGGATCGACTTAGAGATGATCTTAGCCATTGATGGGGATCTAATCATGGTCATTGATTCGCCAACGAGAGATTATAATAAGAGGTTTATGGGGTTGGAAATAGAGACACTAGAGAGGTTGATTTCCTTGGCAGATCGAGTATCTAGCAGTTGAGCAAAGAGAGTTTGAGCCAGAGGGGAAGCAGAGATAGAGAGGGAGAAGAGACAGTGAGTCCAGAGGAATATTTTCAGTTCCGCAGAGGCAGCAGCAAGTGGTAGAGCTATTCCACAGAGAAGTTGCACAAGGACTACTTAAATGCTTCAGTGAGCAGTTCGATTTAGTTGAGAGGGAGGTCAATTTAACTTCCAGAGGCCAGGAAAAATTTCTAGAGGGTCAGAGAGTCATTTCCAGTAGTAGAGACAGGCAGGACAGCTTGATCAAAGGTTGAACAGAGCCACCCGTGCGAGGGGTAGCGTAGTGACTGTGCAGAGGGCCTGCACAAGGGTTTGGATGGCTAGATTTTTTGAGGCAAGCAGTGTCGGGATTGATTTTGGAGAGAGATAATTTTCTCTTTAATATTTTTGCCAGATATTTGTTGATTGGATAGCCAGTTGGGCATCTATATTGTACTCATATTATTTCACTACTGCATAATAATAAATCCCTCATCTGCTGCACTAGTTTTCCCACATTGGGTTTTTTCAGAGACATTTGTACAAAAATAACTGTCAATTTTATTGTGTGTGGTAGTATTTTCTCAGTTTCCAACGTTTTATTTTCCGTAGCATTTTTATGGTGAAAATTGATTTTATTCGTTATTTTCCATGGCAAATAAACTGCACTTAATTTTTAATAAGTTAGAAGAATAATTTCCAGTTGTTGCAATAGATTAAAAATCGCATATGGTATCAGAGAGTGTTCGAGACAAATCAGTGGCTCAGTGACGAAGAGAAATTTTGCAGATTTAGAGGGAGTCTTTGAGCAGAATTTCAGGGTTTGCGCAAAGGTCTAGCTAGGTAGTGCAAGATTGCTAGGCAGAAGGGTTCGATTTTCAGTAGTAGGTGGAGGAAAAGTTTGAATAGGCCAAGAGCAATTCCAGAAGGCAGTGGTATTGTCGAGAAGCAGTTCCAGTGCGCAAAACTAAAAATCCGTTGAGTAGATTTAGGCGTAGTTGATTTGCAGTAGTGATTGCAATAACAGATCAGTGTCGGGTGGAAGTGAAAAGCACACTCAGGAATTTTCTCAAAGGGTTTCCAGATTCAGTTTTCTAGAAGAAATTTGTGATTTCCAGTTGCAACTGGCAGTAGAAGCTAGCAGAACTAGGTATTCTAGGAGGGAGTGTGAGTAGCAGAGCAGACATCCAAGCAAGAAGGAGGAGATTCCTGTTTATTTCCTACTCATGAGTTTTGCAAAAAATAGCCTTAGTAAGACTTCGAGATCGGAATAGGCTAGATGGAGCATCCAACTACTGTATCTGGAAAGCCAGGATGTCTTTCCTTCTAAATGAGCAAGGTCTGAAGACATACATAGAGAGAGTTGTAGTTGTTCCTACAGACCCGCAACAGCTAGAGAACTACAAAAAGGAGATGGCCAAGGAAAAGCGGTTGATCCTTGATGGCCTTCGAGATCATAGTCTCACACTTAGCGGCCAAGAATACGGCCAAAGATATGTGGTATGTTATTGCTACGCTTTTCCAGAATCCTTTCAAGAACCGTGAGATGTTCTTAAAGGAGAAATTGAGGCTGACTAGGATGATTAAGGGTGAAGGAGTTACTCCATATCTCACCAAGATTCATGATGTCCATGATGCACTTGTTGTAGTTGGAGAAGCACCTCAAGAGAGTGAATTGGTGTGTACAAATCTCAATGGTTTCACACCGAAGTGGGACACTTTTGTCCAAGGTATCACTGGACGATATTAGCTCCCTGATTGGGACCGATTGTGGGAAGACTTTAAGCAGGAGGACATGAGGCTTGCTCTAATGAAGAGTAATATCAGTGTCAGCGATAGCAAAGGACCGAAGGGTGTGCAAGAAGAGAAGAACATTGCCCTTGCATCAAAGGGGAAGGCAAAGAAAGTTCCCATTCAGGGACAAAGTTCACAGGGAGGAGAAAAGAAGAAGAGGGATCTATCGAAGATCAAGTGCTTCATGTGTGGTGAGTTTGGTTACTATAGTAGCCAGTGTCTGAAGAGAAAGAAGGATAAGAAGGAGAAGCAAGAGCAGGCAACAGTTTCAGCAGAGATAGAAAAATCATCTTCCAGGTTGGATGATGAGTTCGCACTGTATGCAATTATACCTCCAAGAAAGAGGTGGGCAGACATAGAGCTCTAGTACTCAAAGTTGCAGAATTTTTAGGCAAGGTCCAAGGAGGATAGCATCGGACAAGTATTTCTTCATGGATCATCACCCTTTTTACAAGAGCCCACAGTATTCAGTAACACATGGATCAGTGTTCAGGATGGCGCATACAGATCTTGAGGGATAGTTGTAGCACTAGTTGCAGTGAAATGTTGAGGGATGCAGAGAAATTGCAGCACAGACAATTACTCAATGAAGCAAACAAAGTTCCTTCTGAAATTAAATACTCCAGAAGACTTGGAATATAAAAATATCCATGAGGATACAAATATTATATTAAATAGTATGAAGAATGAATTGATTGATGATTGAGAATTACAAATGAGGCCTTTTTATATACCTAGGCAGGTGCCTCTTCACGAAAGGTAATGTCTCATTTAAACATGCCCTTTCAACCTAATTACTAATTAACTAGTTAATCATTATTTACATTATTTTATTCATTACAAAAAGCTTGGTCCTCAAAGCTCGCTGATGAAAATGCTTGATCTCTTTTTCTGCTACGCATGTCTTCTCGCCTCGAGACAGTCATCCTTGTCGATACAAGTTGATATGATCCTCTAAGTGACAAACAAAATTGTCGCACTGAGTAGGGATCAGACCATCCTAGATTAATCTTCTACAGAATCTTGCGATGACCAGCAACTTGTGATGAATTGTTAGCACATGAGTGGATTACACCGACATTAGTATTCTTCGGAACATCAGTTTGTTGTTTCTGTTCTGAATACATAGCTTGGTCGAGTTGTCTGCTCCCGTGATTTGGATGTCGATAGAGAACTTTTAGTTTGGCTTTCCCTTCTTAGGTGAGCAGTAATTTTTTTATTTTCTTCTGGCGAGGATGTTATTGAGTTGGTTACAAAACCTTCACTTAATATGTTCCTCGTTTGAACTGAAACATCTAAGTTTGTATTTTCTGCAACTTGCTTGTCTTCTTCTTGAGTTATGGCATTTACTGGATCAATGTTCGTTTTTTCTTCAACTTGAATTTCTAAATTTGAAGCTTTCGACGATTTCTACATTTGCACCTTGTTTTCTAATGACTTCTTTTCCTTCTTAAGCTTCTTTATTTGTGTTAGTAATTTTTCGTTATGATCTTTTATTCGCGAAACTTCATGTTTTTCAACAATGATTTTGTCAATTTCCTTTTGCATATTTTGGATCGCCTTTTTACTTTCTTGAAGAATTACTTTTGAGATTTCTTGTATGTCTTCAGGCATCACTAAATTTAGCTTCACGGTAACATCCTGTAGCGTTATTTTTTTCTTTTTGTGGGAGAATGTCAAAAACTTCTTTTTTGTATTTAGGATAAAGGATCCTAAAGTTTCCATCCAGGGTGAACCCACCACAATGTCACTATCGTTAAAAAATGAGGATTTCACAGTAAATTGCGAGATAAAAGTATAATCCCCAATACTTAGTTGTAGATTATTTATGTCGTATTGTTTGTCGCTTGTGTCAACAAAGTTTGTTTCAATTATATTCGATTCAGGAATCATTAATTGGTTAGCACATTTAGGACTAACATAATTACTCTCTTCAGTAGGACTGATAGAGATTATAATATCTCTTCCTGCAAGTGATCCTTTAAATTTAAACAGTGTATCAACACATTTACTAAAGGTTTTAGGAAACCTTTCATTACTGGTCTCCATTTTTTCTTCTTTCATTATTTTCGAATTCCTCCAAAAATTAACTCTCTATGTTCGTCGATGCACTTAAAGTTTTTAAAGGTAACTCCTTGAATTTCCTCCTTTAAAGTGTACTTTTATACTTGAAATCTCTTTTAAATTTTTTTATTTTTTTTTAAATCTTGAATCTTTTCAAATACTCTTCCCTCTCCTTTTTTTATATATAATTTTTTTTTAAACCTTGAATCTTTTCAAATACTCTATAATAAAAAACCTTCCAATATATAATATAATAATATATTTTTAGTGAATATGTATGCAAAAGTCTCCTCACAAACTTTGGAAGTAATCTCCCTTAACTTTTTATTAATGCTTCAAACTTTTTGTATAATTCACTTTTTCCCTTTCTGAAAAAGGATTTTGATTCAATTAATCCTTATCATCTCTGTTTAACTCACACCCCTTTTAATTATATGAAATTAATTTGCTTTAAAAAAAAAAGTCACACATGTACATATATGGGTCACGACTTTTGAATTCACAATGGAACTGCCTAAACTATAACACAATTTTCACACTGATCAAAATCCTGTGAGAAGATAACCCAAGGGCGTAATCTGAATCACAAGTTGAATCACTGAATCATTTCGTGCAATGGTTGTATGGTCAGGGTCAACACAGCAGGAGAAAAAAAAGGTTGATGGTCATAGTAGATAAGGTGGTTGTTGGTGGGCTCGGAGACAGCAGTGGCTCGTGTGCCTCGGACAGCGGCGATCAGGGGTGCTAGGGCTGGTGAAGAGTATAGTTGAGTGGCGGATGGCCTAGTGGCTGCGGCTGTCAGCAGTGGTCGTCGCAGGCACGCAGGGTGGCCGGACGAGAGATCGGCAATGGCATATGGCAGTAGGGCCTGGTGGTTGCGGCTATCAGCAGAGGCCGTGGCAGGGACACAGGGTGGACAGCGGCGAGGTGGTCAGATGGGTGTTCGGCGACGGCGGCAGCGGGCTGTCGATTTGCTGTTGTGTGTGTGTATATATGTATATATTTTTTTATTTTTATTTTTAATTTCGTATAAATTTTTTATTTTATTTTATAATTTCGTTCTTTTTTCTTTTTTTTTGAATTTCGTATAATTTTATTTTTTTTGGCCGCTGTGAAGCAGTCTGTCCCTTCGCTGCTTGGTGGTAGTTTGCAGAGCGGTGTGTGTAACCAAGCGGAAGGGAAGGGCCGGTGGTTGCGGAGGTTGAATGTGGAATCGGTGATCCGGGCGTAGCGAGGAGTGGCGGGACTGACGGTGGCAGTACTCGCGCAAAAGGGAGTCTGCAGTGGTGGTGGTACGGCTGTAGCTACAGGGTGAGACGACGAGAAGGCAAAGTCGCAAAGCGACAGACAGAGAACGAGATGGAAGCGTGGGTTGTCTGGAGACAACCGATGTCAGGCTCTTGGGTGACAACGATAACAAAACGACAACCCAATGTCTGTTCGGCATCCCGCGTTTGTGTCGTTTGTCAGACATAGTTGATCAGCTCACTTATGCCTTTTTTTTTCCTTTTAATCTTGTTGTATATAATTTTTTTTCTATAGACCTTTTTTTAATGTTATACACTTTGCCCTTTTTTATATTTTTTTTATATAACAATTTTATTTTATATTTTTAAATAATAATTTTATTTTTTAATTTCTTTTTATGATCCTTTTTTTTTTCTTTTTTTAATCCAAATGGCCAAAGGCCTAAGAAACCAATGTGTAATTTGGAGAAGCTCCAATTGGATATAGCGAAACGCTTTAATTCACGACAACAAGGTTGACTACTTTGACGGTCAAGGACCCGGATCGAAGAGTGTGGCTCTATGCAGCAGTGAGCGGCCAGAAGATCAAACTACTCTGATACCAAATGAAGCGAACAAAGTTCCTTCTGAAATTAAATACTCCAGAAGACTTGGAATATAAAAATATCCATGAGGATACAAATATTATATTAAATAGTATGAAGAATGAATTGATTGATGATTGAGAATTACATAGGCTTGCTTATATACCTAGGCAAGTGCCTCTTCACGAAAGGTCATGTCTCATTTAGACATGCCCTTTCAACCTAATTACTAATTAACTAATTAATCATTATTTACATTATTTTATTCATTACACTCAATGGATAGTGTAGAGGCTAGTAGCAGTTAGAGACTTCGGAGGCAGATGCAGAGCCATCAGAGAGACACAGTTGATTCATAGTTTTGTTCTCAATGGCAGTAGCAGCAGGATGAGACCAGATGCAGTGCAGAGCAACTTTGGCAGTAGCACAGTTATACAGTGCAGTGTCAACAGCAGCACAGATGCAAGATGTTCAATTCAGAGTAGGAGACGAATCAGAGTTGCGCAATAGCTTCGTGGGCAATGACAGGTTGTCACAGTTGTCAGAGATCAACAGCATGTATGGGAGGATGTTATAAGATAGTAGAACACCTTCCTCACTAAGAAGGAGTATTAGTTTTTGTAGCATCGGGCAAGTGTTCTAGTCACGACTTTCGTCAGAGAGGCCAAGAAACACTAGAGCTCCAGAACCCAGAAAAAGTTTCAGGAGACAACACCTAGAGATGGCTCAATTAGGTTAATTAATCAATAATTAAATATTTCGTAAGTCTAACTTAGGAAAAGTGATTATTTAATGGTAATTAATTTAGAAAGGTGATATTTCTATAGAAACTCACATGGATCGACTTAGAGATAATCTTAGTCATTGATGGGAATCTAATCACGGTCGTTGGTTCACCAACGAGAGATTATAAGAGGAGGTCAAGGGGGTTGGAGATAGAGACACTAGAGAGATCGATTTCCTTGGCAGATCAAGTATATAGCAGTTGAGCAGAGAGAGTTCGAGCTAGAGGGGAAGCAGAGAAAGAGAGGGATCAGAGATAGTGAGTCTGGAGGAAGATTTCCAATTTCGGAGAGGCAAAAGCAAGTGGCAGAGCTATTCCATAGTGAAGTTGCGCATGGATTGTGCATATGCTTCAGTGAGCAGTTTGATTTAACTGAGAGGGACATCAATTTGGCTTCCAAAGGCCGGGAAAATTTTCAAGAGGGCCAAAGAGTCACTTTCAACAGCAGAGACAGGCAGGATGGCTTGATCAAAGACTGAACAGAGCCATGCGTGTGAGGGGCGGCGCAGTCACTGCACAGAGGGCCTACACAAGTGTTTGGACGACCAGATTTTATGAGTCAAGTAGTGTCAGGATTGCTTGTGGAGAGAGAATTTTCTCTCTTATATTTTTCCAGATATTGGTTGATTGGATAGCTAGCTAGGCATCCAAATTGTACTAATCTTATTTTACTGTTGCATAATAATAAAACCTTCATCTGCTGCACCGGTTTTCCCACATAGGTTTTTTCGGGGACATTTGTCAAAAAATAACTGTCAATTTTATTTTGTGTGTGCTAGCATTTTCTCAGTTTCCAACATTTTATTTTCCGCAACGTTTTTATGGTGAAATTGTAGTTGTGATTTTATCCATTATTTGTCGTAGCAAATAAACTGCACTTAATGTTTAATCAATTAGAAGAATAATTTCTAGTTGCTGCAATAGATTAAAAATTTCACAGCAAGTACTTGTCAATGCGCTCATACCACACCCGGGAAGACTTCTTGAGCCCGTACAAAGCTCTCTTCAACCTGCACACAGGGGTCTCTCTATTGTGTGCTACAAAGCCCTCCAATTGTTAAAAGTATACTTCCTCCTATAGTTCACCATTTAGGAATGTCGTCTTGACATCTATCTAATGGATTTGTCATCCCATCTGTGTTGCTAATGAGATCACTAACCTGATAGAGTATACGTGGCCACAGAAGCAAATGTCTCCTCCTCATCTATCCCCTCCTTCTAAGAGAACCCTTTGGCCACAAACCTTACCTTGTATTTTTCGATGCTCCCACCTACACCGTGCTTGATCTTATAGATCCATCGTGATCCAACCACCGCCCTATCCGTTGGTCTAGGTACAACCTCCCACACATCATTCTACATGATTGAGGTGTACTCCTCAACCATCTCACCTTGCCACACCTGTTGTTGTGCGGCGTCCTAATAGCTGGAAGGCTCACTATCTACCAACTCACAGACCAACACCATGTAGCCAGTGTACCTCTCTGGTTGTCTCCACTGCCTACTGCCTGTCATAGGAGCTCCCAGAAACTCCTAAGCATCCCTGAGTGTTTTTCGAACCTCACGACTCCTCCTGCCAACTTAGATGATGGAATATCCACCTCTATGTCCTCCTGATGCATCTCCCTGATCTGCTACATCTTCTGCTCCATATTCTGCATAGTCTCAGGAACAGCTACACTTGAGCTAGTGCTCATATTGATCACTGTACTCGTGCTCTGTTGCCCCTGATCCTGCTACTCAACTCTATGAGCTTTCACTTGCTGCTCACTTTGATCATCAGCTGCCGGAAAATCTCCAGACCTCCTGTATGCCTTGTCCTCTAGGAACCTGACATCTCTCTTAACTATAATCCTCCTGGCACCTACAATGAAAATTTGATATGTCTTAGATGTCTCATTGTATCCAACAAGTACTCTCTCTTTGCAATCTGATCTAACTTTGAATGCGTATCTCCTAGAATGTGACAATATGTTAGGCTGCCAAATATCCTAAAATCACTGACATCTGGCCTCTTCCTGTGAATGCCTCCTCTGGTGTCATATTGGCTAATGCCCTATGTGGAACCCTATTTTGTATATAAACTGCCGTACTGCATACCTCTGCCCATAAGTAGCATGGGAGATCCTACCCATACTAAAACTAAGTGGTTTTCCCAGTGAACATTTGAGAAACAGTTTACCCAACTTCAGCTAAAATCAAGGATGCCTTCCTCTAAGCAGGGAGGATTGCTCTAGTGAACACGTGCAAACATGTATTATAGTTGCCCTTTTATCTATTTAGTACTTTAGTAAAGTTTTGTACTTTATCTCTTATCGTTTTGGGTAACTTGATCTGAAATGATCATTCACCTAATTTATTATATTTTAGTGGAGAATTGGTCAAAGATAATCATTCTCCTACACTTTTGTGATCCTATGCATATATCTAATACAAATAACTTAATAAGTAAGCAGCATGCAGACAATTCTGGCAATTCTCTTGTTATGCTTGCGTACTTGCCACTTGTGTTGACTTCTATATGAGCATCTTTGGCAATGCTGTGAAAGAAATCAGATCATCAGTTCGCCAGATGTTTATGATTTTCGAAAATAAATTGTCATTTCCAAGGGTATTTACAAGCATGTGATTCTGGAACATTTCCCTAGGGGAAATAGCCCCTAGAGAGCCATTTCCCATATAAGATCTCTTCACTAATTAGAAACACATTCTCTCTACCTTCTGGGAGGAACACACCAACCATGCCTATAGCAATAACATGGTTTAAGTGACTCACAGCATGCTCCTAATCATCTTGCAAGAAAAAGAATAATAAGGACCAGTTAATTTACCTATGCATGCCCCAAGGAAAAGACAGCCATACCAACATGGATATCAACTCATTGACACTTCCCGGAATGAAATTATAGTGCTTTTCAATCCAAATCCTTTCATAATCACATAATTCATTATAGTTAAAGGGCAGAGAAAGAAAAACACAATATTAGCTTTCCCACAGCTACTAATCTACAATTGTCCCATTTTTGGGACTGCATCTACTTTGAGAATAGATGCTTTTAGATCTGTGTGCATTAAGCCATTATTACCTTAATGTCCCTGTGAATTACCGGAGGCCTTAAGTTTCCCAAATACTGCAAAATCTCCAGTACCTGTAAAACCGTCCCAAGAAAACCCAATCAATAACAAAAAGAATGAAGCAAACAATTATTATAAAAAATAATTGAACAAAGTTTAGCCTAAGATAAGATGTATCATTCATGATGAATGTTAATGTCTGGTTATCACCTTTAAGGTAATATCTTTGACTTCCTCTTCAGATATACGCCAACCACTTTCTACAAGGTTTCCTAGAGATGTCCCATTAGCAATCTTTTGTACAATGTAAAAAACACGGTCACTTGCTGTATCTACCTGTCAAACATACAACAAACCCTTTCAACGAAAAGAATTGTAAACACGTGCATCATTAAAGTCACTCTATGAGTTCATAGCAAGAGAGATGAAAGTGATGTTTTAGTTCACATTCTGATGAAGGTGAACCCTATCCATATCAGCATTTGATCCATGCAATACTTTCTTCCTAGGATCCGATGAATGAATTCGGAATACAGAATGTTAAGGCATTAGATAAATGAGGCCCAATCATGAGGAGAAGATTCTAAGATAAACACTTTATTAGTTTTTGTAGCATCAGATGTGTTCTAGTCACGAAACTTGGTGGAGAGGCTAGAATACATGAGATCTCCATAACCCATAAATTGTTTCTGGAAATTCCACCTAGAGATGGCTTGATTAGATTATTAAGCTATTTTTTTAATGTTTCCTAAGTCTAAACTTAGGAAAACTGGTTAATTAAACAAAATTAATAAAGTCAACGTGAGAATTCTCTAGAAACTCACACAGATCGACAGGGAATTAATTTGGACCCTTGATTAAGTTCTCTAATCTTGACCATTGGTGCTCCAACAGAGGAGTATAAGAAGTTAATGGGTAGATGGAGAACACACCAGTGCAGATACTCAATGATATAGACAGTTTGATTTTCCAGTGCAAGTGATTCAGCAGGAGAAATCAAGTCTAAGGTCGAGTTGTAGGTGGCAGAGGGGCAGAGTAACAGATTTTCGAAGGAGTCTCCAGTTCCAGAATAATCAGAAGGCCGAAAATATTCCTCAGGAGGTAGCGCTGGGACTACGGAATGCCTCAAAATAGGTAGTTTGATTCAACCAGAAGGAGGGTTAATTCAGCTTCCAGAGGACGGGAAAATTTCTAGGAGGCCGGAAGAATCACTTCCAGTGGCAGCAATAGGCCAGACTTCACATCAGAGGTAGTTTCTGGGCAATACATGTCGGGCTTGCTGTAATATTCCCAATTAGCGATAGTTAATTGGAAATATTAACTTTGATCAATTTTGCCTTCTATAGTTAGAAAAATAAATAGAGTGAGTGAGAGGGGGACATAACTCACTAAAATAAAGTGCACTCCCTAGTAGACTCAACGTTGTGACTTAAGTGGGCCAAGGGGGGCCAAGAGACCACGTAGAGGGGGACCCACTTAGACCACGTGGGCCATGACAGCGCAGTTTAGTTGGCAACGTGGGCCAAATGGAGGCTACGTAGGAGATGGTGGGGCCTAGGGTTGAGAAAGGCCCATTGTTATAAAAAGGAGGAGAGCCTCCTCATTTCCTCATTCGAGTTTATGCATATTGAGCTGGTCACTACGACTTTGAGCACGCTGGCTGTTTAGCTTGTCTGCAGCACTGTTTAGTGCATTGAGTGTCTCCGTTCGGAGATCTCACCCTCAGCCCCGGGAGACTTCGAGTGCTTGCTCGGGTGAGGCATTCCCATCAGTATTTTGCAGGAGGATCGAGTTGTAGCATTTGTGGGGGAGCATTGCATCTATTGACTGCACAGTCTTGAGAGGGAGGACACAGTCCATATTGAGGGAGCTCCAGGGTGGCATTCTTTTAGAGGATTTTGGTCAGGAGATTGAGCAGGGGCGCAGCACTTGCCTATTTGAGAATTTTGGTTGAGCGGGAGTTCATATTTTGGAGGATTCCATTCAGTCTCAGCGTGGTCCTTGGGAGGATAGCGTAGATCCTCAAGGGAGGTATTTTCGGAGGTTGTCCATTATAGAAACGCTCTCTGGGCTTTTCTGGGTTTTGTGAGTAGAGGCTAATTCCAGAGTTTCAGCTTATTCCGGGTAGGGGAGCAACCCCAAATACTCATCTTGTTCCAGCAGTAGTAGCTACACGGCCGTTTTCCAGCAGCTTTGACACAAATCAGAGAGCAGCCATTCCCATCGATATTCTGAGAGTATTGTTACACTTACCTGGTGCAAGTCGAGGTGCCATCACTCTGATCACCTCTTGTACTCATTGCTATTTCTCAGTATAATAAAATGGCTCAGTATTCTCTCTATTTTAAGTGTATCTGTTGCATATACTGTTTCTAGCATTTCATGTGCTGTTGTATGATCCGCATCACTACTTATTTTCCCTTTGAGACATTCCCGTTGTTATACCATCTGTTGTGTTTTGCCCATACTCTATAGACAGAGTCTGGTGAGGGCCAAGTAGCCTCCAGATCTCATCCTCTTTTCAGAGGTGAAATATCTAGTAAACGCCCCTCCAGTCCATCTCTGGTTTAGAGTTGACTATGTTTGAGAGATATCCCTGAAAGGGGATATTACAGTGGTATCAAAGCTCATAGACCTAGCTCAGCTTGTGGAGCGAGTTGTCTATGACACCGAGAGAGAAGCCGTACATTTGCTACATGGGTAGGAAGTACCGTGACAGAGAACGTAGGTTGCAAATCACCTACGGAGAGGGTGACTGCGTTCCAGTAGAGGATGCAGAACAGGACCCAGTAGTGGACGCAGAACAAGATCCAGTAGTGAACGCAGAACAGGAGGAGCCAATGGCAGATGATAGTGATGCAAAACAGTTTGGGGAAGCACTCCTCAAATCAGTGCAGGATCTGGCGAGGCAGATCGAGATGATGGGTCAGAGATTCACTGTTGTAGAGGCTAGACAGCGTGAAACCCCAAGGGGTTTCTAGGTTGGTGAGGGGTCGGGCACATCCCACCATTTACGGGAGCGGGATGTCACTCCACACCAGGCATCACATGCCCCCACTCATTCCACTATGCCCACTTTTCTGGGTGCAAACACTGGGGCAGGAGCACAGCAGGAGTTAGAGTCTAGCCACATGGGTGATTATTTTGCTGAGTATCAGGCATATGGGCAAGAGTTCAGGGATGCCCTTTCATTCAGAGATTTTTTTCAGCTTCAGCGGGATAGCAGACCCCGTGACCATCACAAAGGGCATCGGCATTATCACGAGGGAGATACCCAGCATATAGTGAGCAGGTTCCATTTGCCTACGTTTGATGGTTCATCAAACAGTTTCGCAAAGTCTTGGGTGGAGAAGCTGGACATATACTTCCAACTCAACCAGATGGCAAAGACGGAGGCCATCAAGGTGGCGACGCTGCATTTGGATGGTGAGGCCCAAGATTGGTGCTTCCATGGGATGGTTACACTCGGACATTCGACAGTGACCACATATGCCAAGTTCACCCGGAGATTGATAGAGAGGTTTGACCGGAGGAATCCGGAGGAGCACTTTGTGGAGCTGACGAGGCTCAAATAGACCGGGAGCCTGGAGACATATATTGCAGATTTCCTGAGACTTTCAGTGATGGTGCCCGATCTATCCGCGGCACGGATGATATACATGTTCATTAAGGGGTTAGCAGAGCCGCTTCGAGGTTTGGTCAGATCCACCAAACCAGCCATACTCCAGGACGCACTTGGCAGGACCCGGGATTTGCAGGATGCTTTACCCCGGACCAGGACACCTTACCCCCAGAGACAGGCTTTCCAGCCAAAGGGGAAGGATGTGAGGATTCCGCCTCCTAAGAGGAATCCGGGTAGGGGACAGTTAGATAATGATGCCAGGAGGGAGTTGAAGAAGAAGAGGTTGTGTTTTACCTGTCAAGAGCCGTGGGCACCGGGACACAGATGTGCTACTGGCAAGGCACATTTTATCGAGGTCTTCTCCGAGAGTAGCGGGGAAGAGGATGAGTATGAGGATGGGGAGGCAGGAGACAGTCCGACAGTGCAGGACCATTTGCCACCTCCAACTCCAGGAGCAGGAGGTGCAGCTTTTGCACCCATAGGGGGGACCCTTGCAGCATTGCGAGGAGTACCCAAGTATTTGACGTTGCATGTCCGAGGGACAGTATGTGGGCAGGTAGTTTCAGTCCTGGTAGACAGTGGGGCAACCCACAACTTCATTGATGCACAGATGGTTGAGCGGAGAGGCATACCGACAAAGAGCTTTGATGGATTTTCGGTGTTGGTCCTAGGAGATCAGACGATGCAGTGTGCCACATATGTTCCAGAGCTGGCTGTGACGATGGGCACCTACACAGTGACTGACCACTTTTTTGTGGTTAACATACCGGATACCAATGTGGTATTGGGTGTACAGTGGTTGATTACTCTAGGGAAGGTCACCACAGATTGGGAAGCCTTGGAGATGGAGTGGGATGATAAGAAGACCGGGAAGCATGAGAAGATACATGGGATGCACACTTACCCGCCCCAAACTGTTTCAGCTCCGGATGGAGGCAGACTTCCGGAAGGAAGACATAGAGTGGGCAGTAGAGCTGCGTGCATCAGAGGCAGGGACTACTGGGCAGTCAGTTCATCCTGAGATACAGACCATCCTTGACAGGTATGCCGTGGTGTTTGTGGAGATACCGCAAGGACAGCCACCAGATCGGGGATTTGAGCATACTATTAAGTTAGAGCAGGGCATTTAGGTCGTTATCACCACACCCTATAGGCACCCCAAGGCCTATCAGGACAGGATTGAGTGGGCCATCCAGGAGTTGCTGGCTCTTGGACACATTCGGCCTAGCACTAGTCCTTTTGCTTCTTCGGTGGTGTTGGTGAAGAAGAAGGACGGCACATTGAGGATGTGCATTGATTACAGGGCCCTGAATAAAAAGACCATGAAGAACAGGTACCCTATACTGCGGATTGATGAGCTGATGGATGAGTTGAGAGGAGCACAATTCTTCTCGAAGATCGATTTCAGATCCGAGTACCACCAGATTCACGTAAGGGAACAGGACATTCCCAAGACCGCTTTCAGGTGCCATTATGGCCACTTTGAGTTCTTGGTTATGCCTTTCGGGCTAACCAACACACCAGCCACCTTCCAGTCATGCATGAACCATATCTTCTGCAGTCACCTGAGGAAGTTTGTGTTGGTCTTTTTTGATGATATAATGATATATAGCAAGACTTGGGAGGAGCATCTCCAGCACATAGAGGCAGTGCTGCATATCTTGGAGGAGCAGCAGTTCTATGCTAAGCTCTCCAAGTTCGAGCTCGGGTTGACGGAGATGCTATATTTGGGACACATCATAGGAGTGGACGGAGTGAGGGTCCATGAGGAGAAGATCAGGGCCATCAGAGATTGGCCAGAGCCGAGAAACATGACAGAACTTCGAGGATTTGTTGGTATTTGCACTTATTATAGGAAGTTCGTCAAGAGTTTCTCTCAGCTTGCTACACCCTTTACAAATTTGACGAAGAAGGGGGCATTCAGTTGGTCAGATACAACGCAGCGGGCCTCTGACAGGCTCATGGAGGTGATGAGCAGTTGCCCAGTACTTGCATTGTCGGACTTCACGCAGCCGTTTGTCCTAGAGTGTGATGCATCGAGAGAGGGGATCGGTGCCGTATTGATGCAGGGAGGTCACCCGATAGCTTTTGGGAGCCGGAAGCTCCTTCCACATGAGCGGTTATATGCCATATATGACAAGGAGATGTTGGCCATCATGCATGCCTTGGCCAAATTCCGGCAGTACCTGGTGGGTAATAGGTTCAGGGTGAGGACTGACGACAACAGCCTCAGGTTCTTTTTAGAACAGAAGCAGCTATAGGAGAGGCAGCAAAAGTGGGTCAGCAAGATCCAGGCCTACGACTTTGACATAGAGTATGTCAAAGGGAAGAACAATGTGGTGGCTGATGCACTTTCACGGAGACCAGCCGCGTTGTCCTTGATGAGTCTGGACGCAGATTGGACGGCCCGACTTTTGGTGGAGTACTCCAAGGACAAGCTTGCTTGCGAGGTTCTGGATGGACAGGTGACGGATGATCAATACAGGGTGATGGATGAGATCATCTACTATAGGGACAGGATCTTCTTGACTGAGGGCTCTCAACTCAAGAAGAAGATACTTCAGGCTTCTCATGATTCACCATTGGCTGGTCACCAGGGGTTTACAAAAACCTATAGGGCCATCAGAGAGAGGTTCTTATGGAAGGGCCTCAAGGAGGATGTACTCCAGCATGTCAGGGAGTGCGAAGTTTGCCAGCGCAACAAGGGGGAGATGAACCATCCAGCAGGGCTGTTGCAGCCTCTTTCCATTCCAGAGGGGAAATGGGAGAGTATTTCGATGGATTTCATCACAGGGTTGCCCGTGGTGCAGGGCAAGGACTGTATATTTGTCGTCATTGATCGACTGACAAAATATGCACACTTTTTCACCATATCCGCACACTATACAGCAGCACAGGTGGCAGAGCTGTTCTTCCGGGATATCATAAGGTTACATGGTCTTCCCAAGACCATTGTCAGTGACAAGGACAGCCGCTTCATGGGCGGATTTTGGCAGGAGCTTTTTCGGTTGGTGGGGACAGAGTTGACACCGAGTACCAGCTACCACCCACAGATAGATGGGCAAATGGAGATAGTTAACAAGTGGCTGGAGGGCTACTTGCGTAACTATGTTAGTGGGCAACAGAGAGCGTGGTTGAAGTGGTTGCACCTAGGAGAGTACTGCTACAACACCACACATCACATGTCCATCGGTATGTCTCCGTTTTATGCATTGTATGGTTATCATGCTTTATCTTTCGTTGATGTGATGTTTGGTGCCAGCAAGGCTCTGAGAGCCAAGGATTGGATCCAAGAGAGTCAGGACATCCTCCGAGCTCTCAAGGATGACATGGCCACCGCGCAGAATCAGCAGAAGCTGTATGCCGACAAGGGTCGGGTGGAGAGACAGTTTGAGGTAGGGGAATTGGTCTACCTATGCTTGCAGCCATACCGACAGTCGACTCTGAAGCAGAAGGGGGCTGAAAAGCTCAAGCCCCGCTTTTATGGACCATACAGGGTGATACGCAGGGTTGGACAGGTTGCCTATAAGTTGGAGCTGCCCCAAGGCAGCAAGATTCATAACATTTTCATGTATCATGCCTAAATCAGGCTTTGGGACAGCAAGTGACAGTGACGGAGGAGCTCCCGCCTACAGATAATGAGGGGCATTTGGTGCTACAGCTGGAGACCATCATTGATGTCAGAGAGAGGCAGCTACGGAGCAGGACAATCTGGGAATTTTTGGTGAGGTGGAAGAATTTGTCGGATGAGGATGCCACTTGGGAGAGTGAGAAGATCTTGCAGCATCCATCCCTACAGTTGCTTGGGGTCAAGCAACATTTTTCCGGGGGAGACTGTAATATTCCCAATTAGCGATAGCTAATTGGAAATATTAACTTTGATCAATTTTGCCTTCTATAGTTAGAAATATAAATAAAGTGAGTGAGAGGGGGACATAACTCACTAAAATAAAGTGCACTCACTAGTAGACTCAACGTTGTGACTTAAGTGAGCCAAGGGGGGCCAAGAGACCACGTAGAGGGGGACCCACTTAGACCACGTGGGCCATGACAGCGCAATTTAGTTGGCAACGTGGGCCAAATGGAGGCTACATAGGAGATGGTGGGGCCTAGGGTTGAGAGAGGCCCATTGTTATAAAAAGGAGGAGAGCCTCCTCATTTCCTCATTCGAGTTTATGCATATTGAGCTGGTCACTACGACTTTGAGCACGCTGGCTGTTTAGCTTGTCTGCAGCACTATTTAGTGCATTGAGTGTCTCCGTTCGGAGATCTCACCCTCAGCCCCGAGAGACTTCGAGTGCTTGCTCAGGTGAGGCATTCCTATCAGTATTTTGCAGGAGGATTGAGTTGTAGCATTTGTGGGGGAGCATTGCATATATTGACTGCGCAGTCTTGAGAGGGAGGACGCAGTCCATATTGAGGGAGCTCCAGGGTGGCATTCTTTTGGAGGATTTTGGTCAGGAGATTGAGCAGGGGGGCAACGCTTGCCTATTGGAGACTTTTGGTTGAGCGGGAGGTCATATTTTGGAGGATTCCATTCAGTCTCAGCATGGCCCTTGGGAGGATAGCGTAGATCCTCAAGGGAGGTATTTTCGGAGGTTGTCCATTCTAGAAACACTCTCTGGGCTTTTCTGGGTTTTGTGAGTAGAGGCTGATTCCAGAGTTTCAGCTTATTCCGGGTAGTGGAGCAGGCCCAAATACTCATCTTGTTCTAGCAGTAGCAGCTACACTGTCGTTTTCCAGCAGCTTGGACGCAAATCAGAGAGCAGCCATTCCCATCGATATTCTGAGAGTATTCCTACACTTGCCTGGTGCAAGTCAAGGTGCCATCACTCTGATCACCTCTTGTACTCATTGCTATTTCTCAGTATAATAAAATGGCTCAGTATTCTCTCTATTTTATGTGTATCTGTTGCATATACTGTTTCAAGCATTTCATGTACTGTTGTATGATCTGCATCACTGCTTATTTTCCCTTTGAGACATTCCCATTGCTATACCATCTGTTGTGTTTTGCCCATACTCTATAGACGAAGTCTGGTGAGGGCCAGGTAGCCTCCAGATCTCATCCTCTTTTCAGAGGTGAAATATCTGGTAAACGCCCCTCCAGTCCATCTCTGGTTTAGAGTTGACTGTGTTTGAGAGATATCCCTGAAAGGGGATATTACACTTGCGCATAAGGCTGACGCAGAGGGTGTCAGAGCCAGTTTGAAGCTCAGTTTGTTGCAGGATTGCTTGAGGGTGGTAAAATCCCTCAAATATTTTTTCTCAGGTAGAAATGTTAGTTTGGTGTCATTTTATTGTACTAAAATTTTTTGTTGCTGCATAAATAATAAAACCCTCAATTGCGGCACCGGTTTTCGCACATTAGGTTTTTCCAGCGACAATTGTCCAAAAATAACGATGTCACAATCTATGTGTGCTAGAATTTCGCAGTTTCCAGTATTTTATTTTTCGCAGTATTTTTATGGTGAAAGATGCAATTGTGATTTTATTGATTTTTGTTGTAGCAAATAAACTACATAGTTAAATTTATAGTTAGGAGAATAATTTCCAGCTGCAATAGATGAAATTTTCACATGGTATCAGAGTGTGAGTGATCAACCAGGAAGCTCAAAAGCGGAGAAGGGAATTTTGTTGTTCAGAAGCAGCAAGCCGAAATTCTTAGAGGTTGCGCAATACCTTGACAGACAAGCCGAATTGTTGGGGCAGAAGTTCGATTTTCATTTGCAGGGTTGCAGAAAAGTTGATTTCCCCAGAAGAGTTGGAGGGAGCAGCAACAGCTCAGATTTTCACTGAGCAGATTTCTGATTGGACGCAAAAGGTTTTGCAGCAGCTGTAGCAACAAAAGCAACGTTGGGTAAAATAGGAATAACACACAAGCTATGTTGCACGAAACTTCCAGGAACCCGGCGTTTCGAACCGTACCCGTACTCGAAACTCGACCGAAACTCAACATTCATGTAATCATCTATGAGAGTTAATATATGCAGAAATTTCTGAATCCATACACTTTATGCAGAAATTATTACAGTTAATCTGGTTAAGCACCTCCTACTTAGACAAGTTATTAACTGAATAAATTCAGGTTAAAATCGAAGAAAAACACATAACAGATCTCTACCAATCCAAATCTAGAACAATTTCATGCACACATAGACAAAGTGACACAGTTATTTCTAGACAAATAGTCCCCGGAAAAACCCAATGCGGGAAAACCGGTCCCTCGCCGCTGGAGAGTCTTATTATTAAGAATTTTTCTGAATACACAAATCTGGGTTCCAGATCTAGAAAACCTGATAGAGCATATACTAGATCTACAGCTCACTGGCTGATCTAGGGCCAAAATAATGACTGATCCACACTCTCAAACGGGATTTACAGAACTCAGCCAAGATTAGGACCTAAAAACCCCAGCGTTGCCCCTGAAAGCCTCTACGTCAGCCTCTGAAGTCCCTCAAACCCTCAGCGCTACTCCGGAAGAGACTGCGTTACCCCAGACTGGGTGACACAGTCACTACGCTACCCCTAAGCGTCTCTGCGTAACCCTCTGAGAGTTTCCTACTGAAAATCACGATGTCCTTGGAGGGACTGCGTTGTCCTTGCTGTTGCTGCTGCTCTCTTCTTTTGAGCTGTCCTTAAGCTGATCTCTGCCTCTTGTGTATTCTAGACCCCGGGATCAGATCATCCCCTTGGCCTAAATTCCCCTCTCTGCAGCTGAAACGCTTCTGAGTATTCTTAGCAAACCCTGCCCTAGAATCTCAGCTTAGCTTCAGTGCTCTGCCTCTATGTATCTTTACAAATGACTCCAAGCCTTTCCTTCATACTTTTCTCATTGACAAATCAAAGGCCATGATCAAATCTTGAATCAATGGTTAAGATTAAGAGAAAGTTTGATCTGTGTGACTTAAGACAATTTCATCACATGTTTAATTAAATTCACTTTAATTATTTAAGTTCCCTAAGTTTTAACTTTGGAAATACATTAAAATAATTAATTAATTTAATATCTCCTAAACCGGATGAAATTTCCCAAATCAATTTCTGGGTTTTGTAGATCAAGTGTACTCTAGTCCCTCCTCAAAATTTGAGAGCTAGAGCACAACTGATGCTACCCCAAATACACAAAATCTCAACACTCCCTCTTAGCATAAAGGGTGTGTTCTAGCAATACATCACTTATGCATTACATGATTTTGGGCACTGGTTCTGTGCTGCTGAAGCTTGGCCTCCTGCCACTCAACTCTGCACAGCTGCTGCCATTCTGTATTGCTGCCCATGACTCTGCCACTGCCACTGCAACTTCTGTACTGCAGCTCCCTCTCAATATGCTGCATTTGCACTGCTCATAGCACTGCCATTGCTGATCTGCTGCACTGCAACTTCAGTTGTTGAGAGAAACAACTGAATCTCCTACCCAATCTTTGACAGACAAGTCAGATGGGCTGCATCCTCATCATTGAAGCTCCATAGGCTACAGATCTGTGCTGGCATTTAAAGAACAATGCACAACTACAGCTCTGTCTGCGTAATCAAACTCCCTCTGCACTACTGAAATCACATCATCCCCTTGTACTGAAATCTATCACGTTGTCGCTGCACTGCGTTGTCCCTCTGAAGCCTTCTGCGTTGCTGCAGCTCTGCACTGCGTTGCTGCAGCTCTGCTCTACGTTGTTGAAGTCACATCAGCCTCTGCACTGTTATTGCTTCTACGTTATTGTTGTCTTGCTCTACGTTGTTCCTTCCAGTCTTCAGATCTGCCTCTGCCTACTTCATCTGTGATCTATGCACTCACTGCTCCATTTGTCCCGCTACTGTCTTAAGGCTATCGTAGCTCGCATGTGATCCAAGAGATGAGCTGCTCAAGGATCCCGCCTTCTTCTATGTAGCTCCTCTACATATCCATGTCACCCCACCTCCGTGGTTCATAAGCACTCATGGCTGCATCATCTTTTGACCCATCATCTGCCATAGCTGCTTTGGAAGAAGATGCTTCCTTGTCATTTTTCTTCTGAGGACAATGGCCGGCAAAATGTCCCATTTTACCGCACTGGAAGCACTTGATCTTTGAAAGATCCTTCTTCTTCTTTGGTTGCTTCTTCGATGCCAAGGCTACGTCTTCCTCATCTTCCTTTTCACTTTGCTCAATCCTGGGCTGTGTTGCCTCTTTTTGAATCTGCGGAGTTCTTCTTAAAGCAGAATTGACCATAAGTTGTCCCAATCTGGGAGGTCTGCTCTACCCAAGGTACTTTGGACAAATGTTTCCCACTCATCTGTGACTGCTTTGAGGGCAGTCCTGACTATCACAGCATCATCCACCATTGCACCCGTTGCAGTCAGTTGATCTCTCATTGACTGCAATCTGACAAGGAAATGTTCCATGTCTTCTCCCTTGGTCACCACGAATGGCCTCATCTGAGTCTCCAACAACATCTTTCTTTGGACAGATTTTCCCTCATACAAGGAAGTCAAAGCCTTCCACATCTTGTTAGTTGTCTTCTTCTCAGCTACGTGTGGTACAATATGGTCCTTGATAGCATCCATAATCAGCCGCTTGACATGCCCAGCAACCGCCTTATGCTTCCGATGGAGATCCGGATCTGTCGGTGTGGCTAGAGTTTGCTCTGCATGGTCTCTAAGATTGTATGCCTCAAGGACTATCAAGATCCTTGCCTTCCAAACTGAAAGTTTGAGAGGCCATCCAGCCTATCCTGATCACGCAGTCCATGAGGAGCCATCTACTCAGAATGTGTCGGAACTTCCTTTTCTCTTTGCTAGAGAAATGGATCTAAGGCCCTTGGTGAAATAGGCACCTTTTGCTCCCTCTAACAGCTGATTTCCCTCCTTGGAAATCTACCAAATCAACTATGATTCAGCCTCTTCTTTGATCCTCTGATCAAACTGCAAGATTCCTTTGGCAAGAAACTCTCTGAGAAGCTGATCTCATCCCGCTCTTTGTCACTTGTGCTAAGGCTTAAAATCTAAAAACTTCATAATTTTAACCCCACCAACTCTTCTGAATTTCTGCAGCTTTTCTGCAGTCTTTTCTGGAGCTGACAAATTCAGATTTGAATCACACTCGCTGGCTTCAGACCAATCCAGCGTTGTTTCTGAGCTGCCTCTACACAATAATTGCATGGGCTTGCTAGGAGACAACGCTAGACAGTGTCACCCTTCCTTCCGCCTCTGAAAACTGCGTTGATCTGCCTCTGAAAACTGCATTGTTCCTTCAGATCTGCATTTCTGCTGCTTTTCCAACTGCTTTTTGCAGCTAGAACCTTCAGTCTCTCCTGCTGGTGACACTCCTAGATCTGCAATTGCTCCGAAACCATGTAGAAATTTCTGAATCCTTACACTTTATACAAAAATTATTACTGTTAATCTGGTTATGCTCCTCCTACTTAGACAAGTTATTAACTGAATAAATTCAAGTTAAAATCGAAGCAAAACACATAACAAATCTATACCAATCCAGATCTAGAACAAGTTCATGCACACATAGACAAAGTGACACAGTTATTTCTGGACAAATAGTCCCCGGAAAAAGCCAATGCGGGAAAACTGGTCTCTGGCTACTGGAGGGTCTTATTATTAAGAATTTTTCTGAATACACAAATATGGGTTCTAGATCTGGAAAACCCGACAGAGAATATACTAGATCTAAGACTCATTGGCTGATCTAGGGCCAAAATAATGACTGATCCACGTGCTCAAACGGGATTTACAGAACTCAACCAAGATTAGGACCTAGAAACCCTAGCAATGCCCTTGAAAGCCTTTGCATCAGCCTCTGAAGCCCCTCAAACCCTCAGCGTTGCTCCGGAAGAGACTGCATTACCCCAGACTGGGTGACGATGTCAATACGCTGCCCCTAAGGGTCTTTGTGTAACCCTCTAAGGGTTTCCTGCTGAAAATCACGTTGTCCTTGGAGGGACTGCGTTGTCCTTGCTGTTGTTGCTGCTCTCTTCTTCTCGGTTGTCCTTGAGCTGATCTCTGCCTCTTGTGTATTCTAGACCTCGGGATTAGATCATCCCCTTGGCTTAAATTCCTCTCTCTGCAGCTGAAACACTTCTGAGTATTCTTAGCAAACCCTGCCCTATTATCTCAGCTCAGCTTCAGTGCTTTGCCTCTATGTATCTTTACAAATGACCCCAAGCCTTTCCTTTATACTTTTCTCGTTGACAAATCAACGCCCATGATCAGATCTTGAATCAATGGCTAAGCTTAAAAGAAAGCTTGATCCATGTGAGTTAAGACAATTTCATCACATGTTTAATTAAATTCACTTCAATTATTTAAGTTCCCTAAGTTTTAACTTAGGAAATACATTAAAATAATTAATTAATTTAATATCTCTTAAACGAGATTAAATTTCCCAAATCAATTTCTGGGTCTTGTAGATCAAGTGTACTCTAGTCCCTCTTCAAAATTTGGGAGCTAGAGCACAACTGATGCTACCCCAAATACACAAAATCTCAACAATATAGACTTGTTTTTCCTTCTAAATTCTCATCTATGGGTCTTATTCCCTTTTTACTTGCAAGATAATGTGTTCTTCACTTATTTATAACTTATATATATATGTGTGTGTGACATTTCAGTCGGCATTTCAGCAGACGTTTCCATTTTTGGGAGGTGACGTTTCTAAACGTACCCATTTCAAAAACTCTGAAATGTTTCGGTGTTTCGTGCAACTTAGCACACAAGTTGTCTTTTCTATGACCATGGACAAAATTGACATTCAGGAGGCTTCAAATTTGTCTTCCAGGTTGAAGGACGAATTTGCTTGCTTGTCAAGATCAGCTTCACAGGGTGTCTGGTATATAGATAGTGGAGTATCAGCTCATATGACAGGGGTTAGAAAATATTTCTCTAGCTACAAGGAGGAGCAGATGGCCTTCCAGTTTATGATGGGAAATAGAACGAAGTGTACTCTAGTAGGGAGAAGTACCATTGATTTAAAGAGGGAGTCAAGAGCAAGCACCAGGGCTACAAATGTATTGCATGTGCCAGGATTGGGTATAACCAGATTTCAGTATCCCAATTACAGGATAAGGGATATCATATCTAGTTCGTAGGGAAGAAAGTGTTTGTCAAACACGCAAGCTGGAATTGGGTAAGACAGTTTGGAGTTCGAAGCAACAGATTATACAGGTTGCAGCTTAACTCTCCAACGAAATTGATAAGCAGTGACAGTAACAGTGGGAAGGAACTGAATATCGATTTTTAATGTACCTTAGACAAGTGGTTTCCCATGGGTTAGTCTCTACCTAGGGAAAAGTATCCAAAATAATTATTTTCCTAAGTAAAATCTTTATAAAGTGAAAGTGACTTTATAATTGGTAAAGTCAATGTTAAATTATAAAGTGAAAAGTGACTTTAGACATAAAGTACAATGTGGCTACTTTATTTAATGGGTGAGTTAAAAAATAGAAAGTGAGAATTAAATACACATTTATTCTCATCCCTTGATCTAAATGAATCTGAGCCATTAGATCTTAAGGTTGCCCAAAAGTCATTTAGGGAAACAAAAGGAGGAAAAGAAAAGACAGAGCATTCATTCATTCTTCATGAGCAGGTTGGAGAAAGGAAGCTGAGGGCTGGAGAAAAGTTATGAAAGAGACATTTTTTGCAGCAAGTTGAACATGTGATATCTGAGCAAAGTTGGGCACAGAAATCAAGGCATAGAAGACAACAGAAGGTATAGTACGAATAACATTTAATGTTGTGAGTAGCACGCAGTTCGAAAAAAGTTTTTGAGCAAAAACAAAATCCGTACAATTTGTACAGCGGTACGAAAATCCGTGCAATCCGTACAATACAGTCTGCGTCCGTACAATACATTTTCAGCTTCAAGTGGGCACAGACATCGAGGCAAAGTGGGCACGGTTTTCAAAGAGATTTGGGCTGAAGAGATAGGTTGTATTTTGTTGTTTTGTTTTGTCTGTAAAAGTATTTTTCTTGAACTTGAAAGATAAATAAATTTGAAAAGCTCTCTAATAGGTTTTCCCCGGAGAAGATTAAAGGGGTTTCACCTAGGCCTAAGTTGACCAAAAATCTGTGTGTATTTTTTTATGTGTTGGTGTCTATTTATGTCCATATTTATTTTCACCATGTGTTGACAGTCCCATGTGTTTTAATCTGAAATTTTCATTTCCAAAATTCTATATGTTGAATGTAAGTTTATGGGAAAGGGAATTTAACTGAATGGGAGTGATAAGGTGAAATTAAAACCGGGTTGGGACTGCAGAAAACTTTTTAGTCATCAAATTTCAACATGGTATTAGAGCTACAAGCTAAAAATTGCAGTGTGAACAGCAAACAGTAGTTTGGGACAAAAACAGTGGTTTGGACAACAAACTGAATTTTTGGACAGCAAACTGATATTTTGGGACAGCAAGGTGAAATTTTATAGAGACTGAACTTTTGGAACAGCAAGGTGTACTGGAAAGTTCATTTCTCCATTTTCTTGGTTTTGTAAATTTTGTACAGCAGTCATGGCCATGTTCTTAAGGATAGAGGACAGACTGGATGGGATATCCAACTATGTCGTTTGGAAGGACAAAATTCAGACAGTGTTTGAGGAGGCAGCAGTTTGGGACATAATGCGGCAAGAAGTTGTATTGCCTACTGCTGCAGATGAACTTGCTGAAGTCACAAAAAATAATGCAAAGGAAAAAAGGATTTTGATGGACAGACTGAAGGATCATGTGGTTCCTCAGGTGAGAGGAAACACATATGCATATCAGATGTGAACCGTAACCACTCTCTATCAAAGTACCAATGAGAGCAGGAAGATGATACTCAACGAAAAATTGAAGAACATCAGGATGACAAAGGCTGAAAGTGTAGTTCATTATCTTGGCAGGGTCAAACAGGTACGTGATGATTTGACTGCTATTCGTGAGGCAGTTGCACCCACAGAGTTAGTCAAGATAGTCGTAGCGGGACTTCCTAAGTCTTGGGAGGTCTTTGGAGATACTGTTACCTCTAGGGAGAACCTTCCCAATAGGGATAGATTCTGGGATGATTGTGTGCAGCATGAGATACAGAAGACTGACAATGGTGGGGTGAAGATAGCAGATGAGGAGGATGTAGCCTTGACAGCCAGGGGTGAGAACAAAGGGAAGGCCAAGAAAGGGGCCTCATCAGATGGGGCTAAGGGAAAGGAGAAGAAGAAGAACAAAGATATGGATATGTCCAAAGTCAAATGTTGGGCATGTCGGAAAATGGGACTGTTAAGATTTTGTGTATTTTGGGTAGCATCAATTGTGCTCTGGCTCCCAAACTTTGTGGAGGGACTAGAGTTCACCTGATCTACAAGACCCAGAAATGGATTTGGGAAATTTCATCTGGTTTAGGAGATACTAAATTATTTAATTATTTTAATGTATTTCCTAAATTAAAACTTAGGAAAATAAAATAATTAAAGTGAATTTAATTAAACATGTGATGAAATTGTCTTAAGTCACACGGATCAAGCTTTCTTTTAATCTTAGCCATTGATTAAAGATTTGATCTTGGTCGTTGATTTGTCAACGAGAAAAGTATAAAGGAAAGGCTTGGGGTCATTTGTAAAGACACATAGAGGCAGAGCACTGAAGCTAATCTAAGATTCTAGGGCAGGGTTGCTAAGAATTCTCAGAAGTGTTTTAGCTGTAGAGAGGGGAATTTAGACAAAGGGGATGATCTGATCCCAGGGTCTAGAATACACAAGAGGCAGAGAAGAGATTAGCTCAAGGACAACACAGAGGAAGGCAGCAGCAGCAGGGACAACGCAATTTTCAAGAAACTCTTCAGGGGTTACGCAGAGACCCTTCAGGGGCAACGTAGTGACTACGTCACCCAGTCTGGGGTAACGCAATCCCTTCCAGGAGCAGCGCTGAGGATTTGGAGGCCATCCAAGGCTGACGCAGAGGTTTTCAGGGGCTTCAGAGGCTGACACAGTGCATTTCAAGGGCAACGCTGGGGTTTCTAGGTCTGGATCTGACTGAGTTCTGTAAATCCCATTTGAGGGTGTGGATCAGTTAGTATTTTTGGCCCTAGATCAACCAAGAGCTGTAGATCTAGAGTTTTCTGTCGAGTTTTCCAGATCTGGAACCCAGAGTTGTGTATTCAGAAATATTCTTAATAAGAGAACCCTCCACCAGCCAGAGACCGGTTTTCCCACATTGGGTTTTTCCAGGGATAGTTTGTCCAGAAATAACTGTCACTTTGTCAATGTGTGCATGTGCTTATTCTAGATCTGAATTGGTAGAGATCTGTTATGTGTTTTGCTTCGATGTTAACTTGAATTTATTCAGTTGATAACTAATATAAGTAGGAGGAGCTTAACTGGATTAACAGTAATAATTTCTACATAAGTGTTAAGATTCAGAAATTTCTACATGGTATCAGAGCAATTGCAGATCTAGAAGGGTCACCAGCAGGAGAATCTGAAGGATCTAGCTACAGAAAGCAGCTGGAAAAGCAGCAGAGAAGCAGATCTAAAGGGACAGCACAATTTTCAGGAGCAGATTCACGTAGAGGGAAGGGTGACGTTGTCCAGCGTTGTGTCCTAGCAAGCCCACGCAATTACTGCGTAGAGGCAGCTCAGAAACAGTGTTGGTTGGGTCTAAAGCTAGCCAATGTGATTCAGATTTGAATCTGTCGGATCCAAAAAAGATTGCAGAAATTCAGAAGAGTTGGTGGGGTTAAATTTCTGAAGTTTTCAAATTTTTAGCCTTAGCACAAGTGACAAAGATTGGGAAGAGATCAGCTTCTCAGAGAGTTTCTTGCCAAAGGAAACTTGCAGTTTGATCAGAGGATCAAAGAAGAAGTTGAATCATAGTTGATTTGGTAGATTTCCAAGGAGGGAAATCAAGTGTGAGAAGGAGCAGAGGGTGCCTTGTTCGTAAAGGACCCTAGATTCAAATCTCTAGTATAGAGAGGAGGAGCTCTGACACATTCTGAGCAGATGGCTCCTCATGGACTACGTGACCAGGATAGGCTAGAGGGCCTCTCAAAATTTTCGGTGTCGAAAGCAAGGATCTTGATTGTCCTTGAGGCATACGGTCTAAGAGACCATGTAGAGCAGACTCTGGCCACACTGACAGATGCAGATCTCCTACGGAAGCATAAGCTGCTGGGCATGCCAAGCGGTTGATAATGGACAGTATGAAGGACCATATTGTACCACACATAGCTGAGAAGAGGACAGCTAACGAAATGTGGAAGGCCTTGACTTCCCTGTATGAGGGAAAATCAGTCCAAAGAAAGATGTTGTTGGAGGCCCAAATGAGGTCATTCATGATGACCAAGGGAGAAGACATCGAACATTTCATCTTCAGATTGCAGTCAATCAGGGATCAGCTGACTACAGCAGGTGCAACCGTAGATGATGCAGTGATAGTCAGGACTGCCCTCAACGCAGTCACAGATGAGTGGGAAACCTTTGTCCAAAGTATCTTGGGCAAAGCGGACCTCCCAGATTGGGACAGCTTGTGGTCAATCCTGCGGCAAGAAGAACTACGCAGATTCACCAAGAAGCAGCACAGCCCTGGGTTGAGCAAAGTAAAGAAGGAAGAGGAGGAAGATGCAGCCTTGGCATTGAAGAAGCAGCCGAAGAAGAAGAAGGATCTTTCAAAGATCAAGTGCTTCCAGTGTGGTGAAATGGAACATTTTGCCAACCATTGTCCAGAGAAGAAAAGGGACAAGGAAGAATCTTCTTCCAAAGCAGTGGTGGCAGATGATGGGTAAGGAGATGATGTAGCCATGAGTTCTCATGAACCATGGAGGTGGGGTGACATGGACATGTAGAGGAGCTACATGGAAGAGAGGCGGGACCTTTGAGCAGCTCATCTCTTGGATCACAAGCAAGCTACGACAGCCTTAAGATAGTAGCGGGACAAGTGGAGCGGGTGCATAGATCACAGATGAGGCAGATCTGGAGGCTGGGAGGAGCAGCACAGAGCAAAGCAGCAGCAGCGTAGAAGCAGTAGCAGCGCAGAGGTTGATGTGACTTCAGCAGCGTAGAGCATAGCTACTTACGCAGTGCAGAGCTGCAGCAGCACAGAAAGCTTCAGAGGGACAACGCAGTGCAGCAACAACATGATAGATTTCAGCACAAGGAGCTGATGTGACTTCAGTAGTGTAGAGGGAGTCTGAATACGCAGGCAGAGATGTAGTTGTGCATCGTTCTTTAGATGCCAGCACAGATCTATAGCCTATGGAGCTTCAGTGATAAGGATGCAACCCATTTGACTTGTTTGTCAAAGATTGGGCAGGAGATTCAGTTGTTTCTCTCAACAACTGAAGTTGCAGTGCAGCAAATCAACAAAGGTAGTGCTATGAGCAGCACAGATGCAACATATTGAGAGGGAGTTGCAGTACATAGGTTGCAGTGGCAGTGGCAGTGGCAGAGTAATGGGTAGCAATACAGAATGGCAGCAGCGGTGCAAAGTTGAGTGGCGGCAGGCCAAGCTTCAACAACCCAGAACCAGTACTCAAAGTCATGTAATGCATAGTGTGATGTATTGCTAGAGCACACCCTTGATGCTAAGAGGGAGTGTTGAGATTTTGTGTATTTGGGGTAGCATCAGTTGTGCTCTAACTCGCAAACTTTGTGGAGGGACTAGAGTTCACCTGATCTACAAGACCTAGAAATAGATTTGGGAAATTTCATCTGGTTTAGGAGATATTAAATTAATTAATTATTTTCATATATTTCCTAACTTAAAACTTAGGAAAATAAAATAATTAAAGTGAATTTAATTAAACATGTGATGAAATTGTCTTAAGTCACACGGATCAAGCTTTCTTTTAATCTTACCCATTGATTAAAGATTTAATCTAGGCCGTTGATTTGTCAACGAGAAAATTATAAATGAAAGGCTTGAGGTCATTTGTAAAGACACATAGAGGCAAAGCACTGAAGCTAAGCTGAGATGCTAGGGCGAGGTTGCTAAGAATTCTCAGGAGTGTTTCAGCTGCAGAGAGGGGAATTTAGACCAAGGAGATGATCTAATCCCAGGGTCTAGAATACACAAGAGCCATAGAAGAGATCAGCTCAAGGACAGCGCAGAGGAAGGCAGCAACAGCAACAGCAACAGCAGCAGGGACAGCGCAATTTTCAGGAAACCCTTCAGGGGTTACGCAAAGACCCTTCAGGGGCAGCGTAGTGACTACGTCACCCAGTCTGCGGTAACGCAGTCCCTTCCAGGAGCAGCGCTGAGGTTTTGGAGGCCATCCAAGGCTGACGCAGAGGCTTTCAGGGGCTTTAGAGGCTGACGCAGTGCATTTTAGGGGCAGCGCTGGGGTTTCTAGGCCTGGATCTGACTGAGTTCTATAAATCCTGTTTGAGGGTGTGGATCAGTTAGTATTTTTGGCCCTAGATCAGCCAAGAGCTGTAGATCTAGAGTTTTCTCTATCGGGTTTTCCAGATCTGGAACCCAGAGTTGTGTATTCAGAAATATTCTTAATAATAGAACCCTCCAGCAGCCAGAGACCGGTTTTCCCACATTTGGTTTTTCCGGGGACAGTTTGTCCAAAAATAACTGTCTCACTTTGTCAATGTGTGCATGTGTTTATTCTAGATCTGAATTGGTAGAGATCTGTTATGTGTTATGCTTCGATGTTAACTTGAATTTATTCAGTTGATAACTTATACAAGTAGGAGGAGCTTAACCGGATTAACAGTAATAATTTCTACAGGGACACTATGCTGCTACGTGTCCTGAGAGGAAAAAAAAGGGGAAGATGGGTATTGCAGCTTCAGCAGAGATGGAGCAATATGATTCGCAATTTGACAGGGACTTCGCATTTATTTCTTCTACATCTAGTAGGAGTACATCATCCGATGTGTGGTACATAGACAGCAGGGCTTCCCGCCATATGATAGGTGCACAGGAGTTCTTTTCAGAGCTTTCAGAGAGGGCACTTGATATTGAGATTGTACTAGGAGATGACCGCACTGTGAGAGTTGTTGGTGTGGGTACTGTGACCTTTGAGAGGTTGTCTTTGCCTCCTTTGAAGGTCATGGATGTTTTGTATGGTCCGAGGATGAAGAAGAACTTGATTTCAGTGTCTGCTATGGAGGAGGAGGGGTTTGATGTCACTTTCTCAGGAGAGCAGGTATTGATGCATCCCAGGGGAGCTTCCATCACTTCGTCCAAAGTGATTCGAGTCCACTCTAGGAAATTCTACAGGTTCATTTTTCAGTCGGCAGGAGCATTGGTGAGTAGCACATATGGTAGCACTCACACTAGTACCACAAGCAGTAGAGACTTGTGCAAGTTATGGCACCGGAGGATGGCGCATATGCATCATGGAACTTTGAGAGTTCTGAGGGAGATCACTACTGGAGTTCCTGATTTCAGTGTCGAGCATTATGAGGTCTGTAGAGGGTGTGCTTTGGGCAAGTACACCAAGTTAACATTCCCAGCGAGCGACAACAGATCTACAGGTATACTAGACTTGATTCATACTAATGTTCGTCGTCGTATGTCTCAACATAATATCATTGTCATGGGTGTACTTCAATCCAAGCTCGACTGTTCCTCGAAGGTACCTAAGAACATGCTTGGCTGCTGCCCAATGTGCCCTCTTCGGTTCCACCATGAACTGACTTAGGGTATTAACAGCATAACTGATGTCTGGCCTCGTATTTACCAGATACATCAATGACCCTATGAGCTGTCTGTACAACGTAGGATCAGCTTCATCATCATCGGACGTGTCGATTTTCTTCCAGTTGGTAATCATTGGAGTGGTCATGGGTCTACAATCCTCCATCTGAAATATTTTTAGAGTCTTTGTAGTGTATCTTCCTTGACCAAGGAAGATCTCCCCATCCTACTGCCAAACTTCCAACCCCAAAAAATAGTGCATTTGTCCCAGATCCTTCATGTCAAACTCTTCAGCCAAATTCTTCTTGCAATCTGTGATGAGCCTTGATGATCCTGTCAAGAACAGATCATCCACATATAGTACCAGTATCAATGGCTCACTCCCTACTCTTAGTTAGTAGAGATTGGGATCTGCATCACTCTTGACGAATCCCATCTTCTGCAGATAGTTGTCAATTCGACCATACCAGGCTCTGGGAGCTTGTTTCAGTCCATACAATGCTTTATTCAATCTGCACACGTGAGTCCTCTAATCATGTGTCTCAGAACCCTTTGGTTGTTCTATATACACTTCTTCTTCTATTACACCATTCAAGAATGCTGTCTTGACATCCATCTGGTGAATTTCCCATCCCATCTGCGCAGCAAGGGATATCATGGATCTGATAGATGTGTATCTGGCTACTGGGGCGAAGGTTTCTTCATAGTCTATTCCTTCCTTCTGAGCATACCCCTTAGCCACGAACCTGGCTTTAAATTTCTCGATGCTGCCATCTACAGCATGCTTGATCTTGTAGATCCATCTAGATCCTACAACAGATCTTTCCTGTGGTCTGGGTACTACTTCCCAGACATCATTTGTCATGATGGAACTGTACTCTTCCACCATTACATTAACCCATGCTTGGTGTTGAGCGGCTTCCCGGAAACTGGAAGGTTCTCCGACTTGAGCAACCAAGGCTTGATACCTCTCAAGCTACTTATGTTGTCTCTTCTCATTCCTGGGATTTCCGACAAAATCCTCTGCATCCTTCAGAATTTGTCGAAGTTCCCTGCTCGTTCTTCCACTGGTGGTGGCTGGATTTACCTGCTCTCCTTCTTGCAAATCCTCAGGAGACCTATCCTTTGGATCACTATGCCTTGGAGAGGAACCTGGATTTTCTGCTACTGGTTGTTGGGGCTGGACCAGAGGCTCTTCCTTCGACTATGCAGCAGAAGGCGGTTCTCGTGATCTTTTGAAGGCTTTCTCCTCCATAGCTTTCACATCACTTCGCACCACTACTTTCCTGCTCTCAGGAACGTAGATGTGATAAGCCTTTGCATTCTCACGGTATCCTACTAAATACCCCCTTTCAACAGTCATCTCCAACTTCTTCCTCTTCTCACTAGGTACATGACAGTAAGTTGTACTGTCGAAGATCCTAAAGTGACTCACTTCAGGCTTGCTGCCAATGAAGACACTTTCTGGCATGATCATTCCCAGTGCAGTGTAAGGAGTTCTGTTCTTAATGTAAACAACTGTATCACACGCTTCAGCCCGTAGGAATTTGGGCATGTCTTGGTCATATAACATAGCTCTGGTTGCTTCAACAATAGTCCGATTCTTCCTTTCTGCCACTCCATTATGTTCCGGATTGTACATTCTCTTTTGATGCCTTCCCTTGCATAGAACCCGGTGAATTTTTTATCTATGTATTCACCTCCATTATCTGATCGCAATACCTTGATGCACTTCCCTGTCAAATTCTCCACCAGAGCTTTGAACTCTTTAAATCGACTAAAGACTTCATCCTTAGTCTTCAAGAAGTAGATCCAGGTTTTCCTAGAATGGTCATCAATGAAGGTGACGAAATATTCGGTACCACTAAGAGCTCTCATGGACATCGGCCCGCAGATATCTGAGTGTATTAGATCTAACACACCCTTGGCCCTATTGTTGCTTCTCTGATATGCTGCCTTGGCATATTTCCCCAATACGCACCCCTTGCAGAAATCATCCCACTTGGTGCTCAATTCGAGAACACCTGTGACAGTCTTCTAGAGAGTTCTCAACACCCCATGATGCAAATGCCCCATTCTCCTGTGCCATAGCTCATTCAGATCTGTCTCATATGCACTGCCAACCAGTGCCATTCGGGAATCAAGTTGTAGTTTGTACAGCTTGTTGCTTCTTACCCCGATTTGTGCCTTCTTCTTCCAACTGGGGTGCTTGACATAGACTCTATTGCCAATAAAGTAGACGTCATATCCTCGGTTTTGAAGCTACGACACTGAGAGTAGATTCATCCCCAAACCCGGCACATACAGTACATTAGTGGCCCGGATTATGTTCCCTGCCTCGGTCTGAAAAACTACGGTACCTTTCCCAATGGGAGTGCACTTTGCTTTATTACCCATGGTTATTTTGAAATTCATCTGCTCTTCTTGGTAGTCGGAAAAACAGTCTCGTACTCCTTTCATGTGGGCAGATGCTCCATTGTCAATATCCCAGACATCTGAGGACGTAGTGCTTGATACACAAGCAAAATCTTCGTCTAATTTGGATACCAATACAGATTTATCATGGTCCATCCGTTCTATCATGCTTCCCCCCCTTCTAGAGAACTGCATGAACCCTTCTGCGTTGTTGCCCTATAGAACTGCATAGATATTTGTTCACCGATAGATGCCCCCTCTCTGTTATTCATCTTTAGCTCTAATACCATGTGAAAATTCTCAACCAGTTGCAGTGATTGATTTATTTCTTCTACTTATTATTTCAATAAGTTATTATTCAGAAATCTCTGACAAATATCGAAATAAATACTATTGCAACATTCAAAATTATATATGCAGAGAAATAAACAATAGAGAACATAAGCACAAGAATCAATCACATATACACAGTTATTTTGGACATATGTCCCCGAAAAAACCCAATGTGGGAAAACCGGTGCAGCAGATGAGGGTTTTGTTATTTCTTCAAAAAATGATATCTTTACAGGGAAATATTTGGCAGATAAATTCTGAACCACCTGAGACTGAATGCCTAGCTTTCTCGGACAAATATCTGACACCCAGATCAGCCCCTGCAAGCCCCTGCGTCAGTCTACGTGATTCTTTGCGCAATCCCAGAGCTGGACTGCATGAATCTACATGGAGACTGCGTGGGGTCTCTGCGCTGTAGCCTTAAGCTACCTTCAGTGACCCAAAACTGCTCTCTGACCCTGATCTCGATCACCCCTGACCTCTTCCTGCTTCTGCAACTTCTCGCCCTACAACTCTCCCACTCAAATCGAATTCTACATTAGAATGGATCTCTTTCGGGTACTGAGTGTGTGCCCGGCTTATTTTCCAAGTGACCCTCAAGCCTTCTTTTATAATCTTCCTATTGGAGAACCAACGACCCAGATTAAAAGATTAATCAATGGCTGAGAATAAATCTTGACTTGATCCATGTTTTCTAGAAGATTCACACTCTGAATTATTAATGCCCTTTAATTATTTCCTTTTCCTAAGTTTGGACTTAGGGTCTTCATTAAAATAATTAATTATTTTAATAATTCTTAAACTGAGTGGAATTTCCACAAACTGTTTCTGGGTTCTTTGGAATGTTGTTGTCCAAGCCTCCCTGCAAAGTTTGAGATTTGGAACACTTCCAGATGCTACAAAAATCATCACTCCCTCTTAGCGAGGAAAGTGTTACAACAATATGCCTAATGGATGCTGCTCTGATTTTGAAACACCCTCTACGATGTTGTTCCCTGTACTTCTACCTTTGACACTGCCACTGTCACCTGCTGCATCTGTACTACAGCTCCCTCTAAATACTGAATCCTCCATTCGCACTATTGGAAGGGATTCTTCATCATCCCCATCTTTTCTCTGAAGTAGACAAACTTTGTCTTTCCCAGAGCCTTGGTGAGGATGTCTGCTACCTGTTCCCTTGTTGGAGTGTACTGTAGCTGAACAGCTCCACGTTGTACCCAATCCTTGATGAAGTGGCACCAGATGTCAATATGTTTCGACATATCATGAAACATAGGATTTTCAAAGAACTTTATGCAACTCTGATTATCACATAAAATGTTGGTTGCTTCCATTTTCTCCTCGAGTGGATTTTCTAACAGTTTCCTAAGCCATATGGCTTTGCACGAAACTGTAATAGCTGTCATATACTCTGCCTCTGCTGAGCTCGGTGCCACGGATTTCTGTTTCTTATTGCACCAGGAAGTCATTCCCGATCCCAGACTGAAACAGTACTCACTGGTACTCTTTCGATCAACTGAACTTCCAGCCCAATTTGCATCAGTAAAACCACTCAACATAACATCATTGTCATGGGTGTACTTCAATCCAAGCTCGACTGTTCCTCGAAGGTACCTAAGAACATGCTTGGCTGCTGCCCAATGTGCCCTCTTCGGTTCCACCATGAACTGACTTAGGTTATTAACAGCATAACAGATGTCTGGCCTTGTATTTACCAGATACATCAATGACCCTATGAGCTATCTGTACAACGTAGAATCAGCTTCATCATCATCAGACGTGTCGATTTCCTTCCAGTTGGTAATCATTGGAGTGGTCATGGGTCTACAATCCTCCACCTGAAATCTTTTCAGAATCTCTGTAATGTATCTTCCTTGACCAAGGAAGATCTCCCCATCCTACTGCCAAACTTCCAACTCCAGAAAATAGTTCATTTGTCCCAGATCCTTCATGTCAAACTCTTCAGCTAAATTCTTCTTGCAATCTGTGATGAGCCTTGATGATCCTGTCAAGAACAGATCATCCACATACAATACCAGTATCAATGGCTCACTCCCTACTCTTAGATAGTAGAGATTGGGATCTGCATCACTCTTGACGAATCCCATCTTCTGCAGATAGTTGTCAATTCGACCATACCAGGCTCTGGGAGCTTGTTTCAGTCCATACAATGCTTTATTCAATCTGCACACGTGAGTCCTCTAATCATGTGTCTCAGAGCCCTCCGGTTGTTCTATATACACTTCTTCTTCTATTACACCATTCAAGAATGTCGTCTTGACATCCCTCTAGTGAATTTCCCATCCCATCTGCGCAGCAAGGGATATTATGGATCTGATAGATGTGTATCTGGCTACTGGGGCGAAGGTTTCTTCATAGTCTATTCCTTCCTTCTGAGCATACCCCTTAGCCACGAACCTGGCTTTAAATTTCTTGATGCTGCCATCTACAACATGCTTGATCTTGTAGATCCATCTGGATCCTACAACAGATCTTTCCTGTGGTCTAGGTACTACTTCCCAGACATCATTTGTCATGATGGAACTGTACTCTTCCACCATTACATTAACCCATACTTGGTGTTGAGCGGCTTCCCGGAAACTGGAAGGTTCTCCGACTTGAGCAACCAAGGCTTGATACCTCTCAAGCTACTTATGCTGTCTCTTCTCATTCCGGGGATTTCCGACAAAATCCTCTGCATCCTTCAGAATTTGTCGAAGTTCCCTGCTCGTTCTTCCACTTGTGGTGGGTGGATTTACCTGCTCTCCTTGCAAATACTCAGGAGACCTATCCTTTGGATCACTATGCCTTGGAGAGGCAACTGGATTTTTTGCTGTTGGTTGCTGGGGTTGGACCAGAGGCTCTTCTCCTGATTGTGTAGCAGAAGGCAGTTCTCATGATCTTCTGAAGGCTTTCTCCTCCATAAATTCACATCTCTTTGCATTGTTGTTGCATAGATTGTCTAGGCACCGCGACAACGGCTCAGATCGGGGGTTGTCACCCTGATCCCCAATCTCTCTATCTAAGATGTCTCCTTGCAAGCTAAGGGAGGTAGACCCTAACGAAAATGAAGAAGGAAAACTGGTTGGAGATCAACCAATTCAGGAGACACAGCTAGACAACCAAATACTTGTTAAGATTTACGAGATTTTACGAATCCAATTAGATTTGAAGCTTCAAAACCAGTGCCTTGTGGAGTCAAAATATCCCATTATAAATTAAAGTCAAGTATCTGATATGTAACTGCTGCTATGAAAAATCAATCAACCATAATGATATTCAATAAAACACTCTCACAATTATGCATTAACAATGTTCGATGAAGTTACACAATATATCATCACTTGAAATATTTCCAAAGTTAGACTAAGCAATTGATCGCCAATTTCAAGTAACTTAAAACAACAATTATAGACAATTTAACGATCATCGACCACAGCTATGCATAAAAAATATTTTGAACCCTAAATTTAAATTCGAAACAAAAAATATTATCATGAGGTGACCATCGAATTTTAATGCCAGATATTTCCAATAATTCCAATCAGAAATTAAAATTTTCCTATAGTCAAATTTTTGGATAAAAATTTAAAAGCTCACCTTTGACTATGGAATAAATTTTTGAGAATTTTCTAAAGTTGAAAATTTAGAAATTTTTAGGTCCTTTTTTAAATTTTTATTCCTAAAATTAATTTAAAATCTAAAAACCAAAACTAAAGCCAAGAAAGGTAAAAAAAATTATTTTTGGTTTCTTTTTCTTTTTTTTAATTTCTTTTTATTTTTTAAATCTAAAAATTAAATTTAAAAAAATGAAATCCTAAAAAAAAATAAAACTAAACTAATGCAAATCTAAAATCTAAAAATAAAAATAAACTAAGAACTAAAATAAAACTAGGCTAAAACTATAAAAATCTAAAACTAAAACTAAAGTCAAATAATGTAAAACCTAAGCTAAAACAAAATTAATTAAAATCTAAAATCTAAAATCTAAATAATAAAACTAAAGCTAACGAAAACAAAACTAAAATTTAAAAAATAAAACTATAGCAAAACTAATTAAAATCTAAAGTCTATGTTTTAAAACTAGGATCCAAAACTTTAAAAAAAAAATTAAAATCTAAAACTTACGTTTAAAACCAAAATGCGTTCTTTTATAAAAAATTTCACGCAGGCACAGATAAGAATTTCCGTACGGATCGTACGGACAGCAACAGATGGCAGAGAGGTTGGATGAATGACATTGTACGGATGGCAGTGAGGCTGTGGCAGTGTTGAGGAAGTCTAGGAGCAGTAAGGAGAATGAGTTTGCGTGGACAGCAGGGGATGGGTAACAACGTACGGCCAGCAGAGAAGATGAAGGGAAAGCAGGTCGTACTACCGTACAGACAAGCAGAGGCAAGGAGAATTTTGCAGAGAGGAAAAAAGGGCTACGTGAATGATTATCTCAGCTCAACCAGTATATGAAAAATATTTCCTTCACCGAGCAAATTAAAATTTTGTCAATATAGCTCAGATTTTCGAAATATGATTGAGATGTGCCTGGGATTTATTCTTTGCAGCAAAATAACACTCAGATCTGCCAGCCAAAACGATCCTGAGGCCAGATCTTACCCTCTGGGGGTTAGATCTGGCTCAGATCTAAAAAAAATTCTGAGAATCCCCCTGCAAACCTGCAGAAAGCCATAACAGATCCAAAACTATGTACAAAAAATAAATAAACCCTTACACCCTAGAGAATATTTGCAAATTTACAGTGCTAATTTATAGATTAGAGGCCCTCTTGGCCAGATTTAAAACAATTTTTGCACAATTAATAAGAAAAGAAATTTATGATCGGCACAAGCCCAAGAAGACCCTGTAAAAAAATAAATTTCCGTAAGATAAACCTGAGAATTAGGAAACAATGAGTTTTTTTTTATTTATGAAATCTGAGAGTCGGCTGGTCTAACTGAAGACTTCCCCAAACGCTCAAACATTTTACCAAATGATCTCTGCACACTTAGATCTAAATTTTAGATTGATAGCGATTAAAAAATAAACATGAGACCTTTCAGAAAAACAGATAACTAATCTTTCTGTTAAATCAAAATGCAATTTTAATAACCCAGAAAACTGCACAAGATACCTGTATGCAAATTAATCCATAGAGGCCATCAACCATCAAAAGCCAATAGAAGTAGCAGAGTTTAGAGACAACATCACCACATAGATCTGGAAAAAGAACACCAAAGTTTGTAACCCCAAAGTCTTTATGCTTTATTCATAAAAAAAAATCACAAGAGCTTCCAAGAACAAGTGCACGATTCAAAGATCGGATGCAAATGTCATACCAAGACCTCTAATTTATAAGACAAAATCTCCAACGGCTAGTTCGGTTGATCCATGTCAAAATAATCTCGACCGTTGAAAAGATTTGATCATCTTTTAATCTGGACCGTTGAAATTATAAATTTGAGGAAAAACGAATTTATCATTTAATTCCATTTTAATTAACTCAAAAATAATATTTTTGAGTTAATTACCTCAAAATTATAAATTTGAGGAAAAACGAATTTATCATTTAATTCCATTTTAATTAACTCAAAAATAATATTTTTGAGTTAATTACCTCAAAATTTTGACTTTGACTTAACCACCTAGCTCCAAGGGTCCAAAATTTCTTCAAATTCTCAATATTCCCTTGGCCTGGGACCTTTAAAAATTCATTTTTTAAGGACCAACGAATTTTGCCTTTGAAGAATTTCAACTCACTTAGGACTTAAAATTAATTAAATTTCTGGATTAGAATTTTTAATTAATTTGGCTAGAAAATTTAATTAATTGACTGAGAGGAGATTTAATTATTTTTTCCAACTCTCTTTACATAAGATAAATACATTTAAACACATGAAAGGGGAAATACCCATTCGTATAGACCCTCAAATAGCTACCTAATTCTGCGACTCAAAACATGATCTAGTAGACCAAGCACCTTGTAATAAAATAATCTAGCCAATTAGCTAGGATTATTCCCAAACTACTTTTACAAAGACTCGATAGAAAACACTAGGACTCACTTAGCATCTTGATGACAAAATCCACCCTAGCTTTGGGGTGAGGCTAGAGGGGAAAACTTTGCCGATCACTTGTGTCGAAAAACACAAGTAAATCAGTGAGACAAAAAACCTCCTAGGATAGAAATCGTCACCAACATACTAGACTTACCTAGGTTGTTACATACATGATGGTCTTACTTAGATCATTTACATCATAAACATGCAGAATGGGTTTACATCATTTATAAAAATGTCGGCTGCTAATGGAATCTGAATGGCGCGAACACGTCGAACATGATGAATCCCATTTGAAAAAATGGGGGTGTACTGCTATGGGGTCGTTGACAAAGTGTGGTCAACATCTGGCTCTACTTGGGGACACGTTGCTTTACCGGAGGAATGTGAATGAAGGTAAGAGGATATCGGAAAGAAGAGAATTCAGGACTTCAACATTCCCCCACACTGAGGATTTTGCATGTCCTCATGCATCAAAACTTCAAAATTGGTAAAGTGTTATGTTCGCTGCATTATTTCTAAAGCTTGGATTAGAAAATCCAATCTAGTGCCTCCTTTTTGAATTTTAATATTAAGTTATAGCCTTAGTTCCCTCATTAAGATATTGCTCTGCAATCCTTTGACTTTGTTTTTGAGAATCTTGTTGTTGGCCCCGAGTTTCTTGTTTTTCTTATACCAGTGGCATAAATTCAACAACATACTATCATCTTGAGTTCTCAAAATTTCATTTTGTATTTTTTTTGCCTCATTTTCTTCTTTGAGATGCTTGTTTAATATTTCCTACTCATATATATCTTGCTTCAGAGCATCTTCAATCTTGTGTTCTTTTTTAGGAATGTCAGCAGTCAAGGGAATCTTTTCATTAAAAGTGTCTTCATATTCACTTTCTAGAGGAGAATTTACCTTTTGTGGTGCTCTCTACTCCAATGTTTCCACGTAGTCTTATATCTATTGTTGGACATGATCGATTTCAAGTGTCTTCATGGTTGGACTCGAGGTTTGATAAAATAGTGATGCTCTTGGCTCTTCATTTCTGCTATGATATTCCTCCTCGAGGTCAACTATTTCATGTGATTGTATATTTAAACACTTAGAAATTCGTTTACTCCTCCTCAGTTACAATTCTAGTTCCTCTGCCTTTGGATATTCTTTGTCTTGTTACTTAACTTTCTCATTTTCTCCTATTCTTTGTCTATTGCCTCTGCGTATTTTATTTCTTCAGATTGCTTAATGCTTGACTTGGCTTTATTTCTTCTAACACTTTGTTTCTCATTTTTCTACTTAATTTTCTCTAGAAACTGACAAAGGAGGGTGTTGTCCTCTGATTCTTTTGGTGAAGCTTCGATATGTTCTCCTTCATCAATCGTCAAACCCTCATCTTCATTGACGACCTCAGGGTTAGGGTTTGAAACCGTCTGGCGCCAACTTTTAGTTTTTTTATTACTTTTTCTTTTATAGCTTCTACAAAATGGTTTTGGACTAAAAATATTTTCCAATTGTCTCCCTTATTCCTCAAATGTGATTCAATAAAAATTTTAATTAATGCATGATGATATAGGTAACTATCAAGGGTTTTATAATCCCGTTGTACGCTAGAAGCTATTTTCTTGAGAATACAAAGTACAAAGTATGGTAAATTCAACTCATTTTCATCAATGAAGTGCATTAATATCTGAACATGGTAGAAAAACATTGAACCATGTCATCCCTCACAAGTTAAAAATTTCTGAATAACTAGCAAGAAATTTCTCCACTTGGTTTTCAATGCAGTCACTTGTATCCATTTTTTGAAGATGGAAGTATCCATACCTGAGTTTCAAAGGAAGATTGTCCATTGTTTTTCTTTGATTTTCCTTTTTTTGAACCAACTTTCTCTGTTTCTAGGTAATCCTGTTGCCTCTATCATTATGGATTATGTAATTATGAGCTTACTGCAATACAAGGAAAAGACCCTCTAGCAGATGTTTTTGAGGAACCCCTTATAAAAATACCCCAAACCTCTGTTTCTAGCGGAGGTTACTAGAGGAGGTTGGCGGGCGGAGGTGATTGTGGATGTATTTCGTCCGGTGCGCTTATCACCGTAAAACGCACCGATGCATTCAACACGAGAAAGCACCGGTGCACACAAAACATTGGCACACCGGACACCATGCGCTCCGTACACACCCGCCTGGTGCGTTTCATTTCTATAGCGCACCCGTCCTTTACAACACTTTCGGACCGGTGCCTCATAAAAAGCGCGCGAAAATAGAAACCGCCCGATGCGGAATGACGAAAACTCACCAGTGCTCCCTTAAAATCTCACGCACCGGAACAGTGTTAAATAAAAAAAAATTACGGCCAAAAAATCACACAAAACATTGGCACACCGGACACCGATGCTCCGTACACACCCACCCGATGCGTTGTATTTCTCTAGCGCACCGATTCTTTACAACACTTCTGCACTGGTGCCTCATAAAAAGCGCGCGAAAAGAAAAACCGCCCAGTGCGGAATGAAGAAAATGCACCGGTGAGCCCATAAACCCCATGCACTGGAACGGGGTTAAATAAAAAAAATTACGGCCAAAAAATTGCACAAAACATTAGCACACCGGACACTGTGCGCTCCATACACACCCACCCAGAGCATTTTATTACTGTAGCGCACTGGTGCTTTAGAGAGAATCTGCACCAGTGCCTCATAAAAAGCGCGCGAAAACAGAAACTGCCCTGCGCGAAATGACGAAAACGCACCGGTGCGTCCACAAAACCCCATGCGCCGAAACGGGGTTAAATAAAAAAAAAATTATGGCCAAAAACCACACAAAACATTGGTACACCAGACACCGTGCGCTCAATACACACCCGCCCGATGCGTTGTATTACTGTAGCGCACTGGTGCTTTATAAACCATCTGCACCGATGCCTCATAAAAAGTGCGCAAAAACAGAAACCGCCTGGTGAGGAATGAAGCAAACGCATTGGTGTGCCTATAAAACCCCGCGCACCAAAACAGGGTTAAATAAAAAAAATTACGGCCAAAAAACCGCATTTTTCACTTTTGTCAGTGCTACAGAGCTCTCAAGCACCAGTGCAATTTATCCTTGTCTGAGCTGCCCTGACATCAGTGCTCCCATTGCACTCATTGCACGCACTGCTGTTGTGCATTGCCCACCAATCTGCAGCTTGAATTTTGCAAAACGGTGGACAAATTTTCTTTTGCAAATTCTACAGCCAATATGCCTCATCGACGAGCAAATGTACAGATATTTTTCTTGTTTTTCCATAATTAAGCCTTTTAGCGGATTAAAATTTCAAATAACCTTAAAATTAACCATTTAAAAGAAGAAGAAAAAATTTGTCGCGCGGTGCGCTCGAGCCGTTCGGCTCACATCGCTCTGCGGTGTTGCCTGTAAATTTACAAGCCACACCGCAGCCGGTGCTAACGGTATCCGCACTGGTTCCAGGGCGATACCGATAGGTGCACCATGTTATTTTAATTTTTTTTTTAAAAGTGTGGTGTGGTCGTTTACCAAGCCGCACCGTTGACAATGTGGAATAGCGGCAACACGATGCGTTGACTGAATTATCTGCCCTGGGGGTGGGGGTAATGTAGTCAGCGCACCACGTACCGCATTTTGACATGGTCAACAGTTCGGCCGGGTAAACCGGTGCTAACGGTATTCGCACCAGTTCCGGGGCGGTACCAAAGGCGCACCGTGTTATTTTTAATTTTTTTTAAAAGTGCGGTGCGGTCGGTTATCCGGCCGCACCGTTGACCTAGTGGAATAGCTGCGACGCGGTGCGCTGACCAAAATAATAGCCCCAGGACGGCTATTTTTGTCAGCGCACGACTTTCCGTATTTCGCCTGCATCAACGATGTGGCCTTGTAAATGATGCGGCCTACAAGGCTATTACTAAACCCAGAGACAACAATGGGGTAGTGTCCCACTGTCACCACAGCCAAAATCCCCTGTTCTTTATAGATTTGCATCGATGGGAGGTGTGTCGATATGTGTATGGTCAGCTAATAGGTATTCTAGGTTTGAGCTATGAGGTGACCTACGGGCTTCCAAGGAGAAGACACAACTCAAGTACAAGGTTCCAATGGGGATGGCCCAAGGTCAAGGTGAGGAGAAAGGGTTTCCAACAATGATTTTCAACAAAATAAAGGCACATGAAACCCTCAAATAAGCCCCTAAGTTGAAGCGACACCAAAGTAGGGTTTACCTAGGGCAAACAACTAGGGAAAAGAAATTTATGGATGAAATTGAAGAGAATGCATACCAAAAGAAGTGATTTTGTGGCAACCACTATCCTCTTGGTATTTAGACTCTTTAACACCAAAAATTCCTTTCACCTAGAAATCCACACCAAGCCCTAGCTTGGACGCTTGGCCTTAAAGGGGCTGAATTAAGTCAAGGAGAAAGAAGGAAAAATTTTATGGATGAAAAGTGGATTTGATCGCGAACGAGATAGGCCAATGCTTTGTTTCTCAAGAGTTGGAGTCTATGAGTTGATTGGTTTACCTATGCAATGAATCAAGGAGTCTTATGGAAGAGCTAATCAAAGTTCACCACTAGGACTAACATTCACATGTCATTCATGAGTAATGTATCCAATAATGATATCTAGATTCTATCAAATAAATTTTTAGTGCACAATAGAAAACCCTAGATTCAAAACACTCCATATATTAGACATAAAGAAAAGATTTATCCAATAAAGGCCTCACTTACAAGATAACATGCATGAGAATCCATCCATTTATCCAAGACAATAACTCCAAAGACAAGTGAATTAGCTCCAAATATCAAAATGCATTCATAGATCCAAATCCTCCACAAGAAGAAGATGCCATGGACTAGTTTTTGGAACATAATGACAACAGTTTCACAACCTATGCTGGAATAATAGCTGCTTTCAACACCAAGTAGGGGGAAAATAAAGATGATCGCCACCTTTTGGCTACATTGGATGGAATTAAGAAGAATGAGAATGAAATGATGGAAGAGTTCAACAAAAAATTCAATGACATAGCCAAAATTTTACCCCAAGATATCAAACCCTCGGAGAAGAACATCATCATCTCTTATATCAAGGCTTTTAACATTGATTATCAATATGAGTTGTGGGGTAAGGAGCCTGGAAATTTGAAGGAAGCTCAAACTGCAGTAGAAAATATAGAGAAATTCATAAGAGCTTTAGGAAAATCGAATATTTCAGGTTTCACAAGAGGAAACCCTTCAAGGAATAAGGTTGAAGCTAAGGAACTTGAGCATGATCCTATCAAAGAATTAGCACAAATGATAAAGAAAACAGAGCTTAACCGGGTGCAATTGATAAAATTCATGAAAATCAACCATGTAAAGGAAATAAATGATATGCAAAGTACGTTAATTGCCATGGAAATATCACAAGAAAATAGATTTCCACCAAGGTCGAATGATAGGTGGCAAAAGAAGGGGCCATCATAGGATAAAAGACCACCCAACCCTTGGAACTAACCAACATGGTAGATTAGTCGCCTCCTTATTGTAGGTCTTGTGATGCACTCCACGAGGAGTCCACATGCCCCATTGTTAGGCATTGAAAGTGGCATGGCTAGAGGAAGTTGCACTGGAACAAGTGAGCAAATTAACATGTTACCCTTGCCTTGGAGGGCTGGCTGGAAATGATTGAATGAAGTCAAAATGTTAAAAACATGGAAAAGATTCAGGTTGTTGATGATGTGGCTAATGCTTGTGGGGTTGATAGCAGGATTTGTATAAATGATAATGTCACCAAGCTTTTTGAGGAGAAGCCAACACTGGAACAAGTGCTTGCCATAGCTAAGCAAAAGGGGGTGACTTACTAAAAAAGGAATGACAAAAATCAAAGAGCTCCCAAATTTTTTTATCCTCCCACTTATGGTTTAAATTTTGATTTGGGTGATTTCAGATAAACAATCCAAAGGTTCCCATCCCAGTATCAGAACTAGTGAAGATACTGTCTCACAGGTCAAAGTTGTTGAAGGCCATTGAAGTGTCTCAAGCGGAAGTTAGTGCAAAATAGTGCCTAGGGATGTACCGGCAGATGCTCCAATTATACTACAAAATATAGAAATTTATGTGGGGAATGAACATTGTTGAGATTTTGGGTAGCATTGGATGTGCTCTAGCTCCGAAACTTTGTGGAGGGGCTAGAACACGAGATCTCCAAGATCCAGAAATCGTTTGGAGAAATTCCACCCAGTTTAAAATTTATTCAAATAATTAAATGTTTTAATGGGGAACCTAATTCTAACTTAGGGAAATTGAAAACTTAAGGTGAATTAATTTACACATGTGGTGAGAATGTTCTAAGTGATGTGGATCAAGATTTCTCTAATCTTAGCCGTTGATTAGTGTTTAGATCACGGTCGTTGATTTCTCAACGAGAAAAGTATTAAAGGAAGGCTTGGGGTCAGTTGGAGACACACACACAGAGTAGCAACACTTGAGCTAAGTCGAAATTCTGGGGCGTGGTTTCCTGAGAAATTTCGAGTGAGCTTGCAGTGCTAGTGAGGGGCAGATCGGCAAGGGATGTTATGATCCGATGCCGAGAATACATATATCAAAGAGGCAGTTCCGTACTAGGCAGCGCAAAGCCCAGCAGGAGGGACGCAGCCCATCCAAGCTGACGCAGAGACCACGCAGAGAGGGACGCAGGCCCTTTGGGTGTCGTAGAGGCAGCGCAGAGGCCTTCAGAGTTACGCAAGAGCAGCCTGTGTTGCGTAGAGGCTGCATTGGGCGAGAGAGGCTAACGCAGAGGCTGGAAGAGCTGCATTGAGGGTTGTAGCGAATCAGAAAGTGCTCGTATTCAGTAATTCCTGAAGGGTTTGTATCAGCCATATTTTTTGTCTCCAAGTGATAAGGTACAAGTGTCGTGAATTTCTGTGGGGCAAACCACTACTGGTGCTCTGGATGTCTTCAAATTCTACTTAATAATAAAAACCTCAAAGAGTTGTTGCTCAGGTTTTCCCGCAATGGGTTTTTCCGAAGACATTTGTCCAAAAAATCATGTGTGTCCTCTGTCATATGTGCGCTATGTTTCAGTAAATGATTTATATATGTGTAGGCTACTAGTTGTGCTTAATTCGCTATTTTCTGAATATTTCTGAAAATAACTTGTATAATTAAATCACTAGTAAGAGAAGTAAATCAAGATACAGCAGTAGGGTTTCTGTAATTTTTTATTCAGAAATTTTCACAAACATCATCAACCCTTCTTCATTACTTTGATGGTGAATGACCATCTCCTATACAATTGCATGCTAGATTCAGGTGCTTTGTCTAATGTCATTACCAAGAAATTCATGGAGCAACTGAACTTAAGGGTATCTAGGCCCTATCACAACATATGTGTTATGGACTCAAAAAGGATTGAAGTGTGTGGGTTAATTAACAATTTAAAAGTTCACTTAGCGGCATACTAGACATAATGATTACTATAGATGTTGTTGTTATAGATATACCCGATGCATGGGGCATGCTCTTATCAAGGAAATAGGTAGTTGATTTGGGTGGTAGCCTTCAAATGGACCTATCTTATGCCACCATCCCCACACCAGATAACACTCTTGTCAAGCTTAATCGGGAGTTAGAGCGAAGATATCATGTTGAAGACCCAAGAGAACCAAACAACGAGATAATTTGTGGGCCATACAAGCCAAGAAGTTATGTAGTTTTGACGAATTTTCCAGCATCTATCGCAAATCAGATTAAGGGTGAAGAAGTTGGGCTTACTGGTTTAATCCAAAATCCTAGTTATGTGGGATCTCCCCTATTGCCTTATAGCTTTAGGATGGGCACTACTTGGTAAACCCCAATTCTAGTAGCGCAGTCCCATTTTTCTGTTTCATATTTTTCAATCCCCTATGCACATTGCATGCCTTATATCATCATCTTCCCTCTCTGGGTCCACAAGGCTCTAGTACTCCCCCTCCCCTTGTCCACATGTCTAGGTCGGGCCTGGAATGTTTCCCAGAGGCTGATGCAGCTAAAAAAAGATAAAAGCATATCATGGCCACATATAAAAGGAAATAATACCACAAAATGAAAAAGATAGCCAAGACACTATATTAACGCGTGGGAAAAAGCCAAACATGAGCTCTACCCCTTATAATTATGGGCATCACCCTCGTTCCTATTGAGATTTTGTGTATTTGGGGTAGCATCAGTTGTGCTCTAGATCCCAAATTTTGAGGAAAGACTAGAGTTCACCTGATCTACAAGACCCAAAAATGGATTTGAGAAATTTCATCTAGTTTAGGAGATATTAAATTAATTAATTATTTTAATGTATTTCCTAAGTTAAAACTTAGCAAAATAAAATAATTAAAGTGAATTTAATTAAACATGTGATGAAATTGTCCTAAGTCAAACAGATCAAGCTTTCTTTTAATCCTAGCCATTGATTAAAGATTTAATCTTGGCCGTTGATTTGTCAACGAGAAAAGTATAAAGGAAAGACTTGGGGTCATTTGTAAGGCACACAGAAGCAGAGCACTGAAGCTAAGCTGAGATTCTAGGGTGGGGTTGCTAAGAATTCTCAAGTGTTTCAGTTGCAGAGAGGGGAATTTAGACCAAGGGGATGATCTGATCCCAAGGTATAAAATACACAAGAAGCAAAGAAGAGATCAGGAAAGACAACGCAGAGGAAGGCAGCAGCAAGGACAGCGTGATTTTCAGGAAAACCTTCAGGGGTTACGCAGAGACTCTTAGGGGCAGCGTAGTGACTGCGTCACCCAGTCTGGGGTAATGCAGTCCCTTCTAGTGACAGCGCTGAGCATTTAGAGGCCTTCAGAGACTGACGCAGTGTCTTTCAGGGGTAGATCTGGGGTTTCTAGGCCTAGATCTGGCTGAGTTTTGTAAATCCCGTTTGAGGGTGTGGATCAATCAGCATTTTTGGTCTTAGATCAGCCAGGTGCTGCAAATCTAGAGTTTTCTCTATAGGGTTTTCCAGATCTGACACCCAGAGTTGTGTATTCAGAAATATTCTTAATAATAGAGCCCTCCAGTAGCCAGAGACCGGTTTTCCCACATTGGGTTTTTCCAGGGACAGTTTGTCCAGAAATAACTGTCTCACTTTGTCTATGTGTGCATATGCTTATTCTAGATCTGAATTGGTAGAGATATGTTATGTGTTTTGCCTTGATGTTAACTTGAATTTATTCAGTTGATAACTTGTATAAGTAGGAGAAGCTTAACCGGATTAATAGAAATAATTTCTGCATAAGAATTAAGATTCAGAAATTTCTACATGGTATCAGAGGAATTACGGATCTAGAAGGGTCACCAGCTGAAGAATCTGAAGGATCTAGCTGCAGAAAGCAGCTAGAAAGGCAGCAGAGAAGCAGATCTGAAGGGACAGCGCAGTTTTCAGGAGGAGATTCACGCAGAGGGAAGGGTGATGTTGTCCAGCGTTGTGTCCTAGCAAGCCCACGCAATTATGCGCAGAGGCAGCTCAGAAACAACGTTGGTTAGGTCTGAAGCCAGCCAGTGTGATTCAGATCTGAATCTGTCAGATCCATAAAAAGTCTTCAGAAAAGTTGCATAAATTCAGAAGAGTTGGTGGGGTTAAACTTCTGAAGTTTTCAGATTTTTAACCTTAGCACAAGTGACAAAGTTTGGGAAGAGATCAGCTTCTCAAAGAGTTTCTTGCCAAAGGAAACTTGCAATATGATCAGAAGATCAAAGAAGAAGTTGAATCATAGTTGATTTGGTAGATTTCCAAGGAGGGAAATCAAGTGTCAGAGGGAACAGAGGGTTCCCAGTTCGACAAGGACCCTAGATCCAAGATCTCCAGCATAGAGAAGAGGAGCTCCAACACATTCTGAGCAGATGGTTCCTCATGGACTGCGTGATCAAGATAGGCTAGAGGGCCTCTCAAACTTTTTCGTATGGAAAGCTAGGATCCTGATTGTCCTAGAGGCATATGGTCTAAAAGATCATGCAAAGCAGACCCTGGCCACACGGACAAATAAGGATCTCCTAAGGAAGCATAGAGAAGCTAATGGGCAGGGCAAGCGGCTGGTAATGGACAGTATCAAGGATCATATTGTGCCACACATAGCTGAGATGAGGATGGCTAATGAGATGTGGAAGGCCTTGACTTCCCTATATGAGGGAAAATCAATCCAAAGAAAGATGTTGTTGGAGGCCCAAATGAGGTCATTCATGATGACCAAGGGAGAAGACATCGAGCATTTCCTCTTCAAATTGTAGTCAATCAAGGATCAGCTGACTGCAACATGTGCAACCGTAGATGATGCAGTGATAGTCAGGACTGCCCTCAATGCAGTCACGGATGAGTGGGAAACCTTTGTCCAAAGTATCTTGGGTAGAGCAGACCTCCCAGATTGGGATAGCTTGTGGTCGATCCTGCGGCAAGAAGAACTACGAAGGTTCACCAAGAAGCAGCACAGCCCTGTGTTGAGCAAGGTTAAGAAGGAAGAAGAGGAAGATGCAGCCTTGGCATTGAAGAAGCAACCGAAGAAGAAGAAGGATCTTTCTAAGATCAAGTGCTTCCAGAGTGGTGAAATGGGACATTTTGCCAGCCATTGTCTTAGGTGAGTCTTAGTATCTATCGAATCTATTGTAAAAGTGTGTTTAGGAATAATTCTAGTGCATGGTCCCTCATAATTAGACATCATGGCTAAATTATTTTATTATAAGCACACTTGGTTTTACACTAGATCATATTGTGTCACAGAATTGGATAATGTCTTGAGGATCCGGTCTAAATGTGTATTTCCCCTTCTAAGGGTTGAATTAAATTGTAATATTTATGTAAAAAATATATTAGTGCGTGGTCTCTCATAATTAGACACCATGGCTAAAATATTTGAGGGTGAAAAAATAATTAATCCCCTCTAGTGTCAATTAATTAATTTTTCTGACAAAATTAAATAAAATCCTAAGCCAGAAAAGTAATTAATTTTCAGTCAAAAATAATTAGAGAAGAATTATATTCTCTCCAAGTGGAAAATAATCAAAAATTCGTGGGTCAATAAGAAAATTTAAGCCCTTGGACCTTGTTGGTTAAGTCAAAGTCAAATTTTTGAGGAAATTAATCCAAAATATTAATTTTTGAATTAACAAAAAATAGTTTTCAAAAGAAATTCAATTTTTTTCCTCAAAATAAAAAATCAACGGTGGAGATTAAAAGAAGATCAAGTTATTTTCGTCGGACAATATTATTTTAATGAGGATCATGCCAACTAGCCGTTATTTCCACTTGGAGGGGTTTATTTATGTAACATCCCAGAAGGGAATTTTCAGCAGATCATGCCTAAAAAACGCATTCTTCAGGTATGATGGTTGTAGATACCATATAATATGTCTGAAAATGCTCAGCAACCAAAATAAATAGCAGCATCAACCTTTACTCAGCTTTTAAGGGCAAAAAGGTGGGGAAAAGTGAGGATTTTGACCCTAAAATGAGTGTATAAGCAAATCTGCGTAAAATGACGGGTCAAGGTTCTGGAATATGTTATAATAGGTCAAGAGGGACTTCCATGTCGAATTTCAGCTCAAACAAAGGCGTTTTGCTATATTAAACAGTTCCTCCTTCCCGACTAGTGAAATAAAACCCTGATTTCCCAAGACTTTGAGTATGCAGAAATTTGCTGAAGCAAGGGCAGCGTATTTTCTGAAGGAATATGATGTATAACACTATAAATAATCATATAATGGGTTTGGGAGCATGGAATAGGCTTTCAGCAAGGATAAACAACAGGTTTATATAGAAAACCCTTCAAGAATGATGTGTCGCAAGACAAGAGAATAAACCAGAAACCCTATAGCGTTTTCTGCAGTAGATGTGAGAAAAGAAGATGAATATATAGCCAATAATATATAGCAGCAATAGAGAGTACAAATCTTGAGGAAGCAACCTCTCAAGAGAAGCAATACAAGCTCCAACAACACAAGTACATGATCATGAATAACACTGCTATTTCTCCATAAACCCAGACTATGAAAAAAAACGCAGTCTATGATAGAATAATGCTGCAAAATGATGTCAACACATGGATATGACAATATAGGGCCCAAATAAAATAGGGGAGCAAAGCTCTAACCCTCACAAGCAATAATATCTCAATCCTCCAAGGGATTGGCTGAATAACAAAAATGCCGAAGTTGTTGGGCAGCTACTGCAACTCCAAACTGAATCCAAATAGAGAAGGTTGAATATGATGAGCAACTGAAGTATACCTCCTCCAATAGATCTTCAAGTGGAAGGCTGATCCTTACACTTGAGATCTTCCCCACAAATCAACCGGCAAACCCTCACTGCAGATATACCATGAGAATAACGCAGTAACTGAGAGGGACTGCGCAATAGTGGAATAAAACTCTTTGGCCAAGTGCCAAGATCTGCAAATCAGCTCCAAAGTCTCCCAATCTAATCCTCCAAAGAGAAGAAAGACTCTCCCTCTGAAAAATAAGAGAAGGAGGTGGTGTCGCAAAGTCACCACGGCAGCACCCTACAACACAGAATTACTCTGCTGCAGCAATAATGCTGTCATGGAGGATGATGCTAAGAAAATAACCTTGCCCGAGTAGGCACTCGAAGTCCCCCGGGGCTAAGGGCGAGATCTCCGACCGGAGACACTCAGTGCACTAAACAGTGCAGCAGACGGGCTAAACAGCCAGCGTGCCAAAGAGAAGACAAATGTCTCACTCAATAATCAATAATCCAAGAATCCAAGCATGAATGAAATGAGGAGGCTCCTCCATCTTTTATAGTGTTGGTTTCCTTCCAAAACCCAATGTAGCCTCTCTCTCCTCCACATCCTCATCCTTATCCACGTTCTCATCCTTATCTGCATAGAAGCTTGGAGAAACTTCTAGAGTGTACATAGGCCCCCTCCTCCACGTGGTGTTGGGTCCCCCCTTGACTCCCACTTAAGTCACAACGTTGTGCTACTAGGTGGATGTCTTATTTCATTTAAGTGAGTTTAGACCCTCTTTACTCACTTTTTATTTATTTATAAACTATAGACGGCAAAATAAAGAAAATAGAATATTCCAATTTGCTGTCGCAAATTAGGAATATTATAGTCCCCCCCGGAAAAATGTTGCTTGCCCTCAAGCAACTGCCTGAACTGGTCTCCTCCTAGCGGATTCTCTCCACCGATACTGCAAAATATGCCTGGGTCCCAGATGCGCCACTGAATCTCCCCGGTACTCTGCATCATCTTGATATGAAGGGATCTCTCAATGCCAGGGTCCCAAACCGATCTCTCACGGTACCAGCCAACCAACAATCCTCCTGGATCCCATCGCCACCATGGCCAATAATAGCCCAAGTCCCATGGCTCGGACTGCGCATTGCCTCTGGTTATGACTGATGAAGACCATGACCCCTGCTGCTCTGCATCTATGACCGTGTAAGCTGGCCCATCAACTGCGTACCAACTCATCACCTCTCTCCAATCAACTGCAAGAGTAGAACTGAAGAATCTCCACTCGAGGCATGGAGTCTAGAATGTAATGAGGAACATCTCCCTCATGTGGATCCTCCATCTCCAAGCAATCATCCAGACAAAATGAGCCACCTCCCAACAAGGCAACTCCTGAAAATCTCCTTCCACCTCAAGCTCCGGTAATGAAGGTGGGCTGAAAATCTGACCTTGGCAAGCATCATAGCTTACCCCATGTTGTCCTTCTCTCCACTCATGATAAGTGTAGAGTGTATGCTGATCCTGGGCTGCACAATCATTGCCCTCCAGTGGCAAAGTGAAGAAAAATCCTCCAATGAAGATTCCTCCAACAATGAAGAACAAGCTGGCCCAAAACAATCCATCCATGAAGAATAGGACATGGTCATCATGGATCATCCTAATGAGATGTTTGCTGAAGGTTTTACATGATGATACATGATGCAAACAATCTCTCACAAGGATACAACGCAGTCTCATTCATTGCAACTTCAAAAAATTACATGGCAAGCAATGTACAAGATCCATCACATCTACTAATGGATAGTAAATGGCTGAATATGACAACAACATAAGACCAAACATTTGCCCATGGCTGTAGAATGGATGACTATCAATCTCATGGCCCACCTCAAAAGAGAACACATATGTAGTAGTGGTGGCCATGCCTCCTCTCATGCTCCCATTAGAACATGTAGTGCAGAAAATACTCAAAGACACATCCAGCTCATGTGTCTCCCTCATAATCAAGCCTCCCATACAAATCTGATCTATATCAGCAAATGGAGACATGATCAGCAGCAAAATGAAGGAAACGCTGAAGGTTACAGGTGATGAAAAGAGGTACCAACAGCTTCCCCAACAAGTACAGCGCAGTTTTACAAGTTGCTGCTTGATAAAAGTACAAGGAAAAATGTTTATGTTAACCATGCATGCCTTCATATGATACATGATATAGTGCAGCAAATAAACATACATGCAGTGATAAAACATTTGCCCAAGGTCACAAAAGAGATGGCTGCCTCCATCATGTAGATTGGCCCAATAAAACTCATAGAGCAATATGACAAGCTTGCCCCTCCTGTGAAGCAATGCACTGCATAGGAATGGTAAGAGTGTGCAAATCAATGAATGTATAAACAACCTCCTCACCATAGGCTAGAAGTAAGATGGTACATGGGTCCATACATGAGTCCTCCATAGTGTTTTGGCATGCTATGAAGAAGACTGAACCATGTGCTGCAAACAGATAATCCTCGTGATGCTTGGAAATCCAAGTCAAGAAGAATATGCCATAGATGTCTCTATCATCATTACCTCCTCTAAGTGCAACAATTGTGAAGTGATCCTGGGACCTATGGGTTATAGATCCACCATAACTCTACTGGGTACACTTCATCCATAAAGTTCTGCTCCAAGGTGACAGCGCTGTGAGCTCATGCAAGTAAGCTCCTGTCAATACAAAGCTATGTTCTTTGACATGCTCCTTGTCAAAGACTCCTCTAATAATGCTGCAACAAATATGGAATACCTCCCAAGATGGAAGTGCTTCCCAATCATCATCAAAGACCAAGGAGATAGTGCCATCTCCTCCTCCTGCAACATCATGCAAAGTGTGAGAGCAAATCTTCCCTTGCTCTCCCAAGCAAAGCAACAAGACATTTTGTTGCCTCCCCATACTACCATCATACCAGTAATGTGATGAAGACACAATGAATGATATGAGTATCATATCAACACCATGCATCCATACTCTATGCCGCTCAATGATGCAAGTACCCAGCCATATTTTCTCCATCCTCCTACCCTTAGGAAGAGTGTTTGCCAAGTGATGGCCAAACAAACATAGCCAAGCCTCCTGCTGCCCGGTATCATAGTTCTGCAAGTGATGGCCAAACTCTTTCAAGAGTAACCAGCGCAGCCAAGCCTCCTGCTGCCTGGTATCATAGATCTGCAAGTAGCCTACTAGCTCCCTTCTCATCAACCACATCCACTCAATCACTTGTGGATGCCTCCTTCTTCTCCTCATCCTGGTACTCCTCCTATGAGGGTTACCATCCTCCAAAATCAAATTTCTGAATTTGCACTTCATAGGGTTTTGAAATGTAAACTTCTCAAGGATCAATGAGACCCTATCAAGAATCAAATAGGTGGTAGGCAAAAACCTCCCATCATGATGTGTATGGCTCAAGGAATGTCCAACACAAGCATGAGAGATGTTATCCATCCGAAGATTTCCTCCATCTTCTATTTGCTCTTGTGAGAAGGGAACCAAATCATTGTGTTCCATAGTGTGTTGAAGTGCATCTATAGTGAGATCTCTCCTTGAGACCTCCCCTTCATCCATGTTGCAAAGCGCAGTGCAACCAGGCTGCTCTATAGTAGCAATGAGATTTGACCCTTGGTCTACAAGAGTCCCGTCCTCAAAAGTGTTGGCTGACCCAACTGTCGATGCATGTGGTTGCTCATCCATGAGTGGGACAGCGTTTTCACAAGCCTCCTCAAGAGGTGATGTGATCTCTTCTTCTCGATTAGAATTGGAAGCGCATGGTACTTCCTCTTCTTTTTCTTCAACCTTCTTGACCTCCTCAACAGTGGATGCATCTTTTCTGGATCTGAAAAAGAAATAACTATCCTTTTTCACCATTCCGGTCCTCTTGGGCTTAGACTCACAGGGACTAGTGGATCCCTCATGCATGGGAAGAGGTGATCTCCCAGTAGTACGCTGCAAATCTGAACTCTGTATGCTAGAAACTACATCCTCTCTAAGCCGACAATAATCTTTGAAGGGCAAAATTGCTTTTAAGTCTTCCCCCATGGACTTCCATTCTCTGAAATAATCTTCAAGAGGTATACGACCATGTTGCCTCGGTACTTCAGGCAAGAATGTAGGCATTGTGATCCTCATATTTTCCATAGATATCCAGCTCCACAGGCTGAGCCAAAACTATGCTCTGATACCACTGTAATATCCCCAAAAGGAAATTTCAGCAGATCATGTCTGAAAAACGCATTCTTCAGGTATGATGGCTGTAGATACCATATAATAGTTCTGAAAATGATTATCAACCAAAATAAATAACAGCAGCAACCTTTACTCAGCTTTTAAGGGCAAAAAGGTGGGGAAAAGTGAGGATTTTAGCCCTAAAATGAGTGTATAATAAAATCTGCGTAAAAATACGGGTCAAGGTTCTGTAATATGTTATAATAGGTCAATAGGGACTTCCAGGTCGAATTTCAGCTCAAACAAAGGCGTTTTTCTATATTAAAAAGTTCCTCCTTCCCGACTAGTCAAATAAAACCCTGATTTCCCAAGACTTTGAGTATGCAGAAATTTTCTGAAGCAAGGGCAGCGTATTTTCTGAATTAATATGATGTATAACACTATAAATAATCATATAATGGGTTTGGGAGCATGGAATAGGCTTTCAGCAAGGGTAAACAATAGTTTTATATAGAAAACCCCTCAAGAATGATGTGCCGCAAGACAAGAGAATAAACCAGAAACCCTACAGCGTTTTCTGAAGTAGATGTGAGACAAGAAGATGAATATATAGCCAATAATATATAGCAGCAAGATAGAGTACAAATCTTGAGGAAGCAACCTCTCAAGAGAAGCAATACAAGCTCCAACAACACAAGTACATGATCATGAATAACACTGCTATTTCAGCATAAACCCATACTATGAAAAAAAAAAAAAAAAAAAAAAACGCAAGCAGTATGATAGAATAATGTCGTTAAAATGAAATAATAGCAGGATATGACAATATATTGACAATATAGGGCTCAAATACAATAGGGAGCAAAGTTTAACCCTCCGAAGCAATATCTCAATCCTCCTAGGGATTGGTCGAATAACAAAAATGTCAAGTTGTCAAGAAGCACGTAACTCCAAACCTGAATCCAAATAGAGGTTGGTCAGCATGGATGAGTGGGGTCGAAGTATACTCTCCTCCAATAGATTTCATGTGGAAGGCCGATCTCACACTGAGACGCCTACAACTCTATAGCAAACCTCACCGCGTATATTGATAATGGATAATAACGCAAGAATCGAGAGACCGCGCAAAATAGTGGAATAAAACTTGCTGCGGCCAAGATCGTGAAACGCCCAAAGTCCTCCAATCTGATCCTCCAAAAGGAAGAAAGACTCTCCCTCCGAAAAATAAGAGAAGCGAGGTAAGCCAGTCAACATGCAAAGACCTGCCAACACAACATACAAAGGCAGAATAATGGCCACATGGAGGATGAAATGAATAACCTTGCCTGAGTAGGCACTCGAAGTCCTCTGCATATAAAGCAGATCTCCGACCGAAGACACTTGGGGCAGCACCAATAGTGCAGTAGACACAATGTTAGTACAAGAGAAGACAATATGTCTCACTCAATAATCAATAATCAGAATCAAGATGAATGAAATGAGGAGGCTCTCCACTTTTATGTTGTTTCTCGAAAACCCACCAGCTCTCTCTCTCCTCCACATCCTCATCCTTATCCACATTCTCATCCTTATCTGCGTAGAAGCTTGGAGAAACTTCTAGAGTGTACATAGGCCCCCTCCTCCACGTGGTGTTGGGTCCCCCTTGACTCCCACTTAAGTCACAACGTTGTGCTACTAGGTGGATGTCTTATTTCATTTAAGTGAGTTTAGACCCTCTTTACTCACTTTTTATTTATTTATAAACTATAGACGGCAAAATAAAGAAAATAGAATATTCCAATTTGCTGTCGCAAATTAGGAATATTACAATTTATCTCTCATTCTCTATATAAGGAGGCTATTGAGCTCCTGTGTGGTATCTTTGGATAATCTTTGGATGATGTAATTTTGTAACATTGGTGTTAAGTCACAGTTGAGCCTTGCTCTACTGGAATTATTTTTCTCATAATAGAAAGACTTTTGGGTTTCAGTTCATGGTGTTCTTCTATCTATTGATATGTAGTGTGTGTTAGTGTTTTATTTGTTTATGCTCTATATTATGCCAAAAATTTATGATTGTGGTTTCATTTGTAAGTGATAAGAACATTCTATTGGTATGAGTGATCTTGGGTGATCCGATTCACCATATGATCTAACAATTTATTTTCAAGATTAAACAGAGATCTACAAGTACACTATCCCTTGGACTCCAAGTTCACAGACTGTGGAGAAGGACTAACCTTGTTTGAGCTTTGGGCTTTCCTTTTGTCAAATTATTTTGCAAGAGGGTTTTGGCTAGTAATTTTTCAAAGTTATTCATCCATATTATCTGCTCTAAAATCTCTAAAAAAAATTCAATCTATTTCTCTTGTGTTATAATGAAATTTACACACTAATGAGGGCAAATCGTGAATCATTTTTCTAACCCTTGTATTTTAATTTTAAAATTTTGTATAGTACTTGGGGTTTTGGGATTTTCTTTTTATTTTTGTATATATTGGGGTTCTGGGAATTTTTTCTATCCATTTGTACAAGCAAATTCTCAAGCCATCAAAGAAAATCGAATTTTTTGTGGAGGACCTAGCCTAAGGGTAGGGTTTCAAGGGTTTCTCTCCTCCAATTGAAATGTCCAACTTCCTTGAGCAAAATTGATGGGTTTTTTAGATAAATCTAGGCCTAGGAAGGCAAGATCTAGCCTCTAGCCATCCTCCAAGCTCAACGCACAAGCAAGAAGGAGCACCGCAGGCCCTAGGAGGTAAGTTTTGGGAATTTTGTGGTAAATTTTGGTGTCTTGGCTAATTCTATTTGTGATTGCAGGGGTCTGATTTATTTTAGGCCTTCCAAGGCCTAGCCGTGGGCTATTCTACCCTTGCCGCAGCCCCTTTCTAGCATTGTCGTCAGCCTTGGAGGGCTTCTTCCCTTTGTGGCAGCCTCTAGGAGGCCCTTCCTTGGTGCCTCAGACCTTTTAGGCCTCGTTCCTTTAAGCCACAGACCCTTAGGGCCTTGTTTCCCACTCATAAGCCCTTAATGGGCTCTTCCCTTGAGTCACAGGCCTATAGGCCTTTGCTGTAACCCTTACCCTTCTTCCTTGTGGATGCCACAGGCCTACAAGGCCTTGAAACCCTCATCACTGCCATTCTCCTTCCCCTCTATCCCTAATTCTGTCATTTGGTAAGCATTGGATTTTTGCCACTAACACTTTGTTTTGCAGGTGTGTCAAGTTGTTTTGGAGCTAACATTTGTGGGTGCAGGTTGGCAAGCCCATTTGATGACTCCTAAAGCCTTACTAAGTCATCAATCAAGGCCATTTGGGCCTATTGGTTTGACCCTATAACCCTCCACTCTCATCAATGTTCCATCTATAGTTCTGAGGTATATTGTTGACAGTGGTATGTTCATGACATAAACACCTAAAACAATCCTAAACTCATTAATTATTCACCTAAAGCAATAAACATTGATCTTGTAGTTATATTGGTGCCTTACAAGTGAAAATTGGAGTACTGTGTGTTGAATTTCAAGGCCTGATATGTCACCTACAGCAGTGATATAAATACATAATAGTGGCATAAAACTAATTAACAAATCATCTCATATCATTGGGAAAGAATTTGCAATCGTTGGGCTTGCTCATTGTTTGGTGCCTCTTGTGTTTTGAGAGGATTGTTGTGATCATTATTTGGATGCCTCATCTTGCATTTCATTGTCATCTCTTGCATCCATTGCACTCTTGCATTCACAAGTATCTCACTGTTAGCAATCTCATCTAGTTGATAGTGTATATGTGCTTTCGATAAATGCTCTAAAAGATAACTGATATACTTGTACTAAATTGGCATTCTTTGTATAAGATTAACTTGCTGCTCTAATAAGTCTTCTCTTTCTCTTTTAATGAAATCAACATCAATCTAAAGAGTAACATTGTTGAGCAGTTATTGTTATCAAGTTTTGCTATCTCTCTTTCATTATCTAGACTGCTGGCACTTTTGTGACATTGATCTGGAAGGAATACTTTGTTTGTCATTGTTATCATAGTCTAAAGTAATTGCCTATTGGATAAGTAGTTACATTGCTTTTCATTGTCATAGTGGAATTATCATTTCTTGTGAATTTACTTCTTGTAATAAGAGCACTAACTTATCGTTTTGCAAGTGAGCATCATATCTAAAATCATAATCTTGCAATATTTTAACTCGCTCATAAAGCACTTGATTGAACTCCATATTGTGACAAGAGTAATCTAAGTAATTTTAAGAATTGCTAATTGTTGGCATCTTGTTAAGAGATTGACATTTATCTAAATGGCACATCGACATTGGTAAGAGAAGCATTGGACTTGTGCATTTTACATTTATTGATCAAGTGATTGTCCATTGTGAAATTGTTAATCTTGAATTGCCTTACACAACATTTTCTGGTGCCATCTAATTGGTTCATTGAGCACTACTTTTGGTGAATAATGTCCTTCTAATTGTTAAGTATTTTTCTTTCATTGCTCTAAATCGAATACTTTTGGTGCTTAAAACATTTAACGATTTCACCTAAAGCTAGTCACTCATTTTGCACTTACATTCTAGGAGCAGTATTGCATTAATTAATTTACCTCCAAGCATAAGCTTGGTTGAAAGACGATAGGACCACCTTTCTCATCCACCTTGCGAAACTAGACCCTCACTTGTGGTTAACACGGTGACCTTACAGTCGTCAAAGCCACAGTCTCTGCAATGCCGGAAACATTGGGTGGCTAGAACTCCAAGGGAGGTATCATTAATATAGCCTTTTTTTCTATCTTCTCCTGGGTTCTCTCCACAACCTACACTTGAGACTAGCTTCAAAACAGCTAAGAGAAAGGATTCATTTAGATAGGCATCTAATTTAAAATTAACCAAGAGTTTGCACTTCACTTAATTTGAGGTGTCGCATCGCAATTAGGATAGTGTGAATCCTAAGCAGCAATTGTTCATCTAGTAACTTGGTAATTAATTTATATTACGCAAGTGATTTGACTCCATAAGACAGTGGTCTCTCAAATAATCTAATCAAATCGTGCTAATAATTAAACTTGCTAATCATCATTAACCAATTGCTAGGTCATTCAGTTGTGTCTTCCTATTAGTTTTAACTTTTCGTAGCATCGGATGTGTTCTAGCCACGATATTTGGTGGAGAGACTAGAATACTTGTATTCTCTAATACCCAGAAATCGTCTCTGGAAATTCCATCTAGAGACGACTTAATTAGATTTATTAGTCCGTTTTTAATATTTCCTAAGTCTAAACTTAGAAAATATGATTAATTAATCAGAATTAATTAAGTCATGGTATGAATGTTCTAGAAACTCACACAGATAGACAGGGAAATAATATGGGCCATCGATTATGTTTTAATCTTGGTCGTTGGTGCTCCAACAGAATATTATAAGTCGTCGATGGGTAGATGGAGAATACACCAGTGCAGTTACTCAGTTGCCCAATCAAATCGGTTTTTCTCAGTGGTTGAGATTCAGTAGAGGAGATGGAGCCAAAGGGTGAGTAGCAGGTGAGAGAGAGGGTACCAGAAGAAGTCTAGAAGATACATATCGAATTCAGGAGGAGACGGCGTGAGAGCAGCCCACTAGAGCTTTGCGCAATCACTGCGTAGAGAGTGATGCAGAGGCACCAACGTATGGGCAGAGGGTCCATCTCAGTGTCAAAGAGTCGCTGTGGAGAGTGAGAAATTTCTCACAAAACTTCTCTCAGTATTTTTCCTCTGTTCAAGTTGTCATAATTCTTGTACTCAGATTTGCTGCTAAAGATTAATAAAAAAACCCTCATCTACTGCACCATTTTTCCCACATTGGGTTTTTCCAGGGACCTTGTCCAAAAATAACTATGCTACTGTTTTTTGTGTGTGTGCTAGAATTTCTATATTTCCAGCATTTTATTTTCCGCAGAAATTTATTGTGAAAATCGCAGTAGTAAATTTATTCGATATTTGTCGTAGCAAATAAATTGCATAATCAAATTGACAGTTAGAAGAATATTTTTTAGTTATTGCAATAGATGAAATTTTCACATGGTATCGGAGCTTATATGATCAGTCGAAGAGCTCAGTAGCAAAGAAGAGAATGAGGTTCGTTGAGCAGCGGTTCAAATTCCCCAGAGGCAGTGCAGTTCCTTGGCCAAGAGGGTCAAAATTCTTGAGGAAAATCGATTTCTCTGAGAGAGCGATAGAGAAATCTGATTTCTCCAGATTGAGGATTACCAGAGGTAGAGGGAGCAACCATATTTTTTCTTGCAGAGCAGATCTCTAGCTGGACGCAGCAATTTTGCAGCAGCAGAATCAACGTCGGGAGGAAAGAGAAATAGCACAAAAATTGCTGACAGAATTAACAGTCATGATGCTTCGGATTTATCTTCTAGGTTGGAGGATGAATTTGCTTTCTTATCAGGTTTAGCTTCACCTAGTGCTAGTATATAAATAGTGGAGCTTTAGCTCATATGACAGGAGTTAGAGAATATTTCTCTAGCTACCAGGAGGAGCAGATGAAACTCTAGATCACTATGGGCAACAGAACCAAGTGTACTCCTGTAGGGAGAGGCACCATAGAGTTTCAGACGGAGTCAGGAACCAGCACCAGCACTACTAATGTATTTCATATGTCGGGATTGGGTATGAACCTAATTTCAATGTCCCAGTTACAGGACAAGGGGCACGATGTACACTTCGTAGGGAAGAACGTGTATGTCAAACACTCTAGCTAGAAGAAGGTGAAACAAATTGGAGCTCAGAGCAACAGGTTAGACATGTTGCAACTCGATTCTCCAATGGCACTAATAAGCATTTACAGTAGCAGTGGGAAGGAGATGAACGAATTGTGGCACAGGAGGATGGGACATTTACACCATGGAGCATTCAAGATGCTCAGAGAAACTGTAACAGGAGTTTTAGTTCTCAGTACGAAACACGATGATGTATGCAGAGGATGCATACTTGGGAAGTATGTGACAGCATTCCCGAGAAGTGACAACAGAGCAAATGACGTGTTAGGACTAATATACTCAGATATTTGTGGCCCTATGTCCACTAGAGCTCTTAGTGGTGGCGAATACTTCATCACCTTTATTAATGACCATTCCAGAAAGATCTGGATCTACTTCTTAAAGACCAAAGATGAGGTTTTTGATTGGTTCAAAGAGTTCGAGGCACTCGTAGAGAACACGACAGGGAAGAAGATCAAGGTGTTTCTCTCAGATAATGGTGGAGAATACATTGATAAATATTTCACAGATTTATGCGCGAAGGAAGGCATCAAAAGAGAATGGACAACTCCATATAACCCTCAGGAGAATGGAGTAGCGAAGCGAAAAAACAAAACGATTGTTGGGGCTACAAAGGCCATGTTGTATGATAAGGATCTGCCCAGATTTTTATGGGCAGAGGCATGTAACACAGCAGTGTGCATTCAGAACAGAACTCCTCGTAGAGCATTTCGGAAGAAAGCGCCAGAGGGAATATTCACAAGAAAGAAACTTGAAGTGAGTCACTTGAGTATTTTTGGGAGTGTGGCTTACTGCCACGTGCCAGATGAAAAACAAAGCAAATCGGATCGGGCTGCAGAGAAGGGGTTCCTTGTCGGGTATAGCGAGACTTCAAAGGCATACAGGATCTACATTCCTAGCAGTAGGAATATTGTAGTGAGAAGAGATGTAAAGTTCATGGAAGACAAAGTTTTTAGATCTCAAGAGATGCCTGCAGGTGATCAGAATCAGTCAGCAGAAGTTTCGTTAGTCCAGCAGCAGGGACAGCGAGTGGGACCAGCAGTAGGATAGTCACAGGAATCAAGTACAGTGACTAGTACCATTATTTCCTCAGGGGTAGGAGATCTAGGGAGTTCTCAACAAACAGAACAGCAGGGACAGGAGGAGGAACTGATTGAACCTTCCACTACCAATGGTAGAGCCAACAAGGAAGTTCGTCAGACCTTGAGAGACGCAAAGGAGTTTATCGGCCCAGCAACAGATGCGGCCTCTCTCAAGGTATCCTGAAGCCACTTGGGCACCCCCCTCTCAGTATTTCCAACATTTCATATGCTCTCATTTGGAAAATGTTATCTCTTTTGAGCAATCCTTATTTACTTCAAGTATCATATCGAGCATTTATTTCATTTTCAGGCATTATCCAAGTTGGTGTACTTGCTTTTTCCATTTTACTTTGAAGACACTTATATCTTATGGCATCTTTTCTTTCTAGAATCATTATCTTTATTTGGAATATTTGTTTAGAAAGCACTTTTATATTGGCATTGGTCTTAATTTGCTTATCTTGCAATATTCAGTCTTGTTGATGTATATGTTCATGAATGTGTATTGATGCCATATACTGAATTGCATATTGTTCATCATTACTAACTAATAAAACTTAACTTATACAGTGAGCCTTAGATATCTTTTAGGGACCATCCCCCCTGGCTTCGCTAGGAGTAAGCCTAAATGGAGTTGAGAATTGAATGATAGCCTCAACTCAAGACTTGCCCCCAAAGCCACACCAAGTGGAGTTAAATATTTTCTCCGCAATAATCCCAGGTGAGGATTAAGGTAGCAACAAAGAGCACGGGCTTTTTGGTTGTGGTGATAGTGGGTCACTACTCCATTATTGTCTCTTGATCTAGTATTTGCCTTGTAGGGTGCCCCTCTCCAAGGCCTGCTAGATTTTGTAGCAACAGGTAACTTTCCCAAAACTTGTTGATTTCGTGGCCTCTTCTCACAAGCAAACATATATAGCATGCCACGTGTCCAATTTTGAAACTTGTACCTGAGGTACTTTTGTATGCCTCCTGAAATCCCTAAAGATTCAATCTAAAAATTCCCAGACAGGAAGATATAGCAAAAATACCAATCTGACCTGTTTAAAATTTATTTTGTGACTATTCAGAAACCCTAATTTCAATAGTGTATAGCTACTTAAGTATAGTGAACCAACTTCTAAAACTTGAACCAGCCATTTCTCGAGAGTTCTCCTTAATATGGTTCAAGTTTCACTTTCTAAAGCTTTACAGAAGAAAAATTATAGTGAAAAAGCCAAACTGGCCCATTTGAGACTAATTTCTGGAGTATACAAAAACCCTAACTTCCTTGGAGCATATCTCCTAAAATATAGCGAACCAAGATATGTAACTTGAACTAGATGTTCACCATGTTTTCAGGGTTTGAAGCCTCACAAGAAAAAAAGTTATAGCGAAAATTCCAAACTAACCTATTTGAGACAGATTTTAGGAGTATTCAAAAACCCTAATTTCCTTGGAACATATCTCTGAAAATGTAGCGAACCAAGATCAGAAACTTGAACCAAAGATTGCCTAAGATCTCTTCTCAATATTCTCCAAGTTTCATTGTCTGAAAACTCCCGGAAAAAAAAATTATGGTGAAAATGCCACAATGATTTGTTTGAAGCAGCAAAACCTTAGGATCATGTGCTCCTAGGCTTATAATTGTAACCCTTATCTCCTATATATACTAAGGAGACCTAGTCTTAGAATCATCAAATATCGTCTTGTGCATTATTTTCATTGTAAAAGGAGGTTCCCCCCTCGAAAAGCACTTTAATTATTGGTTTCTTATCATTTTTAAGGCGCAAGGATCATAACACTTATCTGCATGTGGATGATGTTCCAGCCCTCCAAAGGGTTAGATGATGATGGTTAGGACATATGTCATTGAGAAAAGCGCTCTACAGAAATGTTTGAGGGGATCCCTTGTAAAAACAATTGGAAAAGAGTGGGTTCTCTAATGGTCTTTACCCTAGTTGTCAACATTCAGCGATGATGAAACACATCTTTTGGGAGTGCCAGTTCACTGAGGGTTGTTGGAAATACATTAAAGGCCACTATTCAGTTCTCTTTCAAGGCAGGATTGAACTTTGTTTGGTGATTGCAATTGTCTGGTTCATTCCTCCTCTAAGGGGTCTATTGACCACACTTTGTCAACGACCCCATAGCAGTACACCCCCATTTTTTTCAAATGGGATTCGTCATGTTCGACATGGTTGCGCCATTCAGATTCCATCATCCAGATTTCATCGCCGATCAACAGTTTTATAATGATGTAAACCCATTCTGCATTGTTATGATGTAAATGATCTAAGTAAAATTGTCCATGTATGTAACAACCTAGGTAAGCCTAGTATGTTGTTGATGATCTCTATCCTAGGAGGTTTTTTGTCTCACTGATTCACGAAAGTGATCGGCAGAGTTTTTCCCTCCAGCCTCACCCCAAAGCTAGGGTGGATTTTATCATCAGCATGCTAAGTGAATCCTAGTGTTTCTATCGAGTCCTTGTAAAAGTAGTTTGAGCTACTTGGTCTACTAGATCATATTTTGAGTCGCAGAACTGGGTATTTATTTGAGGGTCTATACGAATGGGTTTTCCCCTTTCATGTATGTAAATGTATTATCTCATGTAAAAGAGGGTTGGAAAAATAATTATAATCCCCTCTTAGTCAATTAATTAAATTTTCTGGTCAATTAATTAATAAAATCTTAAACCAGAAATTTAATTAATTTAGGGTCCTAAGTTAGGATTAAATCTTTAAAGACAAAATTTGTGAGTCCTTGAAAAATGATTTTGAAAGCCCCAGGCCAAGGGAATATTGAGAATTTTAAGAAATATTGGACCCTTGGGCCTTGGTGGTTAAGTCAAGGTCAAAATTTTGGGGTAATTAACTCAAAAATAATATTTTTGAGTTAATTAAAATTGAATTAAATGATAAATTCGTTTTTTCCCAAAATTTTAATTTCAACGCTCCGGATTAAAAGATAATTAAATCTTTTGGACGGTTGAGATTATTTTGACGAGGATCATCCAAATTAGCCGTTAGAGATCTTGTCCTATAAATTTAGAGGTCTTTCTCATTTTTGAGTCATCCGATCTCAGGATCGTGCACTTGCTCTTAGAAGCTCTTGTAAACTTTTTGAGGAATAAAGCATAAAGACTTTGGGGTTACAAATCTAGATGTTCCTTCTCAGATCTATGTGGTGAATTGTCTCTAAACTCTGCTACTTGGTTTCTTGCATTTTATGGTTGATGGCCTTCATGGATTAATCTGCATATAGGTATCTTATGCAGTTTTCTGGGTTTATAAAATAACATTCTGATTTTTCTAAGGGTCTCATGTTGTTTTCTTAAATCTCTATCAGTCTAAAGTTCGGATCTAAGTGTGCAGAGAAATTTTTTAAGATTGGGCGTCTGGGGAAGTCTTCGGTTGGACCAGCCGACTCTCAATAAACATAAATCTGATAAGCTCTTTATTTGTTAAATTCCGGGTCTATTTTACGATATTTGTGATTTTGCAGGGTTTCGAAGGCTTGTGCCTCTCATTAAAATCTTAATTCCTGAAAATTGTGCCAAAACGGATTCAGATCTAACCATGAGGGTTTTGAATTTGTAAATTAGCTTGTATATTTGTAAATTTTTCAAGATTGTTAGGGTTTAATCATTAAAATTGGCATGTGTGTCTTCAGATCTGGCTGTCTTTGCAGGTTAAGGGTTTAAATCAGAATTTTTTTTTTAAGATCTGAGGCAGATCTGGCCTCCAAATGCCAAATCTGGCCTCAGATTATTACTGTGGACGAGTCTGCGCAATATTATTAAGGAGCATAAAATTTGAGTATTATTCAATTTAAAGAAGATCGAACTCTGGGTTTTGACAGAAAAATTTTCAGATTCTTCTGGGCATATTGGGTTATTCACTGCATCGATTTCATTGTTTATCTGTTTCATAATTCATTATTCAACGCTGCCACCAATTTGCTGTCAATTTTCCCCTCACTTCATCATCTGCATCAAATCGACTTCCTTAACCCTATTTGTTGCCCTTTGCTTCTGCATTTAAGTGCTCTTTGTGTTATCAATTTCCAGCTGCAAATCGATATCTGCTTTCACCGCCCATTCCTTATCATTTCGTTTTCACTATCCCTGCACCTTAGCATCGATTTCCTTTCTTACCTCCTTCACGTTCTCTGCAAACCGTCCAGCATTCATTCAATCCCCCCTTTACTGTCGATTTGTTGTCTTCTTTCTCACGCCTTCTTCCAAAACGCATTCATTAACCCTCGTTCTGCTGGCGTCCATCTCCTCTCTGCAAATCGATTCTTCCCTTACGAATTCTTCTACTCTCGGATTACCTTCTCTGCCATCCGAAACCTTGCCATCGAGCTCTGGTCTCCTCACGTCGTGGCGCTGTTCAATCGATCTGCAGCATATAAAAAACAACAAACAACAGAACAATCGAATCTCATACATTTCAGATTCGTTTTTGCCCTTTCGTCCAAGATTGCCGTCCGTTGACCTGCACAAAACAACAAATAAACTCACGCACACAGCAAACGCGTTGATAAAAAATAAAACTTGGATTTGCGTTCATGAATAGGATTTGTTTTTTTTTGTTTTGTTTTGTTTTGTGACACTGTTATTTTATTTATCTGTTAGCGTAGGTGGTTTTCATTGTAGTTTTAATTTTTAGTTTTTCTTTAGTTGGTTTCAAGTTTTAATAAATTTCGTTTCATTAACATTTGTTTTAATTTTTTAGTTTAGATTTAACTTTATTTAATTTTAATTTGTAATTCGACTTTAGGGTAGGTTAGATTTTAAATTTCGATTTTTGTTAATTTGAGATTTTAGTTTAGATTTAGTTTTAGGAATCTAACTTTTAGTTTTAATTTAAATTCTCATTTTGTTAATTAGATTATTTTATTTTTAGATTTTAATTTTAGATCTAATTTTAGAATTTAGATTTAAGTTTTAACTTAGATTTAGATTTTTTATTTTATTTTGGATTCAAAAAAATAATAAAAGTTTCAAAATTCTAAAAAAAAAATTAAAATACAAAAAATATAAAAAAAAATTTCAAAATTTTCTATAGTCAAATGTGCATTTGAAATTTTTATCTAAAGATTTGACTATAGAAACATTTTCTGGATCGAATTTAATTGAAGCATCATAAATCTGGAAATATTACAAATTTCGAGCATTTTCATCTTGTGATAATATTGCTGTGGGGTTAAGATATTTTAATGCATGATTGTGGTGTCTTTCATTAAATATCATCATGATTAATCGTGGTTGAATAAGCAGCAGTTAGTCATCATTCACTGGTTTATAATTGTATAATGGGATTTTGTATGACTCCATAAGGCACTGGTCTCTAACGTGAAATCTAATCTAGATCTGTGGAATCTCGTTCATTTTATAAGTATTTGATGTTTTAGCTGTGTCTCCTGGATTTGTCATCCTCATTTATAATAGGGTCTACCTCCCTTAACTTGCAAGGAGACAGTTTAAAGAGAGAGATTGGGGATAAGAGTGACAGCCCCCAGTCTGAACCGTTGTCGTGGTGCCCTGAACAATCTGTGCGACAACAGGGTCTAACAATGCTTGTGAGTTTCTGCCATATTTCCCTCTGGAAGATTAGGTGTAAGTCTGTCTTTCAGTATGAGCTTAGCTCTTTGTCTACTTGTTGTGCCATGTGGCATAATGAGGTAAATTGTCATCTATTGGCTAAGGGTGCCTTGTTGATTAAGGATGCTCAAGCTTTAGACTCCGCAGAATATTCAAATTTTATCTCAGTAGTAGTAGCTTTACGAAAGAGGTTATAAGGTCCTTTGTATATAGTATATACCCTACCACCTTTTGATTTGATGTTTGTAAATATGAGACATAGTTTTCAAAAATAAAAAGTAAAATGCCTTTAACGTGCTTGGTTTTCTGTGGTATGAGATTTCAGAATTTATGTTCAGATTATCCACAGTGGAAGACATTTTCCAGTCAACATCTCAAATCCAATAACAGGATTCGAACCATCAACTGAAAATGTCTTCCACTGTGGATAATCAAAGCATAAATTCTGAAATAAAATGCCTTGTAGTTGAGTATTACTTGAGATTGTGCTTTCCATCAAGTTTTGGGACAATATGCTCCCAAGGGGTGAATTTATTTTCTTGAGCTTTGATGCAATTCTTACATATCAATGTCCCTATACCTAGAGTATAGTGCTCAAGCTGAAAGTAGTATGCAATGCAATTACAAAAATTTTATGAGATAGAAGCAATCAATCATCTGACAAGACCCCTCGAGTTCAGTGATAGAATATGGCTATCAACAATTTTCCCATGCAACTAAAACTTGCATTGCCAACACCACTTTGATGTTCATCACTTCCTCACATGTACTTGAAATTCGATGGTTTCAGCTCATTATTCCATGGCTCAACTAACTTACCATATCTACCTCACTCAAATAATGTAAGATGGGCCATGAAGGGAAAAAATCGATTACAAATCATAAGAGGCTCTATAGTAACTTAACATAAGAAGATCATATAGAAAAAAAAATCCATCATCTATCACAATGTTCTCCTTATAGCCTCTCAATATGCAATACTATAAAAATGGGACATGAGCCTCAAAATACAAATGAACTTTGAAGGAAATGAACTTAACAAAGGAAGTACAAGCTTAGCATTTAGTCACGGCTTTCAGTGGTCGAGAACTATGGCTTATGACATGCATGCATCAGTTGTATTTTCAGATAGCTAAAATAAATTAGAAAAAGACTTAGTTAAAGATAGCAAAACAATTACTACCATTTCATCAATTTCCTTAGACAGCCAGCCCCACCTGCCCTTTTTCCCAAGTTGGCCTGTCTTTCTTTTGTCTAACGCTGTTTTTCTGTAAATATCTCAGCCTCTTTCTATTTCGAAAACGGATCTTTATCATATGGATGTCCTTTCTTTTATAAGATATCAATCTTTCTTTTATTATTTGGGAAGAGATGCTTTCTGACTATTGTCTATTTACTAGTACCATAAACTATCGTCTGTCCATTGCAAAACCAAAAGCTTCTTAATTTTTAGAACAAATAGATTTAATGTAATAAATCGCTTGCAAAACATATTAAATAATCAATTTAATGTTCACCTTACGAAAGTCATGTAATGAAATTAGAAAAAATGAAATTTTCAACCGATGAGATTTTAACAAAGGTAAGAAATGAGCTAAACCTCAAAGTAGTCAACATATTGAGGAATGTTAGGGTGCTTCAAGGATTGCAAGACCCGACATTCACGTTCAAAAAGGTCAAGATCCTGCAGGAAAATTTGAGAAAAAAATCCTGTAGCAAGAATAAGTGCAGCTTCTGCAGAAGGAAATAAATTGAAAAGCAGCAGCCTGAAGGCATCTCAACAAGATGATACCACTCGTCAAAATGCCATGTATAAGATAGTTGACAGACAAATCAAACTAGTCATCAGATGCAAAAATATGAAAGTATGAAATATTTTTTCTGATAAACATGAAATTTTTTGCAGTCATTTACGTTATAAAATTAACATTATAGTTTCCATGTACAATGCAAAAAAAAAAAAAAAAAATAGGAAATAACATTGTTTGAAATTGGCAACCACTGACCTTCCAACCTCTCATATTGCGTAAGGACATGGCTTTCAAAGCAACCTTCTCCCCATCTCCCACCTCTGCTTCATATGTTATACTTGCACCACCCTGGCCAAGTAGGCCAGTAATCCTATATTTTCCATCCACTATGTCTCCATAGTTGTGAACCCCTTCAATACTGAACCTCTTACTAAGTGGTGTTTTATCGATTGCATCATTTCTGCTTCCATGTAAAAGATGCTTTGTGAATACCTTATTAAATATACAAAGTGGAACAAAACAAGAATGAAAAACAAATCAATTGGAAAATGAACCAAAATATCTTTTAATGTAAGTATTTTCCATAAACATGTGACAAGGGAAGCAAAGAGCAGAACTCTAACTGAATTTCAGCTTTTATGGAAGAGGATCTGAGATTATAAGTTCTGGAACACTTTCTCTTGAGGACAAATTCTCTTCTTCGAATTGGATTTGAAAACAAGAAAAATGTTCTCAGTTGCTTTGGGGCATCTGAAATAATTGGCTTTCTGCTCACAAAATTCCGTGAACAATAACATGAACTGGGAAAAGTAGCGAAGATGATCTGCTCCTGTTGACAAAAGTAGCATCCAAAATCCAACATTTAAAAAGTTTACAAAATAATACGTCAATTTCCATCTCAACACTTATTAGCTCATTCCTTGCAAATAATCAATATGTCAGGACAAGATTTACGGAAGAAAAGATCGTGAATTAAAGCAATCATACCATCTTAGTTATAGATTCGTGGCATGTCAATATATGATACAACAAAAAGCTTTCTCAAGGTAGACCCTGCAAAGCCAACCCAGTATGAATTAATTCACAATACTGTCCCTGTGAAATTGCATTCTTTAGGAGGTTTAGAATTTCCATATTAAGAGGAATCTCTGAAGATGTTCGAAAGCACAAAAATGGATAACTTGAGACAGCCATGTCCCAGATCCTAGTAAGCACATCATTGATCTATGAACATCTAAAAGATTAAGTCCAGATCCTCGTAAGCAGATCATTGATCTATAAACATCTAACAGATATAAGTTCAGCTCCTGAAATCCATCAAAAGAAAAGGCAAATCTCAAGCACAAAGAAGAAAAATAGTACAAAGTAGAATCAGTGTATGCAGGGATGATAACTATCATAGCTTTAAAGCTAAACTAGATATTTTTAATAACAAAATCCGAAGCCAAGACATGACATGGTGCTTACATAATCTTAACAGCCCAGTCAAAGCCTAGTACGTTGGAAAGTTTATTGCATTATTATATGTGAATTGTCCAAATCCACATCATTTATAGATACACCAATTTTGTTGCTTATTAGGTTTCAGATACATCTGTCCTTCAAAGGCATCGAGCAGCTGCTCAACTTTTACTTTGGAGACGATTCAGCTCTTACAGTAAAACTCACTTGAGCTTCAATCAAGGGTACTTTGCTTCCCTAATTAGCTTCATAAGAAGTGGAAGATCATTTAGCCAATAAAATAGTATAGTACAAAGGCAATCCCTTTGGACTGATATTTGGCAAAATACATGTGGAATTTGGCCCTAAATAGATTTGAAGGAAAGCTCAACAAATGCTGGTTGGAAGGGCCAAAAATCTCTGTCTTCCTTTGGCTTCTGCTTCAAAAAAAATCCTTTAACCTGGGAAACATCTAAAAACGCAACTACCAAGGTTCATCCCGATGCATACTCTGTCTCCTACACTCGGAGAACCTGGAACACTTATTTAATAATTGCACCTTCTCTATGGGACGATGGAATAGATTAGCTGAGTGTTTCCAGTGATAGGATATGGATCTGCTCAATATATTCAACACGTGAGTCCGTTGGAGCTCTCAGGCTTTTTCCAATCCAAATCTAAATAATATTTGGACTCTTTCGCCACGCTTCCTTCTTTTGGGAATATGGAAAGAGTGGGTAATGAGCGAAGGCTCTTGTTAGATTGGTTTCCTTTCCCCCCCACCCTCCTTCTGAAACTGAATTTTGATGGGCCCTCGAAAGGAAACCGAGGACCAACAGGATCTGGTGGAATCATTAGAGATCATAGAGGCATGCCTCTTTTTATCTACTTTGGAACGATTGGTATTATTAGCAACAATGCAGCTGAACTTATGGGACTTAGTATCGATTTGGACTCTAGAGAGTGCATGCACCCAAGGTTATACCAAGCTTCTAGTGCAGCGTGATTCTCAAATCATCATAAATATGCAACGGAAGCTTCAAAATGGCACTCAAGTTTATAAGGTTTCCTCGAGCTGGCGATTGGAAACCCTTTTAGCACAGGTAGCCTCTCTCATCACAAACATTCCAGCTCTCATTCCTCTTTATGTTCGAAGATCGGGTAATAAAATTGCGGACATGCTAGCGAATTATGGGTGCCTAGACACATTTCCCATGTTGTCATCCACATGGAACCTTATGCGAGACTCTCCCCTAAAGGACGCATGTTGGTCATTGGCTCCGGATGAGGTGACTCCCAAGATAAAAGCGGGGGGGGGGGCAAGCTGTCGTCCTACCTAGCCAATGGCCTAGGAGATGTGGCAGCATGCCCTCGAGAAGTTTAATGCAGTTAAGGTCCTACAGGACCAAATCATAAATATTGGAATTATATGGAAAAGTGCCCAGGAGATGTGGCAGCATGCCCTCGAGAAGTTTAATGCAGTTAAGGTCCTACAGGACCAAATCATAAATATTGGAATTATATGGAAAAGTTGGTAATAAGTGAGAGGAGGTTGGAAACTTGTGTAGCAAAAGGCATTATCAAGGCCCCCTCCATGGTGCTTACCTTGGAAAACTTCACTGCGTTTGGTTTAACAGCAAATTGCCTGTAGAGTCTAGTGTGGGTAGCAGAGGTGGAAGGAGGTGAAGCTTTCGCGAGGTGGCGCTGCAAATTCACTAGTGCATAGACCATGTTCAATGAGAAACTGCCTTACCAGTCGGGTTTTCAGCGTCACGTCGTTGCTGTTTCCTTCCACACTCTGCAAAAGCATCAGATTGCTAGTACTTTCCATACATTTCCCATATTTTTTTTGGAAAATTATATCTCTTCACCTGCAATGCTGTCAATGTCTGCATCAGTCGAGGGCATGAGGTTGTGTTGTTTCCTAGCTTGGCTCTAGGTGCGTGGGTGCATTGGTGTTTTATCCTCCATCCTGTTGATTTTTGTAGCATCGGAAAGTATTCCGAGTCTCAAATTTTGTGAGAAGGCTTGGACATCAGTATTCCAAAGAACCCAGAAACCGTTTGTGGAAATTCCACTCGGTTCATACTTTATTAAAATAATTAATTCTTTTAATGGAGACCCTAAGTCTAAGCTTAGGGAAATTAAATAATTAATGGGTATTAATAAGACGGAGTGTGAATCTTCTAGAGAACGAAGATCACGTCAAGTTTTAATCTTAGCCATTGATTAGACTTCTAATCTGGGTCGTTGATTGATCAATGAGAAGATTATAAAAGAAGGCTTGAGGGTCATTTGGAAAGTAAGTTGGGCACACACTCAGTGACCCAAAGGAGATCGATTCTGAAGGAATAGAATTCGATTTCAGAGGTAGAGTTGCATGGAAGAGTTGCAGAAGCAGAAGGAGAAGAGGAAGTCGGCAATGACTTGTTGGAAATGTTGTCATTGATGGCAAGGGAGGAGCACCTGAAATAGCAACAAGGCAAAGAGAGAAGCAAAGTAGCAGAGAGGCAGAGGCAGAGGCAGCAAAGAAGTAGAAGAGGTAGCTCAGACACCAGGAAGAAGCAGAGGCAGACACCAGGAAGAAGCAGAGGCAGTTGTAGAAGGGCCATTTGATTGGAGATCTGGAGAGACAGATTAGTGAGGTTTAAAGGGCCACTGAGTTGAAAATCTGGCCAACTGAATTGAAAATCTGGCCTGAAAGGAAATCTTTCCATGTAATTACTATTTTGGTACCAAGGTTTAATTTCTGGGTTTATACCCCATTCCTGAGTTATGGTGTACTGGTGTGAATTGTATGCATTGAAGCCGAAATTGGTTGGAGGCATTCGAAATGAATTGATTCCTCCTTCGTGATTTGGTTGGTTCGCATATGATGTTGAGAAATTGATTTAGTTGATTGCTGTACTGAAAAGTCAAGAGAGGGTTCGATTCTTTTGATTCCTGAATTATTACATTGTGGAAAAATTTGAATTGCTAGTCTTTGTGTGAAGAGGCAATTTGTTCCTGAAGCTTTAATTGATTCATACATTTTGATAAAATTCTGTATTTGGAGGGTTCTGGTCTCTTCAGAATTAAATTGCTATCGATATAATCTGTGTTAAGCATTGTTGAGTGAATCAAGAAAGGGTTCGATTGTATAAATCGATATCGACTCTGGTGTTAAAGCTACGATACACAAAAGTCGATGACAAGGAATATGAGTGGTGCTAAGCCTGATCTTGAGCGCGTTTAATCTGGCATCAGAATGTTGTTCAATTGAATCGATACCATTGACCCAATCAGAAATTATTGATTATTGAATGCGTTTTAGCTGGTGTGGAGAGTTCGTTGGAGAATTCGATGAGATCTGGTCCTTAATTGAAGAACGCAAGCAACGATACCCGCATCTGATCTTTGGGCATGTTAAATCTGCGTGGAACTCTGTTTAGTTGGAATAAATGAAGATTGATCAAAACCGATCCATATTTGTCGGGCAGAGAAGGCAGTTGTGCTATATACATCTGTCTTAGATTGAACACATTGTATTCACACTCTCTGTTATGAATTGCATGCGTTTTTAGTTTGTATGAAGGATCGATTAATGGGTTCGAGGGACAGTCGAATGGGGGAACAGTACTATGAGCCAAGGGCAATTTAAAACAGAAGGCAGATTCATGAATGTTGTGGACCAGAAATAACACTAGAGAAGAATTATGAAATAGAACTAAAGCAAAGAGCGGAATTGCATTAGTTGAAGGCCGGAATTTGAAGAATCGAGGAGATACTGGAGTCAATGAAACCATGGAATCAAATAGAATTCGATAGCACAGAAACTTCAATGGTTCGCTGAGTTGAAGGGAGGCAGAACCATGAGAGAAAGGAGCGGAACCATGAACAATCAACAGTGGAGGCGGTTTTGAAAATTGAAACAAGCAGTATCGCGTAGGTTCTAAAGTGGTAAATGGATTTTGAAAAAAAAACGCGATATCACAAACCGTTTGACGCGTGGCAAAGAGTGGTTTATAAAAACCATTCTTATCGCGCGATTTTGAGAAATTAAGGAGTGTGCAGTTTAATTGCGCGATATTGTGCGAGATCCGTCGAATGAGTGTTCAAATGAATTTTGGAACGCGAGAAGCAGTTGACCGTCCGATCTATTCGATGGTTAAGGAAGGTATGGGCCCGGTTGCATTATATTTGATGCGATGATTGGTTTATAGTCGGATGTTTAATAAATTGTGAGGGCAGCGTTAAAGATCGAGTTTCAACCATTTTTATAATCTAATGCCATGCTAAAACCTTGGCATTATCTAATTCGAAAAGGTGTATAGAATGTTGGAAAGGAGGTACGTATTAGTAGTTGAGGCCCAGACTTCAAAATATGGTGGTGTTGGTATTTAACCAAAGTTTAAAGCAAACCTCATGAGATATAAACATTAAGTGAAGGGCGCATGCGCATTTGATAGCTGGTGCTTTGGGTTAATGAAATTCGAATAATTAATTCGAATACTCTTAAGAGAGCTTAACATATGGTTAACCCCGTGAAATCAAAGGCAAAGAATAGGTCCTCATAAGGTAGGTTTATAAAGTAGATATTTATTATGATTTTGATTATGAGGATTGGGGAAAGCTTCCGAAATTGAAACAAACATTGGTTGGGTTTTATTAAGAGAGCATTTTATATGCTTGAGGGTTTATAACAATATGGTATAAGGCGAGGAACGAGTTCAGCATGAGTTTGTATTGATTGAGTTTATCATATGGTCCCAACCATAGGATTCTACAGAAAAAAAAAAGTTTCCGCATGTCATTAAAATTGCCCAGGTTGGAATTTGGATTAAGTGCGGATGTTTTATGCAAGAGAAATTAATTTAATATCTCAAATCTCAGATTTGAGATATTAAAGATTCCAGATATATGTTTGAAATTACCACGTTGATAAATACTTTGAGTTTTCCCAGATTGTTTCAGATTTATTTGGGTGAAAATTTGGGATGCATTTATATGCACAGGAAAGTGGAGAATGTGGGTCTGACAGGGGTTCATACACAGAAAAAAGGGGTACATGATGATAAAGCAGTTATATATGTAGCAGATACATAATTGCAGTGAACAACAGAGGTATGCAGAACAGTTACTTAACAGCAGCAGAAAAGACAAAACCAGCAAGCCAAGGGCCGGAAAAAGGGCTGAGTGAAATTCATATATGTAATTGAAAATGTGAATGTAAATGTTTTAATTGATTTTTTATTGTTTGTGATGCATTGGCAAGTCTCCAGTAGGAAAACGAAACTCCACTGTAAAACAGAAATTTGTATAAATTGGTATATTTTTTCTGAATGAGTTGGACAAAGGAATGAGAAGGCAGAAGTCAAAGAGTCATGGTTGTTCACTTTGAATTCCCTGTGGAATACAAACAAACATGTGATGAACTCTATAAATGATATCACATTGATATGAATAGAGAAGTTAGAGAATGCAAAAATGAAGTAGTGAGGCAGAGAAGAAGGAGGAGCTGATAGAGAATCCGAGAAGATGCAGAGATGATACAGGGAAGATATGAGGACTGATGGAAAACAGAAAAGAAGGAACAGAACAGAGCTCATATCCAAGGTAAATCAGCAAGTGTTTTCTTTTGAAAGAGTGAGGAAGTTGGAGCTCCCTTATCAAGTTGTAGCTTGATAGATGTCAGTTGTAGCTGACTAAGGTAGGAGCCTCCTGTAGGTTGTAGGCTACAGAAAATAGATGGGAGTTGGTGCTTCCACATCAAGTTTTAGCTTGATAAATGTCAGTTGTAGCTGGCTGAGGTAGGAGCCTCCTGTAGGTTGTATCCTGCAAAAAATTGATGGGAGTTGGAGCTTCCTTGCAAGTTGTAGCTTGCAGAATTGAGGTAGGAGCCTCCTGTAGGTTGGTGCCTACAGAAATTCAGTGGTGAGAGGGAGTTGGAGCTTGCCTTTGCATCAAAACAATAATAAGATGTGGTTTTCTCCCTTATGGGTTTCCACTTATATCTGTTGTCTATGTGTTGATTTGACATATCTTATCTACTTAATACTTGTTGCTCACATATTAAGGCCCCATTGTTACATTAACTAATCTGTATACACTTATTACTCACAAATTAAGATTGCTCACATATTATGTTGATCATGAAATGAAGGTGTTAATAAAGTTTAATGAAAAGTTTTAAAAGTCCATGAATGTGTTAAACTGATGCACCCCCCCCTCTTAGTTTAACTAAGGGTTCAACAATTGGTATCAGAGCGGGTTCCTTTGGTGTAAGCCTAATAGCTTGAAGGAGATCTGGTTGAGCCATGGACTATCAAAATGTACCAGTGCTAAATACAACAAACTTCCCTGAATGGAGAGATAAGGTTAAAACATAATTATTGGCTTATGAACCTGAGGTATGGAAACTTGTATGTGATGGTTACTGCACAGACTCTCCCTCTCTGCAAGAACAACAGTAGAATGCCAAGGCTAATTGTGTGATATATAACAATCTTCATAATAAGGATCTTGATTTAATAATGGATCTAACCTCTGCAAAAGAAATCTGGGATAGATTGCATTTCATGCATGAAGTAGACACTAGGGGCTGCAGTGTGAAGAAGGAGAAGAGAATTAAGAAGAAGAAAAATTCACGTGAACAGGAAAATGATCAATCAAATGAGTTACCTGCTAGTGTGAATGGAAGTAAGTTCCATGAAGAAATTACAGCTGAGGAAAAAGCCAGACTTGACACAGCCTTGACTGAAATAGAAAGATTGAATAATGAAAACAAAGACTTGAAGACATTCGTGCAAATATGTGATGAGAAAGAATATGAAGATAAGAAAGAGATTGTTGGCCTGAAGACTCAACTTGAAGAAGCAAGGAAAATAGAAGACACTCTGCTGCAACAAATGAGAGAGAAAAGTCAGGAATGTGGGAGATTGGAAGAAGAAGTAGTAAGTCTGAGAAAGAAATTAGAAAAGGCCCAAAGAGAATTATTAATGAATACTCCTCAAATGAAAAGCTCTGAATAGTTGGACAAGATTCTAAATGCTCAAAGGTCACCTCTCATAAAGGATGGGATAGGATATGAAGGAGAAACCAGTAAGTCCAAGGTAGAAGATAACAAGAATATCATCTTTGTAAAAGCTGTAAAGGATAATGAAGTAGCTCAGAAGATTCCTACAGAAGAAGAAGCCAACAAGAACATGAGTTGTAAAGAAACAAACATAATCAAGCAGCAACATGAAAGAACAGAGAATGAGAGGATGAAACAATCAGCTGCAAAAGGCTCATATGCTCCTAAGGATGAATTGAATAAATTTGGAAGATGTCAAAGAAGGTTCTTTCCTCCTATGGGAAGTATCACTTGTTTCTCTTTTCATAAACCAGGACATATTGCAGCATATTGCAAGACAAAGCAAATCCAGTCCAACCAGCAAAGGATGCAGCAAAAGGGAAGAACCCCTCAAGTAAACAAATGGAAAGGACAACCACTCACCAGGTACACAAATCATTTCCATGGCTACTGTTATGCATGAAATGAATTTGGACATAAATCTGTTGAATGTAAATTATGTTCAAAAATGGGAACAAAATATTATACATTAGCTCAAATGTACTTTGATAAAATAAGATGTTATGTATGCCTCAAGCTTGGTCACAAAGAAAAAGATTGTAAACTACCATATGCATTAAAGAGCTCTAGACAGATGATAGAATCTAATCAAATCAATCAAAGCCATGAATAAAAAAGAAATGTAGACATTATGAAGAACCCAAATAAAGTATGGAAGGAAAAGAGAAAGGGGGAGCCTGTTACCTCTATAACATAATGAATCTATCATAGTCTCAGGGGGAGCTGCTCTAGGAAGCAAAGAAAATATCCAACCAGTGACAATTATGAAGAAACATCCCAGGGGGACAATAGTTCATAAATAATCCCCATGAAAGTAGTATAAGAAGAGCTCCTTGGAATGAAGACAACTATAAGGACAAGAAGGGAAAGGACATTTTCTCCAACAAAGAACTATAGAGGAAGAAGAACACTTGAAGCACACAATAGCCAACAGGTTTATGGAAGGAGAGAAAGCAACAAGTAGCCATAATGGTAGAGGGAACTTCAGCCATGGACATGTAAGCTAAGAAAACATTAGCACAATAAGTGATGATCACATTATCACATTGAGGAGGATGAGTAAGAAAAGAGCCTATCATCTTTATGTCATTACATCATTCATATATGAAAAGTGCCCTTGGAGGAATGAAGTTAAATTAAGTGACAAATCTCTGAGTGGTCTACCCATGAAGATTCCAAGTAAAGAAATTGAACATGCCTTCCCAAAGATCTTTATATTAGGACAGTTTAATTGATTATAAAGTAGCAATGATTCTGGAACAATCATAAAAAGGAACATGCAATGGCTTTCCTTTGAACAGAATGACAAAAAAATAAAAATGGTTAATGATACCAAGATCAAATTCAGTATATTGATGATTGTTGGTGTAAACAGTGGAAAGCTCAAAAGTAGTAATTATGAAGTTTTTTTTAACTATGCGTTCATGTGTGAGCTAAAGTGAAAGTAGTATCAATGGGAATTTGGTACAAGCAGCATGCCTATCAGTAGAATATCAAGTATTATCAGTGGTGTAGGGGTCTGGTACAGGTCCTCAGGATCAAGAGATTATGGAAAAAGTACATCAAGGTAGTATCCCAGCGTTATCTACATTTTAAAGCATAAAAGGGTCAATGAAAGGGAAAAAGGTTCATTATTTTATCTATACTTGAAGCATTATATTGAGCATTGAAGAAATATCTATTTCTATATATAATTGCATGCCTTCTGATGGGTTCATATATATATATATATATATATGGAGCCTCTCTTGAAATCATTCATAACACCATGTGAAGTATGTTTACTGAGATATCAATTAAACATCTTGAATATGTTTTTTTTGAAAATCATCATGACAGAATAGTTGTGTTAATCTAACAGTTGAAGCTCAAAAGTTTGTTATTGATTCATCACAAGCATGCTCCAGCAGAAAGGAATTGCTGGTATTTCACCATTGAAAAGAGGTTGATCATTAACATACATACCCCCCATATGTCATAAAGAAAATTGCATGGTTGATAAGTGAGACTGAACAATACATGGAATGTATCTAGTCTCAAGGGTTTGTTTTGAAAATACATTGTACAAGCAGGAAAGTCATTTGGCCTCTTATATTGAAAGATATTGCCTAATCTCACAATAAGTTGTAAACTTTGGTTTGATTCATTGTTCACATCAGCAACCAGGACCTTTCAGTCTTTAAGAGTAATATCCCTGTCAGCAGTCTAGCACATATCACCAACAACAGGCAGTACAGGTGAACTACAACCACAAAAGATATATTAGCATCATCAGAATTGAACAGATGTTGTACTGCAGATGAGTATTGCAAAAGAAGACAGATTCCATCTACAATCTTCCTCAACATATATGTATTTCTGATGAAAATCATACTAGAGACAGAAGTATATTTGAAGCATTCTCAGAATTTTAGTTTTGGTCCACAGATGCATCTTTGATTATATAAGTCTGAATATATATGGTTGTTCTATTATCACCTACACTCTTTACAAATACAAGGAGCTTGTGCTTTGGGATTGTATCAATTTACAGTGTATATTCAAGTTAAATAATCCTCAAAAGTGTTCTCTCAACAACTCTTGTACACCAATCTGGAGGCCTAAACACAACTCAGAGAAAAGAAATGAAAAGATAGAATCTACACTGAGAAAAGTGCAACCCTTTTCCATTGATGTCAAAGGGGGAGGAAAAGCAAGTAACAGAAGAAAGGGTCTTCTAAAAGGCAAGTAGAGGAAGACTTGGAGGAAGCATTGGATTATTGGTGGATGTGTTGCCATCAATGCCAAAGGGAGAGACTGTTGGAAATGTTGTCATTGATGGCAAAGGAGATGGCAAAGGAGGAGCACTTGAAACAGCAACAAGGAAAAGAGAGAAGAAAAGTAGCAGAGAGGTAGAGGCAGAGGCAGCAAAGAAGTAGAAGAGGCAGCTCAGACACTAGGAAGAAGCAGAGGCAGCAAAGAGAGCATTAGACATGAAGCAGAGGTAGTTGTAGAAGGGCCATTTGATTGGAGATCTGGAGAGACAGAGTAGTGAGGTTGAAAGGACCACTGAGTTGAAAATCTAGCCAACTGAATTGAAAATCTGGCCTGAAAGGGAATCTTTCCATGTAATTACTATTTTGGTACCGAGGTTTAATTTCTGGGTTTATACCCCATTCCTGAGTTATGGTGTACTAGTGTGAATTGTATGCATTGAAGCATAAATTGGTTGGAGGCATTAGAAATGAATTGATTCCTCCTTCGTGATTTGGTTGGTTCGCATATGATGTTGAGAAATTGATTTAGTTGATTTTTGTACTAAAAAGTCAAGAGAGGGTTCGATTCTTTTGATCCCTGAATTATTACATTATGGAAAAATTTGAATTGCTAGTCTCTGTGTGAAGAGGAAATTTGTTCCTGAAGCTTTAATTGATTCATACATTTTGATAAAATTCTGTATTTGGAGGGTTCTGGTCTCTTCGGAATTAAATTGCTATCAATAGAATCTGTGTTAAGTATTGTTGAGTGAATCAAGAAAGGGTTCGATTGTATAAATCGATATCGACTCTAGCGTTAAAGCTACGATACAAAGAAGTCGATGACAAGGTATATGAGTGGTGCTAAGCCTGATCTTGAGCGTGTTTAATCTGGCATCGGAATTATGTTCAATTGAATCGATACCATTGACCCAATCAGAAATTATTGATTATTGAATGCATTTTAACTGGTGTGGAGAGTTCGCTGGAGAATTCGATGAGCTCTGGTCCTTAATTGAAGAACGCAAGCAATGATACCCACTTTTGATCTTTGGGCATGTTAAATCTGTGTGGAACTCTGTTTAGTTGGAATAAATGAAGATTGATCAAAACCGATCCATATTTGTCAAGTAGAGAAGGCGGTTGTGCTATATATGTCTATCTTAGATTGAACGCATTCTATTCACACTCTCTGTTATGAATTGCATGAGTTTTTAGTTTAAGGATCGATTAATGGGTTTGAGGGAAGTCGAATGGGGGAATGGTACTGTGAGCCAAAGGAAATTTAAAACAAAAGGTAGATTCATGAATGTTGTGGACCAGAAATAACTCTAGAACATAATTATGAAATAGAACTAAAGCAAAGAGCGGAATTGCATTAGTTGAAGGCCGGAATTTGAAGAATCGAGGAGATACTGGAGTCATGAAACCATGGAATCGAATAGAATTCGAAAGAACAGAAACTTCAATGGTTCGCTGAGTTGAAGGGAGGCGAAACCATGAGAGAAAGGAGTGGAACCATGAACAATCAATAGTGGAGGCGGTTTTGAAAATTGAAACAAGTAGTATCGCGTAGGTTCTAAAGTGGTAAATGGATTTTGAAAAAAAAATGCGATATCACAAACCGTTTGACTCGTGGCAACGAGTGGTTTATAAAAACCATTCTTATCGCGCGATTTTGAGAAATTAAGGAGTGTGCAGTTTAATTGCGCGATATTGCACGAGATCCGTTGGATGAGTGTTCAATTGAATTTTGGAACTTGAGAAGCAGTTTACCGTCCGATATATTCGATGGTTAAGGAAGGTGTGGGCCCGGTTGCATTATATTTGATGCGATGATTGGTTTATAGTCAGATGTTTAATAAATTGTAAGGGCAGTGTTAAAGATCAGGTCTCAACCATTTTTATAATGTGATGCCATGTTGAAACCTTGGCATTATCTAAGTCGAAAAGGTGTATAGAATGTTGGCAAGGAGGTATGTATTAGTAGCTGGGGCCCAGACTTCAAAATATGGTGGTGTTGGTATTTAACCAAAGTTTAAAGCAAACCTCGTGAGATATAAACATTAAGTGAAGGGTGCATGCGCGCTTGATAGCTGGTACTTTGGGTTAATAAAATTTGAATAATTAATTCGAATACTCTTAAGAGAGCTTAACATATGGTTAACCCCATGAAATCAAAGGCAAAGAATAGGTCCTCATAAGGTAGGTTTATAAAGTAGACATTTATTATGATTTTAATTATGAGGATTGGGGAAAGCTTCCGAAATTGAAATGAACATTGGTTGGGTTTTATTAAGAGAGCATTTTATATGCTTGAGGGTTCATAACAATATGGTATAAGGCGAGGAACGAGTTCCGCATGAGTTTGTATTGATTGAGTTTATCATATGGTCCCAACCATAGGATTCTACAGAAAAAGAAAAGTTTTCGCATGTCATTAAAATTGCCCAGGTTGGAATTTGGATTAAGTGCGGATGTTTTATGCAAGAGAAATTAATTTAATATCTCAAATCTCAGATTTGAGATATTAAATATTCCAGATATATGTTTGAAATTACCAGGTTGATAAATACTTTGGGTTTTCCCAGATTGTTTGAGATTTATTTGGGTGAAAATTTGGGATGCATTTATATGTTTACAGTGGAGAATGTATTCGAGTAGGAACACACACGTAAAGCGGTACATGATGATAAAGCATTTATATATGCAAACAGATAATAATACCAAAGAACAACAAAGGTATATAATGCTTACTTAACAAAGAAGCAGAAAATACAAAACTAAATGCCAAGGCCAAAACCATCGAGGAAATTGATGTATGCAATCAAATTCCTGAATGTAAATGTTTTAACTATTTTATATTGTTTGTGATGCATTGGCAAGTCTTTGGGGGAAAAAAAACCCACTGTAATATTGAAATGTATACATATTGTTATATTTTTCTGAATGAGCTCGATAAAGAAATGAGAAGGCAAAAGGCAAAGAGTCAGGGCTATTCACTTTGAATTCCCTGCAGATAAAAAACAGTCAAGAAGTGAACTCTATAAATGATATCTCATAGATATGCATAGAGAGGTTAGGAGGTTTTCTAGAGAATGCAGAAATGAAGAAGGGAGGCAGAGAAGAAGGAGAAGTTGATAGAGAATTTGAGAAGATGTAGAGATGATACAGGGCAGTTATGACGACTGATGGAAAACAGAAAAGAAGGAACAAAACAAAGCTGATATCCAAGGTAAATCGGCAAGTGTTTTCTTTTGAAAGAGTAAGGAAGTTGGAGCTTCCCTATCAAGTTGTAGCTTGATAGATGTCAGTTGTAGCTGACTGAGGTAGGAGCCTCCTGTAGGTTGGTGCCTGCAGAAAATAGATGGGAGTTGGTGCTTCCACATAAAGTTGTAGCTTGATAAAATGTCAGTTGTAGCTGACTGAGGTTGGAGCCTCCTGTAGGTTGGTGCCTGCAGAAAATTGATGGGAGTTGGAGCTTCCTTGCAAGTTGTAGTTTGTAGAATTGAGGTAGGAGCCTCCTGTGGGTTGGAGCCTACAGAAAATCAGTGGTGAGAGGGAGTTGGAGCTTGCCTTTGCATCACAACAATAATAAGATGTGGTTTTCTCCCTTTATGGGTTTCCACTTATATCTTTTGTCTATGTGCATGATGTCTATGTGTTGATTTGATATATCTTATCTACTTAATACATGTTGCTCACATATTAAGACTGTTGTTACATTAACTAATCTGCTTAATACTTGTTGCTCACAAATTAAGATTTCCCACATATTAAAGTTGATCATGAAATGAAGGTGTAAACAAGTTTAAATGAAAGTTTTAAAAGTCCATGAATGTGTTAAACTAATTCACCCCCCCTCTCAGTTTAACTAAGGGTTCAAAAATTGCCTCACCTATGGTGGACCTCCTTTTATCGACATCAGCACGTTCATTCTAGAAGACATGTCTAGAGGGTGATGTACCTTGATTTCATCTTCCATTCTTGTTCGGTGCCTCAGATCAAGCAAAGGGAATCATCGTTTCCCTTTGACTTGGTTGATTCTCATATGATCGACCTCAGCTCATTATTACATGATTAATATTCGTATAATTGATGATTCGGTGACCCAACAGATTGTACCAATTATTCTCTAGTGTGTGTGATATGTTTCAAACCTAATGACGGGGTGGCCCTTCAGGTAGGCTCCCACATGCTTGGATGACCTCATATTATGCTATAGCCTCGGATGCAGCTCCACAGATTTTATGGGTTTAGTTTCAGCTGCTTAAAGTTCCCATAGTATGCATGTATCATTCAAATGATCCATTCATATTTTTAGAGCCCTTTCTTATTTAGCAGGGCTTCTTTGGTTGTTATTATGTCACATGTGCTCATATATTATTGTATTCAATCCTGACTAATGTTTCTCGAAGCACAATATGTATCTAGGATCCATTATATCTTTGGATGGCCCATTTTATGCCAACATGTCATATGCCATTTATCATGTAATTTATTCCTCGGTCTCACATTGTTGAGCCCATTATAATTCTTTTTACTTTTTCATCTCAGCGGGCATAGATATGCCTCCCCCGCCCCTTAGAGAACAGGTACCCCAACATCAAAGAATACTTACATCATTTGTAGGTCTCACCCCCATAGTATTTGTCATATCTCTCTTCGCTTAATCTATGTATATCTCTCTGCCTGACTCCCCTTTGGTGTCTAGTGATTATGTTCTTACAACGTACTTCGGTCATACAATTAGCTCCTAACTTTCGCCCGTTGGGGGGAAATCTGTTACCACCCAAATTTCGTTATCTAACAATTTACAATTAGATGGATTGAAGTACACCATGTAAGACCAATTTTACCATAGTAAAATTTCTTTCACTATAAGAAATAATCTAATAAGGCATATTTTATTAAGTTATTTATGGTTTAAACAAGAAACCCCGTAATGAATAATTGAATAAATCCTTCTTTATTTGATTTTCCTCTAGGAGTAATTAAATAAACTAGTGTTTAAATAACATTCCTGGTCATATTTAACCCAATTATGAAATATAATTAGATAAATCATTATTTACCATATATTTCTCTAGGAATAATTAATTAAATCATTATTTAGTTATTATTCCTTGTTAAATTTTACTAAATCACCTAGGAATAATTAAACAAATCACTATTTGTTTATTATTATTTAACCAAATTCTTGAAATGAAAAATAAATCATTTATTTGTCTATTATTTCTAAATAAAGGTATTTAACCAATTTAAATACCTTTTCCCTCCAACAAAATATAACAAAATATTCCAAGTGGTTAGATCTAAATCTTGGTTAATAATATTTTATTATTGGCCAATATCGATGATAGCCCAATATTTTGTTATAAATAGAAGGGATTTTCCATTCATTCTTCACTTTGATAATTTTCATTGTCACACATTGATCATTCTCATTGTTTCTACTATTCTGTTTTGCTTCTTGAGCTCCCATCTAGTTCAACACATTTTGGGTTTTATGCACCCTTGACAGAAAGAAACTTCTGCAACTGAAGTGTTGAGGACAACCAAGAACCCATCCCATTGAGGGGACTAGTCACACTTATTTGTTCCCTTCACTGGGTGTAATAATATATAAAAACATTCTTTAAATATTGTCTTGTCGGTTGGATGTATGGGGAAATTACTATTTCTTTTCATCGTTTAACTGATTTTACTGCATAGATCTGGTTTCTTGCAACTTGTGTTCTAACTATCAATTAGAAATCGATGGATTTAAGAAGCCAATTATGTTGTTAGGGTTGTTTGTCACACACAGCTAAATTTTTTTCTTGTCGTGCACTTTCGTTAATAATTTATGCTAACACATTTAAATCTAAGTAAGGAGATGTGTCTAAAGACCGAGGAAGAGATCGATTATATGTGTAAAGTTCCATATGCATCAACAGTTGGAAGATTAATGTATGTAAAGGTATCCACAACGCTTGATATTACATATTTCATGGGATTTTTAAGCATGTATATGACGAATCCATGAAACAAGCATTGGATGGTAGTGAAGTGGATTCTCAGGTATTTGAGAGGTACCAAATATCAATTATTATGTTTTGGTGGCTCATACATTTGGCTATGGGGATATGTTGATGTAGATATGGCAGATGATAGAGATAATAAGAGGATAACCACATGGTATGTGTTTACTGTAGGTAGAGCACCTTTTAGCTGGGTTTAAAAATTTTAAAACATCGTTCCACTTTCAAAAATAGAAGCATACTATCTTGTTTCTCTATAGGCTATTAAAGAAATAGTTTTGCTACAAAGGTTTATGGATGAGTTGGGAAAGAGAGATGGAAATATTATACAATTATAGACAAATTTCCATTAATATTGCAAAGAACTGAGATTTTCATTCAAATACTAAACATATTCATCTCAAGTACCATTTTCATACATTTAGTGTTGGAAGATGGAGAGTTGAAGTTACAAAAGATACACACTAGCCAAAATCTTGTAGATATGTTAGCAAAATTTGTAACTAGGGATAAACTGAGATTTTTCTTAGTTATAATTGGTCTTAAAGTATAATGGTGAATATGAGAAACAACCAATTCCAAGTGGAGTCATCATCCAACAAGTGAATAAATGATGGAATTTATATAATCAGTTTCCAAGTGGGACATTTTTTGGTGTTGATCTTGATTACATCTTGATTCAAATGTCTTAGTTGTGATAGACCCCAGTTCCTAAATGGAGTGGAAAATTATTCGATATGATATCCGTCATGGGGGTCAATGGGGAGAAATGGCTACTTCTAATGAGCCCCCCATTGAGGGGGTTCATGGGTAGCACCCCTGAAGCTAAAAATAGATGAAAATTGTCTCTGTAAAATATTGTAATTTCATATTCAATATGGGTCATTCATTAGGAATATGATCTAAAGGTGGAAGTTATCTTAATTTAGGGTTTTTTCCTTAGAAGGAAACCCTCAGTTAATATGAGGTAATTGTATTACCAATGTGTATTACTATTTAGAGAGAGAGAGAGAGAGAGGAGTTTATGTGAGAGTGAAGAGGAAATTAAAATGTATATGTTGTAGGTTGTATCTATTTATTTTGTTGGATAATATAAAAGTAAGGACTAGATATTTTTCCGTGTACATAGCCCAAAGTAGGTGAACCCTGTATATCTATGCCTCTCTTATTTTATGTGTTTATGTATTTGTGTTTCTAGAATATTTTATGTATTTCATTCCTCCTTTAATTAATTTCCAACATGGATGTGGTCAATAAATTCCTCAAAAGGTGTGTAGAATAGGATTATTTTTTGAAATGCATGGGTACAAATACATTGATTAGTTGAATTAGTAAGAAATCATAATTCTACTTAATATGTTTTGGGCAGATATGATACTTCTTGGATTTCTTTAGAGGGAATCCATTCGACACATCGTGCTCATAAAAGCAAGTGTGCAAGGAAGGACTATCTTGGTAAAGAAAGTCATACTAATGGAATGCACCGTCGAGGATTGTTGTCTGAGTAAGTGGGAGGGTATGATTCATGTAAATCAACATGATCTTAAAATATAAATAAAGAATTATGTCTGAGTCAATGCAAATTTATAAGTGTATGTGTACATATGAAGGTATGCAGTGACATGCCAAAAGGCAACTTTATTACCTTCTACAATGCATACGATGGATCCACTGCAATTTAAGAGAAAGTCCATCATGGGGATTTAATGAGACTTACATGTCATTCCCCTATTCAAATTTGACCACTTGGAGAAGACTCTAAGAGCCTTATTGCTATCAAAATTTAGAGGATTATATTCTCTCTCTTTAGTTTCATGATTCATTTCTTCTCTTTCCAAGAAAAGGGGTAGATTTGGAATCACTGGCATTAAGTTACAAGTGTTTCTTTAATTGACTAAGTGGATTTTTCACTACTTTATTAGATATGCACCATGGAAATTATTGCTTATATATAAAATATTTTCTCGTAATCATAGAAGCAAGTGTAGAGGAACTTTTTTAGTCAACATTGACTGTTTTTCTCCATGAACTTTAGGATTGATGGATTACTTGTTGTATGAAGTACATAAAGTGGTAGCATTTGATAGTTTTGGGTAGGGGTTGGGGGGAGGGGGGAGGGGCGGGGAGGGGTGGTTCCTCTTTTATCTTGGATGAATAAATGAATTGTCTCATTATAGGAGGTTAATAATTTTCTACAACAATAAAGAAGAAGCTTATTAATTACTCCATGGGATAAAGTTAGCAATGTAATAGAGGATCCATTATATAATATTGTGGGAGACTCCACTAAAACTATGAAGTCTATTATCAATAAAGATCTAGAAGGTCATAAAATAGACTCAACATCCATTGGATAAGAACATGAAGCCTTAAAGTTATGGAAAATTGCATTTTTTTTTCCTTCAGATCAAGGACAAGCATGTTGATGCAATGGAAAATATGGAAACTAATTTGAAAATGGATGTCCTATGGGTAAACAAAATCCAATATACCTAATCCATTCTCGAATATCCAAATTAGTAACAGGTACTTCATTCATAACTCAACAAATGTTCCTCATGCTCAATATAACTCATGAAGACAAAAAAAACTAACGTGAAGAGACTTAGCACCCCTTACACATGTCTCAAGCTACAAGGGTGAGTTGTTTTGAATCCATGTGTTTATTTCATTCCAAGTTAGGTTAGATATTAGATCAAATTATTTTCATCACTCTCACACTTTCTTATTTTTTTATTGGCCCCTAACTTGTTCCACTTATTCTTTTTCAAAAAACTTATCTCCTAAGGGCTTGGTATATTATTTGTAGTGTCATAGTCTTATTTTTTTTTGGCTGACCTAAGTTGCATATTGAATTTTTTTTTAATAATATTGAGAATAAACCATCGACTTCGAAATCCTAAAATTTGGAATCATAGCTCCATTTAGTTTTATTTCGATCTCATCATTGGTACATGTCACTTCTTTCAAATGTATCCATTGTATGGCCCCTCATTCTCTTGCGCGTTTTCTCCTTCAGTTAGTATTTTCTTTTGGCGAATTATTTTCCCCTTGAGACCGAGAGGGGGGCCATTGATTTAGTAGTGTGTCTTATTACCAAATTTTTCATTTTACTTACTTTACTGAATAACACACACTAATTGGCAGAAAATAATTAATATTTTCATATCTATGCATAAGTCATAAGAAAAAAATAAACCATATGAGAAATTTTTTGGTGCTAAGTTGTTCTTAAAGAATCAACTCAAACCTACATACATTAAATTGTGAACCTAGGATTTCGTCTTTTTATTGCAAGGTTGTTGGGACAATTGGTGCTAGGATGGTGTTAAAATTATTTTGGATATAAGTAAAACTAATAGGAAACAAAGATTGAAAGATAAAGGGAACAATAACATCTCTACGGAAGGAATACTATCTCCTATCTTTAAATCATAACCAAACTGATAACAGAGATAAATCGTTACATTCCTATGCAAAAATCATAAAACGGTCCAAGTTATTTCTTAGGAAATGATAACTATGATAAACAAATTGAAATGAATCTATCAGAAAAGCATTAAATTCTCTAAAGCTAGAGACCCTTACTTCACTGCGGGAAACAATAATGAAATATAATGTTGTAAAGGAAATTTTTCCTAATCGCTATTCACTGCAATTCACAAATACTTACAGTAAGTCTAACAAAAGGTAATTCACACAAAGGAGAAGTAAATCATTCAAAATTTGAGAGTATGAAGAAATAAAGATACAGAAAAGACAGTAATTGTTCCGAGACCGGGCCCACGGTCTCTAGAATCTAACCATCTTAAATTTAACCCAATGCACTATATTAAAACCAGATCGCCAAAACTTCATTAATATGAAATAGTAAGTTACAAGAAAGTCTGTGAAAAATTAATACAGTTTATTTCCTCAATCACCTATTAAAATTTGACAAGAATAATTAACACTTTTAATAGAGTTTAATCATGCTTTTAAATTACAACATAATTTAAAATAATAAATCTATCCTGAGAATCGAAAGATTCTCAGGATGCTTGATTCAAGCTATGAAATATTCAACATCCCTTCCGAAATAACAGATTATGCTCCTTCTCTAGCTGTCTCATGCATATGAGGTGTGAATCCTTGTTCAGAACATTACAAATAGCCCGAATGGTTTCCTTATGGCTCGGGTTTTCTCATTGAGTTAGGGAAGAAAAATCAATGTCAATTATTTCCTGCCGACAGTTAACCTAAATCATGAGTTAATAACATATTTGATACTAAAATTGATTCATTAATAAATGAAAATATCAAAACGGTTATTAAATTTGTTCTAGAACTCCTTAGCATTCAAAATATTATAATATAAGCTCGAAAATCTTGAAAAACTAACTATCAACTAAGGAAAAGAGGTGAATAATTATAGCAATTCCAAGTCCCAACATCACCCCCTAGCTTACCCTTTATCATGACCTAATGAAAATAAATGGTTGACATGTAGTAGGGTTAAGGAGTAGGTTAGGTAAGGATGCTCGCCATAGTGTCTGAATCTGTTCCTACTTTTCATTTCTCAGAATGCTCTGGACTTACCTACTTATGGTATTTCATAATTTTCCTTGTAATCACCTAGAGGATACCAGATTATAGCAAATTTATACCTTCATCGAAGCCAATTGGGGCCTTCTTCCAGGACCAGATGAGCATAATCCCACATTCTTCTTATGGTTGCTTGGAAGTTCCTGAAACTAAAAGGTTCCCTATTTTTAACTTCATTAGTGGACATCTTCCACCTCTGCTTAGCAGCTTGTAGGGATTCCAAAGGTCAAGGATATTTTCTCTCCATTGGAATATATCATGAGCTTTGGACAATTTTATCTGAATTCTCGAAAAACAGATGAATGACTAAAATTGGGCATCACCGATGAAAGTACTGGGGTTTTAATCCCTTTCCTCTTCCAAAAATAAGTTGTGCATATATAATTGACATAAGAAATATTTTTTGTAATCATCCTTTTGCTAAAAAAACTTAATAAAATCAAAAACATTATTAAGTTCATAAGGCTATCCAGATAGAACAACCTTAATTGCAAGCAAAAGGTATTGCTCTAATAAAAACAAAGAATATTTTTTTTTTTGGCATCTGTGGGACAAAATATCGGAATAAATGGGAAACACCTCGTTTGTATGCTCCAGGTCATTCTCGAGCTGGCCTTATACAAACTTTACCTTTTTCTTTGCTGCTCTAAATTTAGCATAAGTATCATCCTCAGTGGCTGTTAATGATTTAAAGTTTTGCATCAATTCTTGATGCTCCTTTAGGGGCACCACTTCTCCTCAACAACATGTTATGGTTTCTTGTTGTTCTTCCAATTTCTTATTTGTACATCATATAGCATCATTTCTCACTTTGACATGATTCATGATTGCTACATGGCTTTTTGGGCACCCATTCCTACAGACTTGGACAAATTCACTTAAAAACAGTGGAAAATCCTCCATACGCGACTATGCCCATGTTTTTCCGCGTGTATACGCGAGTACAACTAGAATTTTCCGCGTATGCCATTTTAATGATTAAAAATATATATAAAAATCCCTAATTTCGCGCTGGGTTGATGGTTACTCAGGTAGTTCAACCACCCCAGCCCGTGGCCAACTGTTTCCAACTGCTGAAACTACTTGGAGGGACTATAAAAAGCCCTCATGTGTATGGCCTAAGGGAGAGAAAGAAAGTATTGATATTATACTCTGTTGGTATTCCCTATCCAAGTCTGATTCCCCGTGCCTCCTGCACTTTCCCAGTTCATTGTAGGAAACCCTTGTTTCCTTGAGATACACATCCCTTTATATGTTATCTCGTATGCACCAGTTTGGAAGGAGTCTTAGCGAGGCAAGGGTTGGACGGATCCGGACGACGGTCTGCGAAGGCCTTGGAAGGATCAGGTGATCTCTCCACTTGATTACTTTTGTACGTGCTATTTATAATACAGAAGTATCATGCTGTTCCCGAAATAAACGTGTTAGTGTATGCTTTTATGTATGATAATATTTGTTATACAAGCATTCATTATGATTTATTTAATGTTTTATATGAATCACACTAACATATAGAGTAGAAATATGCTGTACAACTTGTCCTTTGTGCTGGTTTCTTCTTGTATTTCAGGTTAAGGAGGAAGGACGGTTGCAGGGAGTTTGAACTCCACGTGGATCTACTTCAAACGTAGGACCAACGGGTAAATCTCTCATTCTGC
>CM076570.1:1446527523-1446698655 GCA_034641835.2 Pinus albicaulis | reverse complement strand
GTGAACTGTGCCTCTTTGCTACTGTACGGATTTGTTGAAGTCTCTAACTGCTGCCCCTCCTCCTCACTACTCAGAAATTTCTCCTTTGCTTTCTCTTCTCTTCTCTCAATTTGCTCATGAAAGATTGAATGATCTTTTCTCTCATTTTCCTCCTTTAACCTAACCCTAAGTGACTTTTGGGGAATCCCTAAATCCAATAGCTGAAATAGCTTTAGATCTAGGGCTGAGATTAAATGTGCATTTAAATCTCACTTTCTATTTTTAATTCACCCCACTTTAATAAAGACCCTCTTAGTCATTTATCTCCAAAGTCACTTTTCACTTTCTAATTTCACATTGACTTTATTAAAGTCACTTTAAAATTAGACTTAGTAACTTTATCACTTAAAGTCACTTTTAAATTAGATTTGACTTTATAACTTATTGGATTTAACTTTATAAAAAATAGTGTATTATTCAGTAAATGATCTGCATGTGTAGGTTGTATTTGTGTTTATTTCCGATATTTTTTTAATCTAATTTCTGGAAATAACTTGTATTAATTAAATCAAGTAGGAGAAAATAAACCAATACACTGCAATAGAATTTTCACATGGTATCAGAGTGATAGCAGATCAAGCTAAATCTCCAGCAATCAGCTGAAGAAATATTTTTTCTACAAGGAGGCACAAGAAGCAGCAGATCTGGAAAGGGCATCTTGACAACAGGGGAAAGCAGATTTAGGAGACAGCATTGAAGCTGCAGAAGGCCTTTAGGCTTATGCAGACCTTTCACAGGGCAGCGTAAGGACTGCATCACCCAGTTTGGGGTTACGCAGTCCACTTCTGAGCAGCGTTAGGACTGCGTTGGCCAGCCAGGAAGACGCAGTCCAGTCACTTCTCCTGTTGCAGAAGAATTCTGCCAAGATTCGGAAGCAGTGCTTCAGAGCTTCAGCAATGCTAGCGGGGTAGAGATTCAGCAGGTGCAGAAATGTGCCTAGCTAAGGCAACAAAGGCGGGAGGAAGACAGTTACTCAACAGATCTGAGCCAAACAGATCTGAGATTCGATCAGGAGGATCGGAGAGTACAATCCGTTTGAATTTTGGTGGAATATTTCCAGGAGGGAAGTCAGTTTTCAGCATAAGCAGCTACTAGAGGGTTTCCAGTCACCAAGAAACCCATATCCAGAGGGAGAAGTATTGTTTCTTTCAGATCTGAGCAAAGATGGCTCGATATGGACTGAGGGATCAAGACGTCATGTTCAACTATGTTATCTAGAAGGCCAGAATCCTCTCATTTCTGGATGAGTGTGGTCTCAAAGATCATGCAGAGAAAGTTCTTGTTGTACCAACCGATGCAGATCCACTCAAGAAGTATGAAGAAAATCAAGCACGGACTAAGTGTTTGATCATAGACGAAGTCAAGGATCACGTGATTCCTCATATTGCTGGTAAGAATACAGCAAATGACACGTGGACAGCCTATGAGACAATGTACCAAGGAGGCTCTGTGCAAAGAAGAATGCTTCTCCAGAATCAGATGCAGATGTTCCAAATGATGAAGGGTGAAGAGATAGATCCATTCCTCTTCAAACTTCAAGCTATCCGAGACCAGTTGATTGGCATGGGTGCTAATCCAGATGAAGGGCTCCTAGTGAGGACGGCCCTGAGTGTTGTCTCTGAAGAATGGGAAACGTTTTTCCAGAGCATTCTGGGAAGGGCAGCGTTACCATCATGGGCAGATATGTGGGCTATTCTCCGCTAAGAGGAGATAAGGAGGATCACCAAGAAGTAGTCTATTAGTGGAGGAAGCGGATCAGCTAGAGTGAAGAAAGAAGAGGAGAAGGATGCAGACCTTGCATCAAGGGAAAAGAAGCAAGGGAAGAAGAAGAAGGACCTCTCCAAGGTCAATCTTGGTCATTTCACCAGCAGTTGTCCTAAGAAGAAGGACAAAGGAGCTTCTGATTCCAAGGTTGCAACAACAAATGACGATGGCTCTAATGATGATGCAGTCATGAGTGCTCATGTCCCTCGAGAGAAGAGGTGGGGTGACATGGATCTGTAGAGAGCTACAGACTATGGCGGGATCCTTGAGTCAGCCCTACTCTTGGATCACATACGAGCTACAGGTGCCTTAAGACAGTAGTGGTATGAGTCAGGAGGTGGTAGATGGCCACATTGAAGCAGAAGAGGGAGCTGAAGAGCTGAAGAGGTAGCAGCATAATGTAGAGGCAGCAGCACAGAGAGGTTGACGGGACTTCAGCAGCACAGAGAAGCTAGGCTCACGCAATGCAGCGTTGCAGCATGATAATGTCTCCAGGAGGACAGCGTGATTCAGCATCCAAGAAGCTTCAGTGATGGAGGGCAACTTGAATTATCTGTCAAACAGTTGGGCAGAGTCTTTCAATTGCTTACTTCTCGGCAACTGAGTTGCAGTGCAGCAGTTAGCAGTGGCAATGCTATTGGCAGCATGATGCAGCAATTTGAGAGGAAGCTGCAGTACAGATGTGACAGTGGCAGTGTCAGTGACAGTGGCATGGGCAGCAGTACAGAGAGCGGCAGTGCAGTAGATGGAGGACAGCAGGCCAACCATCAACAACACAGGTCCAGTACTCAAGATCTTGTAATGCATTGTGTGATGTATTGCTAAAGCACACTCTAGATGCTAAGAGGGAGTGTTGAGATTTTGTGTATTTGAGGTAGCATCAGTTGTGCTCTAGCTCCCAAATTTTGTGGAGGGACTAGAGTACACTTGATCTATAAGACCCAGAAATGGATTTGAGAAATTTCAGTTGGTGTTCAAGTTATTCAAATAATTAATTATTTTTAATGGATTTCCTAAGTCTAACTTAGGAAAATAAATTAATTAAAGTGAATTAATTAACACATGTGCTGAAATTGTCTTAAGTCACATGGATCAAGCAGTCTTTTAATCTCAGTCATTGATGGATGATTTAATCTCGTCCGTTGAAGGGTTCAACGAAAAAGTATAAGAGAAAGGCTTGAGGGTCAGTTGAGAACACACATTTTTTTGGTAGAACTGAGGAATAGATCTGGAATTCTAGGGCGGGTTTGCTAAGAATTTCCGGAGGAATTTCCTGCAGTGAAGGGTAGTATTAGCCAAGGGAATGATCTGATTCCAGGGCCAAGAGACAGCAAGAGGCAAAGGAGCAGCAACAAGGGCAGCGCATAGGGGCTTCAGAGCCACGCAGTCCAGCAGAGGCAGCTAGGGACACGCAGTGCTGACGACTGCCTAGAAAAGGCAGCGCAAGGGCAGCGTAGACCCCCCAGGGGTGATGCAGGCCCTCCTAAGGCCATGCAGAGGCTGACGCAGGCCTTCTAGGGCAACACTGGGGCTTCAGAAGCAGCGCTGAGGGTTTCTAGGGTCAGATCCGGGTTAAGTCCTGTAAATCTCGTTTGAGGGGGTAGATCAGTCAGATATTTGGCACTAGATTTTCAGGTTAGCTGCAGATCTGATATCTTTTATTCTCTGTCAGGTTTTCCAGTTCTGGAACCCAGATATTTGGCACTAGATTTTCAGGTTAGCTGCAGATCTGATATCTTTTATTCTCTGTCAGGTTTTCCAGTTCTGGAACCTAGATTTGTTGTACTCAGAACTACTTAATAATAAACCCTAATATCTGTTGCACTGGTATTCCCGCTTTGGGTTTCTCTAGGGACTTATGTACAAAAATCCATGTGCAACTTTGTTGCGTGAGTGTATTATTCAGTAAATGATTTGCATGTCTAGGCTGTAGTTGTGTTAATTTTTGATATTTTCTGAATCTAATTTCTGAAAATAACTTGTATTAATTAAATCAAGTAGGAGAAAATAAACCAATACACTGCAGTAGAATTTTCACAGAATCATGGTAGTCACCGAAGCATACGGCTTGAGGGAGCATGCAAAGAAAGTCCTGGCCACGTCGACCAATGTGAAGCTCCTAGAGAAGCATGAAGAAGCAGTGGCACACGCCAAGTGCTTCATTATGGACGGGGTCAAAGATCATGTGGTCCCACACATAGCCGAGAAGGAAACGGCTCATGAGATGTGGGTAGCTCTAATCACACTATATGAAGGAAGATTTGTCCAAAGGAAGATGCTTCTGGAGAACCAGCTGAGGTTATTCATGATGGCCAAGGGAGAGGAGATCGATCATTTTCTATCTAAACTACAATCGATCCAGGATCAACTGACTGGCATGGGAGTCAAGGTAGATGATGATGTCATGGTGAGGACTGCTCTCAATGCAGTCACAAAGGACTGGGAAACTTTTGTCCAAAGTCTCTTGGGCAGAGCAGACCTTGCCAACTGGGACAACGTGTGGGCTATCCTCTGACAAGAGGAAATCCGTCGGATGACCAAAACACAATACAGCCATGGTTTGAGTAGAGTGAAGAAGGAAGAAGAGGAAGATGCAACCTTGGCATCAAAGAGGCAGCAAGGGAGAAAGAAGCGAGATCTATCGAAGATCAAGTGTTTCCAGTGTGGCAAACTAAGACATTTCGCCAGCAATTGTCCTCAGAGGAAAAAGGATAAGGAATCCTCTAGCTCCAAGGTTGTTATGGCAGACGATGGCTCCGGAGATGACGTAGCCATGAGTGCTCATGAACTACGAAAGTTGGGCCATCTTGATCTGTAGAGCAGCTACAGAGTGGCGGCAGGATCCTTGAGTAGCCCAGCTCTTGGATCACATACGAGCTACGGGAGCCTTAAGACGGTAGCGGGGCAAGAGGAGCAGTTGGTTCAGAGAATCACAGATGGAGCAGAGGCAGAGCTGGATGTTGAGAGGGAGCAGCGTAGTGCAGATACAACAGCATAGCAGCAATAGCGCATTGCAGATGCAGCAGCGTAGCAGCAACAGTGCAGAGCGACTGATGTGACTTCAGCATCGCAAAGCAGGCTTGTTTACGCATTTTAGAGTTGTAGCAGTGCGAGGCTTCAGGAGGACAGCGCAACGCAACAGCAGCGTAGGGGACTTCAGTGCAGAGGCAGCGCAGTGGAGGCCTGCTAACGTAGTGCAAAGCTGCAGCAACCTCCAGATGACAGCACAGAGTAGCAGCCTATGGGGCTTCAATGATTAGATGCAGCCCAACTGACTTGTCTGTCAAAGATTGGGCAGGAGTACTTCAGTTGCTTACTCTCGAGTCTCAGCAATTGAGTTGCAGTGCAGCAGTTGGCAGCAAGATGCAGTAGATTAAGAGGGAGCTGCAATACAAATGTGGTAGTGGCAATGGCAGCGTCATGGGCAACAGTATGAAATAGCATCAGCAACGCAGTGATGAAGGGCAGCAGGCCAAGCATCAGCGCAGAGACCCACACCAGAGATCAGCGTAGAACTTCGGGGTGAAGTATTGTTACTAGAGCACATTCGTCACTAAGAGGGAGAGTTGAGATTTTGGGGTGTTGGGGTAGCAACGTATGTGCTCTAGCTCCCAAACTTTGTGGAGGGACTAGAGTACATGATATCTCCAATACCCAGAAAGCGATTTAAGAAATTCTATCTTGTTTAAGAGATATTTAATTAATTAATCTTTTTAATTAAGGACCCTAAGTCTAACTTCAGAAAATTAAAAGATTAAACTTAATTAAATTAAACATGTCATGAAAATGACTTAAGTCACATGGATCAAGCATCTTCTAATCTTAGCTGTCGATTCAAGATTACATCACGGTCGTTGATGTTTCAACGAGAAAATTATAAGAAGAGGACTTGGGGTCAGTTGGAGTACACACACAGTGGCAAAGCACTGAGACTAAGCTGAAATTCTAGGGCGTGGTTTGCTAAGAATTTCAGAAGTGTTTCAGCTGCAGCGAGGGGTAGTATTGGCGAAAGGGATGGTTTGATCCAAGGGCAAGGGTGCAACAAGGGTAGAGAAGCAACAAACTAAATAGCACAGAGGGAGCAGCAGCTACACAGAGATCCCGCAGCCTAGCAGAGGCAATGCAGAGGCTTCAGGGGCTACGCAGGCTTGACGCAGGCCGAGAAAGGACAGCACAAGGGCAGCAGGAGGCCAACAGGGTTGACGCGGGCCCAGCCAGGGCAGTGCAAGGGCAGCGTAACCCAGTCTGGGGTGACACAGGCCCTTCCTGAGAAGTGCAGGGGCTGACGCAGAGGGATTCAAAGCAGTGTTGGGGTTTCTGAAGACTGAAAAGGGTTGAGTTCTGTAAATCCTGTTCGAGGGTGTGAATCAATCTGTTTTTCTGTCTTCAAAACAGAGGAATACCTGCAGTTTTTTTATTTTTTGTGTCGGGTTAACCAGTTTGGTGCCGAAATTTGTTGTACTCAGATTCTCCTTAATAATAAAACCCTCTCGCAACCAGAAGACCAATTTTCCCGCATTGGGTTTTTCCAAGGACAGTTGTCCAGAAAATGCTAGTGTCACTTTGTCATTGTGCATGTATTCAGTTTAGATCTGTATGTGTAGGTCGTTAATGTATCTACTTCGAGGTTAATGTTGAAGATTTCACATTAATAACTTAATGTAAGTAGGAGAAGTAAATCTGAAAAATAACAGTAGGGGTTTTGTTTGGGATATTCAAAAAATTTCACACCTACTGGTTGGCCCAACTTCCAACTAGCTAAGACTCAAATTGAGATATCAGTTGAGGCTCCATCTTCAAAGCTCTATCTTGCTCTCGCTCATCCATCACTTCTCTACTCCGAGAGCTTCATGTCTTGTTGCTCAAGGTTGCACCTGTCTCAACCTATAGTAAGTACAAATTCTTCTTCCTTACACCTATCTGCTTCTTACATCCAGAAGCAAAGTGTTGGAGGTAAGCCTTACCTCTGCAAAAGATGACACCATAACCCTTCTCCTCAAGGATAGTTTAAAAAACAAGATTTTGCTTCAAGTCCTGGAACATAGAGGACATCTCTGAGATTAAGAGGATTACTTGACTCCCTCTTAAAAGTGACAGTGCCAACTCCATTGGCTACATACATGCCAGCATCTCTTAGCTCAATCTAAAATTTCATGTCCTTCTCCTTTAAGAGGTTGAAATTCTTCTTGCTCCCAGTCATGTGGAAGGAAGCTCCTGAATCAATACACCATACATTGTTATCTATTGAGCTTGCCATGCAAGCAATCAATGAGAAATCTTTCTCGAACTGAGCAGAAAATGCATCTACCTTCATTGATGCAGCTACATGATCCTTATTAGACTCATTCTTCCGCTTAGGACACTTAGTGGCATAGTGTCCAAACTCATGGCAATGGAATCACTTGATCTTGTTTAGATCCTTCTACTTGCCCTTCTGACTAGACTCGACCACTCCTTGACCCTCCTTGCCCTTGGCCTTGTTGCTCTTGCCTGCCAGGGCAAAGTTCTCCTAGTCCTTTGTCTTCATCGATCTACCATCTTTGGTCCCTCTCCAAATCTCTTCCTGAACATAGTCAGTCCATAGCCTTTCCCAACTAGGAAAATTTTCTTTGCCAATTACTGCATCTTGGAAACCATACCAAGACTTGTGAAGTCCTTGAAGAGAAAAACTAACAAGGTCATGCTCAGCTACAGTCACACCCACACCACCCAGCTCATCTCGTACTTGAGTGAACCTTAACAAATATGTGACGATCGGCTCTCCAATGCTCATCTGGATACACCTTAGCTTCTCCTTAAGAGCAAGCTTCCTAGTATCACTGGTACTCTGACATAGATCTAAAATAGTTTTGAACATCTCGAAAGTTGTCTTCTTCTCATGGATATGAGGAACTATATTATCTCTGACCCCTTCTAGAATAATCCTCCTTGCTTGGATATCATTCTTAGTATGTTGGGTCAATTGTTTGCGATCTTGTGGTGGTGGTATAGCGTTCTTGACAAACTCTCCCACCCCATTATCCTCCAATACTATCATGATCCTCCCTTTCTATGTAATGAAGTTAGAGGCTCCCTCTAAACAGTGGTCTGATCTCAACTCTGTTGGAAAATGTGCAATCTGGCAACTTATTAATTCAATTTTCCTTTTCCTTAATACTTGCTTGTGAACTTAATTATTCTTCTTAGTTAGATCTTTTCATCAAACATATATCAAGAACGAAACAATTACAATAGAGGACACATAAATGTTGATTTTTGGGTAGCATCGGATGTGCTCTAGCTTCGAAACTTTGTGGAGGGGCTCGAACACATGAAATCTCCAAGACCTAGAAATCATTTGGAGAAATTCCACTTGGAACTTAAGTTATTCCAATAAATAATTATTCTAAATGGAGACCCTAAGTCTAACTTGGGGAAATTAAATAATTAAAGGGAATTAATTTAAACATGTGGGTGAGAATGTTGTAAGTGATGAGGATCAATTATTTTCTAATCTTAGTCATTGATTAGAGATTAGATCACGGTCGTTGATTGTTCAATAAGAAAAGTATTAAAGGAAGGCTTGGGGTCAGTTGGTGAACACACAAAGCGGTAGCACTAGAGCTAAGTCGAAATTTTGGGGCGCAGTTTGCTGAGAATTTTCGAGTGAGCTTGCAGTGCATCGAGGGGCAGATCGGCAGAGGGATTTCTGAGTCCAAGGCCGAGAATACAATAGCAGAGAGGCAGATCCATACCACAGAGCAGCGCAAGCCCAGCAGGGGTGACACAGAGGCAGCGTAAGCCCAGCAGGGGTGACACAGAACCAGAAGGGCTCACGCAGAGCCAGAAAACACTGACGTAGTCACTCAGATAGTTGCGCTGGGATTTCAGTGGGCCAGATAGGGCTCGTATTCAACAGATCCAGAAGGGGTGACGCAGCCACACTGAAGGGTGACGCAATGACTACGTAGGCACCTGTGGGGTTCTTCATCCTCGGTTGAATCAGCCATATTCTCTATCTCTGGAGATAGAGGTACTTCTGTCGGGATTTTCTTTGTTGGGTAAACCACTATTTGTACCCTAGATTGTATTCAGAATTCTGCATAATAAATAAAACCCTCAAGAGTTGTTGCACCGGTTTTCCCACATTGGGTTTTTCCGGGGACATTTTTCCGAAAAATCTTGTGTCTCCTTTGTCAAATGTGCTTAATTCTTCAATACTTGATCTGTATGTATGTGTAGGCTTCAGTGTGTTTACTTCAATGTTTTCTGAATATTTCTGAAAATAAACTGTTAAATTAAAAACAAAATGAGAAGTAAACCAGATTTCTGCAGCAGGATTTCTGTAATAAGGATTCAAAAATTTTCACATGGTATCAGAGCTATTACAGATCAGGGAGAGCTGAAGCCATCAACGAAGTGACGAAATTTTTTGTTGCGGGAAGAAGGTTGTCTTGAGTGACAGCACAAATCCAGAAGAGGCAGCGTACCAGAGGGACAGCGCAAGCCCTAGAGAGGTGACACAGAGGCTCACACAATCCAAGAAGGGTGACGCAGAGGCTCACGCAGTCCAAGAAGGGTGACGCAGAGCCTATCTAGCTCACGCAGGCCCTGGAGGGTGACGCAGTCCAAGAGGAGGTGACGCTGAGACTGGAAGTGCAGTTTGATTCTTCAGAAGTTGGTGGTGGGGCATTGTTTCTGACGTTGAAAAACAGTGTCTAGCAAGGCTGACAAATAAAGAAGAAGCAGTTCCTCGGCATACTTTCTAGCCAAGAAGTCTGGGATCTGATCAGCGGAGTGATTGGAGAGAGCTGATTCGACAAAATTGGTGGAGGATTTCTGGGAGGGAAATCACTTGTCAGAGGGATCATTTTCTCTAGAGGGTTTCTAGCGTCAAGAAACCTAGATCTGAGTCTTTTTCTGAGGGTAGCAGCAGAAGAGGGGAGAAGAGTACCTGTTTCAACAATTTTTTAGCAGAGATGGCCTCTCATGGGTTGAGGGATCAGGACAAGTTGGATGGAGTATCCAACTTCGTCGTCTGGAAGGCCAGAATCTTATCAGTCCTTGATGAGTATCGCATCAAAGATCATGCCGAGAAGGTTGTAGTTGTTCCTGTTGATGCTGATCCGTTGAAGAAGTATGAGGAAAATCAAGCTCGGGCCAAAGGCTTGATTATGGACGGAGTCCAAGGATCGTGTGGTCCCACACATTGCTGAAAAGAACACAACAAATAAGATGTGGACAACGTTGACCTCAATGTATCAAGGGACTTCTGTCTAAAGGAGAATGCTTTTGTAGAATCAGCTTCGACTATTTCAGATGCATAAGGGAGAGGAAATCGACCCCTTCCTCATTAGATTGAAGGCGATTCGTGATCAGCTGAATGCTATGGGGAGCACTCCTGATGAGGGTCTATTGGTAAGGATTGCCCTGAATGCAGTGTCTGAAGAGTGGGAGACCTTTGTCCAAGGCATCTTGGGCAGAGAAACACTTCCAAATTGGGAAGAAATGTGGGCAGCTCTTCGCCAAGAAGAGATTAGGAGGTTGATCAAGGCAGGCAACACTAGCAGCAGAATCAAGATCAAGAAGGAGGAGGAGGAACATGCGGCTCTCGCATCTAAGGGATAGCAGGGGCAGTGAGGGAAGAAGAAGAGAGAACTTTCAGAGGTCAGGTGCTTCAGATGTGGTGAACTAGGACATTTCGTCACTACTTGTCCTCAGAAGAAGAAGGGAAAGGAAGATTCGGATTCTAAGACTACAGCAGCGAAGGGTGGTGATGGGAGTGATGACTATGTGGCTATGAGTGCTCATGTACCTCGAGAGAGAGGTGCGGCGACATAGATTTGTAGATTGAGCTACAGATGGTGACAGGCAGGATCTTTGAGGTACCCAAACTCTTGGATCACATACGAGCTATTGGAGCCCTTAATGATAGTAGCAGGATGACTGGAGTCAGTTGGTGCAGAGGATTTATGGAGGCACATTCACAGTGCTAGGACGCTGAAGACTGGAGCAGCACAGAGCAGAGGCAGCAGCAGCGCAGAGGTTGATGGGATTTCAGCAGCACAAAGGCACCAGAGGCAGTACTTACGCAGTGCAGAGAAGCAGCAGCGCAGAGGCACCAGAGGGTCAGCGCAGATTAGCAGCAGAGGGTGTCTCGGTATCGAGTGCAACCAGACTGACTTGTCAGTTAAGGTTTTGGGTGATGTCCTTCAGTTGGTTAACTCTCAGCAACTGAGTTGCAGTGTGGCAGTTAGAAGTGGCAGTGCTATGGGCAACATGATGCAGCATTTGAGAGGGAGTTGCAGTACAGATGAGGCAGTGACTGTGGCAGAGTCATGGGCAGTAGTACAGAAGGCAGCAACGCAGTAAATGAAGGGCAGCAGGCCAAGCATCAGCAGTGCAGGGGACCGATGTTGTGGATCAGGGAGATGCTTCAAGATGAAGTATTGCTAGAGCACATTCCTCGTTAAGAGGGAGTGTTCATTTTTGGGTAGCATCGGATGTGCTCTAGCTCCGAAGCTTTGTGGAGGGGCTACAACACATGAGATCTCCAAGACCCAAAAATCGTTTGGATAAATTCCACCCGGAACTTAAGTTATTCCAATAATTAATTATTTTAAATGGAGACACTAAGTCTAACTTAGGGAAATTAAATAATTAAAGGGAATTAATTTAAACATGTGGGTGAGAATGTTCTAAGTGACGAGGATCAAGTCTTTTCTAATCCTAGTTGTTGATTAGAGATTAGATCACAGTCATTGATTGTTCAACGAGAAAAGTATTAAAGGAAGGCTTGGTGTCTGTTGGAGAATACACACAAAGCGGTAGCACTTGAGCTAAGTCAAAATTTTGGGGCGCGGTTTGCTGAGAATTTTCGAGTGAGCTTGCAATGTAGCGAGGGGTAGATCAACGGAGGGATTTCTAAGTCCAAGGTCGAGAATACACTAGCAGAGAGGTAGATCTGTACCACAAAGCAGCGCAAGGCCAAGAGGGGTGAAGCAGAGGTAGCGTAAGCCCAGCAGGGGTGATGCAGAGCCAGAAGGGCTCACACAAAGGGACGCAGAGCCGGAAAATGCTGACGCAGTCACTCAGAGAGTTGTGTTGGGTTTCAGTGGGCCAGATAGGACTCTTATTCAACATATCCAGAAGGGGTGTCGCAGTGACTGCGTAGGCACCTGTGGGGTTCTTCATCCTCAGCTGAATTAGCCATATTATTTGTCTTCGGAGATAGAGGTACTTCTGCCAAGATTTTCTCTGTTTGGTAAACCACTACTAGTACCCTAGATTGCATTCAAAATTCTGTATAATAAATAAAACCCTCGAGCTATTACACCGGTTTTCCCGCATTGAGTTTTTCTGGGGACATTTGTTCGAAAAAGCTTGTGTGTCCTTTGTCAAATGTGCTTAATTCTTCAATACTTGATTTGTATGTATGTGTAGCCTGCAACGTGTTTACTTCAATGTTTTATGAATATTTCTGAAAATAACTTGTTAAATTAAAAACACAAGTAGGAGAAGTAAACCAGACTTCTACAGTAGGATTTCTGTAATAAGGATTCAGAAACTTTTACAGGAAATTAGCCTCTCAATCAAAGAAAAACCCCTCCAAGGGGAAAACTCGATATACTCTTCTCTTCTTATAGAATGTACTTCTAAGTGAGACACAAAGACCCAAATCCTAGACCAAGTCCTTCTCCAAGTACCAAGTCAACCCTTCTTCAAGTCCTTCCTTTATTTTGCACCAACCAACTCTAAATTGTAACTTCGATCTACCAACTTCAATATTGTAATTCATCCTGCAACTTCGACTCTGCAATTTCGGCCTTGCAGCTTCCACAAAAACCCTAATTTACCTTCCTCCTAAGACCTTCCTAAAGCAAGACAACTCCTCCTAAGGTCAACAAGGTCAAGGTAGGGTATTCTTCCTTCCAGCAACAAGATTTTGCACTTCGTCCTACTACAACTCGGACCTACAACTTCGGCCTCCTTCTACAGCACCAGAAACCCTATAATTTTGCATGTGTGAGAGAGATAGAGCCCAAAACAGAGATTTTTGGGATTCTTCTTGCCTCCTAGACCTTTGCTCTCCTTTTCTGCTGCTCCTAGCTGCAGATCAAACTTCTTTCTTAATAGATCGAACTTGTGGGGAGAAATTGCTAAATGAGGTCGAACTGCTCCTTTATATAGCCTTTCCAGGGGGTCTAATTCCCTCCTTTAGGCCAACTTGTAACTGCCATGGCCAACTTGTACTCATGACAATAAATCCTCAGACCTAACAAACCCTAGAACCATGAAGAACATGCTTTTACCTAGAAGACCATCAACAAAGAGCATGAAACCCATGCTTTAATAATAATAACTTTTTCTTTTCTTGTTTTGTTTGTTACATAGGATACATATTGAAATGAGTACAACAACAATTATGAAGATCAAAACTAGTTACATTTTCAACACTCCCTCTTAACTAGGGAGATATTCATAATTGTACAACATCATTCTCATATTGAAGAGTTCTCATAAGAAGAGTCAGATTGATAAGTCGTACTGTAAGCATCATCATTATGACAAGCATTGTCTCTGAGGCCTAAGGTCAACGATATCGAGGTAGGGTATTCTTCCTTCCGGCAACAAGATTTTGCACTTCGTCCTACTGCAACTCGGACCTACAACTTCGGCTTCCTTCTACAGCACCAGAAACCCTAGAATTTCGCATGTGTGAGAGAGATAGAGCCCAAAACAGAGATTTATGGGATTCTTCTTGCTTCCTAGACCTTCGCTCTCCTTTTCTGCTGCTCCTAGCTGCAGATCAAACTTCTTTCTTAATAGATCGAACTTGTGGATGAGGAATTGCTAAATGAGCTCGAACTGCTCCTTTATATAGCCTTTCCAGGGGATCTAATTCCCTCCTTTAGGCCAACTTGTAACTGCCATGGCCAACTTGTACTTTTGGAGTTTCCAGGACTTTCTAGACTAAAAAATAATTCTTTTTACAATTACATTTTGCTCGGAAGGGTTATAAACATGATGTTGACTCCTTTGACTCATGACAATAAATCCTAAGACCTAACAAACCCTAGAACCATGAAGAACATGCTTTTACCTAGAAGACCATCAATAAGAGCATGAAACCCATGCTTTAATAATAATAACTTTTTATTTTCTTCTTTTGTTTGTTACATAGGATACATATTGAAATGAGTACAATAACAATTATGAAGATCAAAACTAGTTACATTTTCAACACTCCCTCTTAACTAGGGAGGTATTCATAATTGTACAACATCATTCTCATATTGAATAGTTCTCATAAGAAGAGTCAGATTGATAAGCCATACTGTAAGCATCCTCATTATGACAAGCACTAACTCTGAGGCCTAACTAGACAAGCTCTATTTCATTCAAGAGCATTATGTTGGGAGGCTTTATGTGTGATACCGCACTACCTCTACAAGGCACATACCCGATTCGGATGGTCACAAGGTATGTCCTTTTAGGACTATTCTTATCATGGATCTCCATACCTGAGTCCTCGAAGAATATAAGTCCTCTTCAACCACTCTTCTCTTGAATGTCGGTCCCATTCTTAGAGAGTGTCGGTACCTTTCCTTTCTTGGATGCTTTATCCTCAAGGAAACCACAAATGCTTATCCAATCCTCCGTTATTCTCTCTCCATCGCTTGAGGAAGAGAATGAACATGTGATGTCTAACATCACTCCCTCTCAACCAAAAAGGACATCCCTATTATCCCCTATGATTAGAGAATAGATTCTTGCTCCTATTCAAGGAGACTCCTTTTGCTCCCTCTCAAAACTAGAGAAGATTCCAAACTTCCTTTCAATAATGGAAGCCAACACCACAAGCCTTACAGCTTGTCTTCATGAGAGTACTAGCTACTTGATCTTCATAGCTACATGGCTCCCTCTTTCTTTTGCATCTCTTGCATCAAGCTTGCTTCTTTTTGAAGTATCATGTGTGAAAATTCCTAAAACTGGAATCCTATTGCAGCGACTGGAAAATATTCACCTAATTGTTAATTTTAACTTAACAATTTATTTGCAGTTTTCTATGGCAAACATTGAATACATCACACTGCAACCTACACAAATACAAATTTCTGCGAAACCAAAATACAACGCAGGAAAGAAATAAACACACAATTGACACCGTTATTTTCAAACAAAGGTCCCCACAAAAACCCAATGCAGGAAAACCGGTGCAGCGGCTAAGGGTTTGTATTATTATTCAGTAGTTTCTGAATACAATCTTTGCATGCCTTATTGGTTATTCGATATAGAGAATCTAACTGGCGAAAAGATAGTGAGATGATCTCACACTGGTACAGGAAGATCCGGTATTGATCTGACTGGAGATGAGACCTCTACGTTGTCTCTGTACAAATTTGCATCACACCTACGCAGTTACTGCATCACTGCTGTTGGGACTGCGTCACTCCTCCAAGCTGATCTTTTGCTGGCTGGAAACTCGATCCTCTGACCTCCCGATCTCACACCCCAGCTTCCATTACTGGATCTCCACTGCTTCTCAACAAATCTTCAGACTCCCTCTGAAGCTCTCCGCTACCTCTTTTGCACATCTCTGCCTCCTCTGCAATGTATTCACCGGATCAAGAATACTTCCACCGGCAAACTATCTTTGCCCCTCACTGCAAGAAATCACTTCTATCTCTCCTCTGGCAACTATTGCGCTGCTCTCTTGAGAATTCGATCTCTAGATCTCTCATTCGATGTGTTCTCCAAGTGCCCATCGAGCTCCTTCTTATAATCTTCTCATTGAACAATCAACGGCGCAAATTAGATCCTAATCAATGGCTCAGATCATCTTGACTCGATCTCCGTCTTTTTCTAAAATATTCACACCCAGTTTAATTAATACCCTTTAATTATTTTAATTTCTTAAGTATAGACTTAGGCATCCATTAAAAATAATTAATTATTTTAATTAAACTATCTTTGGGTGGAATTTCCCAAAATGATTTGTGGGTCTTGGAGAATGCATATGTCCTAGCCTCCTTGCAAACTCTTGAGGCTAGAGAACATCTGATGCTACCAAAAATCAACATCATGGAGCCATCTTCTCTGCATCTCTTACATCAAGCTTGCTTCGTTTCGAGGTATCATGGAGCCATCTTCTCTCTTTAATCTTGTGACAGGATCTAGGTCATATCTCTTGCTCATCACTTTCATCTTCAACATCATAGATATTTGAGCCTTTCCGATCTATAGACTGATCATGGTTACCTCATAAAAGTGATCTTCCTAGTTGACCATTAGGTTATCTTCTTGCACTACTAACTTCAAGATGAACATATCTTGACTTCATAGTTGCTAGGTACCAGATATTGAGCTTCCCTCAATGCTCTTCATCCATACCGTTGAACTTGCCTCAATTGTCATCGTGTATTCCTACAACATTCTTCAAGGTAGAAAAATAATATGTTAACCAGATAGCCAACAATAATGAAAATCAAACTTACTTCATCATGATGACCTTCTCGTTCCATCAACATCCTCAAGGTTCATCTCCATGTGAATTTTCCTTCATGCATCAAAGTGCCCAAGGATTGAACTTGATTACCAAGTTACAACTTTTTCTTCCGGAGATTATACTAGATGTTAATCACTATTTTACATACTCTAGAGAAAGTCTTAATCTTTTATACATCCTTAAGTAAGTCAAATTCTTCCTTTTAAACATCTTACAATCATACTAAGCATGTTACAAGATTCAACATGAATCTTATCCAAGAGTCATTTTTAATGTGCATTCCTATGCTTCTTCTTCCATCATCTAGCCTAATATATCTGCATCTTGACCCATTGCATTCCTTCATCCCTTTACCAGTATTGTTTCCACATTACATGGAATGTATACTAATTTTGTCATAGTGCTTCTCCCAATAACCTTCCATAATGATGGTTCTTCCAAGATCATGATTATCCACCTAAGCAAGATGACTACCTCTAACATTATGTTAGATAATGCCTGGACGATCAATATGCAAAATGGTCTATCTATCTATTTTTAAAGACTAGATGATTTCTACAAGGCAATTTAACCATGTAGACTCTACATATGCTACTAACACATGCTTCTTGTGAAAATTTACAATTTAAATTGAAGCAACTGGAAATTTATTCTTCTAACTAGAAAATTAATTATGCAGTTTATTTGCTATGGCAAATAACGAATAAATCACACACCAATTTTTCATCATAAAACTGCGGAAAAATAAAAGCGTTGGAAACTGAGAAATATGCTAGCGCACATAAAAATGACAGTTGTTTTTGGACAATTGTCTCCAAAAAACCCCAATATGAGAAACTGGGTGCAGCAGTGAGGGTTTTATTATTATGCAACAGCAGAAATTCTAAGTACAATAAAATGACGCCAAATTAGCATTTCTATTTGAGAGAAATACTGGCAAAAACATTCATGAGGCTAATACCTCAACACCACAATTGATTTTGCTCTAGAATCTAGCCAAACTGAGCCACACAAAATTCCCCTACGTCAGCCTTTGCACAAGCTACTCCGCACTGCCTCTGAAACACGTTGAATCCTACAGCTTTGCCTGTCTCTGCCCCGAGACGTGACTCGCTTGGCCTCCTAAAACTTATCCCAGCCTTTAGCAAGCTAATCGACTCCTCCTCTGGTTGAATCGAGCTCTCCTATGAAGCCCTTTTGCGCAATCCATGCGCAGCTCCTTGAGGAAAACTCGTCATCCTCTCAACTAACTCTTCTGAATCCTCCTCCGGAAATCTGCTACTGATCTCCCTCTAGATCTTGCTTCCTTCTGGCTTTATTCCTTCCGGTTGAATGTTGCTCTCCGGAAAAATAGATCTGCCAAGAAAACTTGCTCTTCCTGTGTGTTCTCCATCTACCCCATCGACCTCCTCTTATAATCTCCAGTTGAGACTTCAACAGCCAAGATTAAAACTTAATCGATGGCTGAGATCATCTCCAAGTCGATCCATGTGAGTTTCTAGAGAATTCTCACCTTTCTCAATTAATTACTATTAATTAACCAATTTTCCTAAGTTAGACTTAGGAAAAATTTAAATGATGGTCAATTAATTTAATTGAGCTATCTCTAGGGTGGAATTTCAAAAAACGATTTCTAGGTTTTAGAGTTCTCCTATGTTTTAGCCTCTCCACAAAGTTTGAGACTAGAACACCATCCAATTCTACAAAAACTAACACTTCTCTATATGATGTCATGCAAAATCTAAAGTAAGCAACAATGCTACTATTATACAGGAAAGATCAATCTTCATAGAGAACCTGACAGCCAATGTGCCTTCTTCAATAGTAAAGGTCCTTCACTTCTTCCTTCTTCGACTTCTTCTTAGGTTCTCCCACTGCCTCGACTACATGAGCTTCGATTCTTTCCTTTCTCGTTGTTTTGTTGGCTTGGGTGGTCCCTGTTGAATTGTCCAAACTCGTTGCACTTAAAGCATTAAACCTTGGGCATGTATTTCTTCTTGGACTTTCCAAAATTTCCCTTCTTCAGCTTCTTGACTCGAGCTAGAAAGGCTTGAGACTATTCATCTGATCAAATGTCATCTTTTACCTTGATCCTTGATTCTTCCAGAATGCATTGGGCCCACAACACATCAAAAGGAGTTGAATCTTTCTTGAAGTAGATGCTTTTTGCAAAGTTGCTCCATTCTGGTGGCAATGCATTTAGTAAACAGATGGTCACTTCTTAATCAAAAATTGATTCCCCAAATCCTTGTAGATGGTCTCTTAGCTGAGAGACCTTCATGAGAAAGGATGCCATATCCTCATGCTTTGAATTCTTCATTCTACATAACTTATTCCACAAAGACACATTTTGTTCTGATGTACTTACAGGGTACAAGTTTACTAGCTTGTCATACATAGCCTTGGAAGTTTTCAAGTTCGCAACAAATGGAACAAGAGAATCTTTAATGGATTCAACTATGATCCTTTGAGCTCTTACTTCCCCTTTCTTGTAGTTTTCTAGTTCTTGTGTCTTGTCTTTGCTAGGTTCAGTAATTTCCCCAGTAACATACTCCATTACTTCTTATTTTGTGAGTATCAGGTCAATCCTTTTCGTCCATGCTAGATAATTTGATGCTCCAACGAGCTTATTTCTCTCCTGGTAGAAACAATCCATATGACCTGTAGATTCAAACATGATGTAATAATATGATACTTACTTGATAACCAAGATTCTCCTTGATGATGTCTTCAACCTTATTGATGCCTTCAATATCCTTGAAGAGACTTTCTTGAAAGATGTTCCCTAGGATTTCTCCAACAACAACTTCCAAGAGTGATGAAAGATAAGATCCTTTGATTCTTCCTTTTTTTTTAAGGTCTACCAATGAGTCTTCAACTAGATCCCTTTCAAGAGACAATACTTCTTGAAGTTTTAAGAGACAATACTTCTTGATGTTTTATTTTTCAGGCTTCCTTTGAGAGTTTCCCTTTTCCTTCCCCTTGACAAGAAATTATTTCTAGTGTCCTTCCAACTACCTTCCTTGTCCACCTTAGCTCTGATACCATGTTGGAAAATGTGCAATCTGGCAGCTTATTAATTCAATTTTCCTTTTCTTTAATACTTGCTTGTGAACTTATTTATTCATCTTAGTTAGATCTTTTTGTAGGAATTTACAGGGTAAGTTCCGTAGATCAAGAACCAAAGGTCACCGCTCACAAACATATCACAAATCAGTCCACCAGTATAATCACGTGGTTAAAACCCTCAAAGAGGGAAACAGTCCACGGCCTGAGCCAAGCGGCCACTTCAGGAAATTTATTAATATAAAAAGAAAAGTTACATATGTTTCTCTCATAAACGGTTACGGGACAAATGACCCTCCATGCTCTTTAAATAGAGATCATGCACCAATCAGGTGTTAAGCCACGGATCAAGTGTCGTTAATACCGAGGAGAGAGATAACTGTTGGATCACTGCAAATCGTGACCGTCAGATTATAAGTTACAAATGTACATGGTAAAGAAACACACTTTACCTAACTCTACACTAGACTAAGTTATTCTTAACTATTTCCTATGTGTCGAAATATCCTAACATCCCCACTTAAGAACAACTTGGGATAGGATTGAAGGATTTACAAAGGTGACACAAAAGGAGCCTATTTCCTACGTGTCGAAATATCCTAACATCCCCCCTTAAGAACAAATTGGGATAGGATTAAAGGATTTACAAAAGTGACACAATAGGAGAAGGAAGGAGGCATTAGAGCCTATCCCCCCTGTGCAGGAAAAGGCACGCACTTGCAGGAGATGGGTTTCACAAAGAGTGAGGCAGATCCGAACTTATACTTCATTGTGATAGGTGAGGAGCCTCTCATTCTTGTGTTGTATGTGGATGACTTGGTCATTACGGGTGCAGAGAGACTCATAGAGCACTACAAGAGAGATCTTGCGTCAGAGTTTGAGATGAAGGACATTGGCTTGATGCATTACTTTTTGGGTTTGGAGGTGTGGCAGGAGGAGGGGCATTTCTTCCTGGGGCAAGGGAAGTATATTGTGGACATCCTTGGCAGATTCCACATGGAGGATTGTAGACCCATGTTGACACCGATGATCACCAACTGGAAGAAGCTTCATGCTTCAGATTCCGAGTTGGTGGATTCCACATCGTACAGACAGCTGATTGGTTCCTTGATGTATTTGGTCAACACTAGACTAGATATATGTTTTGCAGTCAACACAATGAGTCAGTTTATGTGTAAGCCTAGGAAGGTTCACTGGATTGCTACAAAACACATTTTGCGATACTTGCAGGGGGCAGTGGAGTATGGTCTGGATTATAGGCAGAGGGATGGAGTGAGATTGGCAGGTTACACTGATTCTGATTGGGCAGGTTGTGCTTCTGATAGGAAAAGCACTTCAGGGTGTTGTTTTAGGTTGGGTTCAGCAGTGGTGTCGTGGTTCAGCCGGAAGCAGCAGTCAGTAGCATTGAGTTCAACGGAAGCAGAGTATATGGCAGCCAGTCTAGCTAGTTGTGAGGCCATCTGGCTTCGCGAGATGTTGTTTGGCTTATTTGGTCAGCCGTTGAGACCTTCAATGATTTACTGTGATAATCAGAGTTACATTAAACTCACAGAGAATCCAGTATTTCATAATCGGTCAAAACATATCGGCATCAGATATCACTTCATGAGAGACTATGTGCAGAAGGGAGCTGTGAAGCTCGAATATATTCCCACTGATGAGCAGGTTGGAGATATTCTTACCAAAGCCTTACCACGGGACAAGCATGTCTACTTCAGAGATAAGATGGGTGTGGTGAGGAACACCTTTCTCGATAAGGGGGAGTGTTGAAATTTGGTTACCGGAGGACAGGTGGTTCCCTAAGGCTTTGATCTTTGGCCTAGGGAAAAGTGTCAAAAAGAATTTAATTTTTCTCCTAAAGTGGCTTTATAAAGTTATAAAATAAAATCTAATTTAAAAGTTTGAAAAAGTTACTAAAGTCTAATTTTAAAGTGACTTAAATAAAGTTAATGTAAAATTAGAAAGGAAAAGTGACTTTGGAAATAAATGACTAAGTGGGTCTTTATTAAAGTGGGGTGAATTAAAAAATAGAAAGTGAGATTTAAAAAAGCATTTAATCTCAGCCCTAGATCTAAAGCTATTTCAGCCATTGGATTTGGGGATAACCCAAAAGTCACTTAGAGTTCTATTAAAGGAGGAAAATGAGAGAAAAGGTCATTCATTCATTAATTCTTTCATGAGCAGATTGAGAGAAGGAGAAGGAGACAGTTGAAGAGAATTTTCTGAGCAGTGAGAAGAAGGAGGGCAGCAGCACTAACTTTCAGCAAATCCGCACAGCAGGGCAAAGCACGAAGTTCGAGGCAAGTGGGCACGAATTTCGAGGAGAGAAAACTGCAGACTTCGAGGGAGGCCATACAGCCATTCCAGCACTATTTTGGAGGCTGTTCGTACAGTTTTGAAGGCTGTAATTTTTCTGTTTTATGGGCACGAAAATCGAGGTGGAGTTTGGCACGATTTTCAAGATAAGTTCTGTTTCAAAGTTGCTGTAATTTTTTTGCTGTGTAAATTTCTGCATCACTTTAAAAGCAATATTCAGAAAATAAAGAGAAGCTTTCGAACTAGTTTTCCCCAAGAGTTGTAGGGGGTTTTTCCAGGGTCATGTTGACCAAAAATCACTGTGTTAAAATGTTTTGTGTGGCTATTTTAGTCTGCTGATTTTTATTTCTGCAATTTCCAGCACTGTGAAAATTTTCCAGAATTTGTGTTTTCAGAAAATATTTATTTTCCAGCTTGTTGAATGTAAGGCTATGGGAAAGGGCATTTAACTATTTAGAGAAATAAGGTGAAACTGAAAACCGGGGTAGGAAAATAGAAATTTCTACATTCCAGCCTTTGCGCAATCTGCATACGCCTTCCTTGCCGTCCTGCATTTACCTTCTCTGTCGTCACACTCCTAATCCATCCGTCGTCCAGCCACATTCCTTGCCGACCTCCGTTGCCGTGCTCCCTTGAACTCTGAGTGTCGTCATCCTCTTGGCAGTCGACCTGCATACAAATAAACAAAACAAAAAAACGCACATAATAAAATTCAAAAAACCTCATGTATATACGTTTTATTTTGGTTTAGATCAATTTCATTTTTATGTTAGATAGTTAGTGTTTAGTTTATGTTAGATAGTTAGCTAGATAGTTCGCGTTGAATTTTTAGGAGTTTCATTTTTTTTAATTCATAGACTTTAGATCTAACTTTTAGATTTTAATAAATGTTAAGTTAGGTTAGCATAAAGTTAGCGTTAGTTTTTTTTTGGATAGCGTTAAGTTAGGTTCTAGTTTTAAATCGATTTTTGTGTATTAGCTTTTAGTTTTAATTTCGTTAGTCATAGTTTTACACTTTAATTTTTAGACTTTCGTTTAGAGGTTTTGTTTTTTTAGATTTTATTTAGTTTAGTTTTAGTTAGGTTTTAGTTTAAAATTTGATTTTTGTTATTTAACTTTTAGTTTAAAATTTTTTTTTAGTTGTAGACTTTAGATTTTAATTAGTTTGGTTTAGAGTTTGTTTTTGTTTTTGTTTTAATTTGTTTTAAGTTTTTAGATTTTAATTTTAGATTTTTAATTCATAATCTTAGTTTTATTTGTATATGTGTATTTTGTTTAAAAAATAATATAAAAATATAAAAATTCTAAAAAAATTCCTTTATAGTCAAATGAGCTTTTAAATTTTTATCCTAAGTTTGACTATAGGAGATTTTGATTTTCGAATTGGAATTATTTGGAATATCATAAATTCGGAAATATTGCAATGATTTGACATTTAATTTCGATGGTACCTTCATAATAATATTTTTATCTCGAATTTAAATCGTTGGTTCAAAGTTTAATATTTAGCTGTGGTTGATGATTTTTGAGGTATTTTTAACTGTGGTTTTAAGTTGCTTGAGATTGGTATATAATTGTTTTAAGTTCACCTTGGAAATATTTCAAGTAATGATAAATCGCATATCTTTATCGAACATGGTTAATGCAAAATTGTGAGGGTGTTTCATCGAATATCATTGTGGTCAATTTTTATAGCAGCAGTTATACATCAATTACTTGTCTTTAATTGCATAACGGGATTTTTTAACTCCATAAGACACTGGTTTTAATATAATTGGATCTGTGAAATCTCGTTAATCTCATCAAGTACTTGGTCTTTCAGCTGTGTCTCCTGAGTTGGTTGATTCTCAACCAATTCTGTTTCTTCATTTCTATTAGGGTCTACCTCCCTTAGCTTGCAAGGAGACAACTTAGATAGAGAGATTGGGGATCAGGGTGACAGCCCCCGATCTGAGTCATTGTCGCGGTGCCTAGACAATCTGTGCGACAACACCCCCTTAATGACAACTTTCCTGAACTCCAAGCATGGATCGAAGTTTGGTAAACTTCGCTTCTGTGAGAGCCTTTGTAAAGATATTGGCTACTTGATCATTGGTTGGACAATACTGCACTTCAAGAACACGATCATAAATGAGCTTTCTGATGAAGTTTATGTGGAGTTTAATGTGTTTCATACGCTGATGCTGAACTAGATCTTTACATAGCTGAATGGCACTCTGATTATCACACCAAAGTGTAGTTGGACGCTGTTGATGGAGACCAAATTCAGACAGGATCTGACGAAGCCACATGGCTTCCTTGCTGGCTTCAACTACACCACGATACTCTGCTTCTGCTGAAGAAAGAGAGATGGCACTTTGTTTCTTACAAGACCATCTAATAGGTCCTAAACCAAGAGTGAACACATATCCTGCAGTAGACTTTCGATCATCGAGGTCACCAGCCACCAGCCCAATCATAATCAGTGAAACCAATCAACAATGGAGATGCTCCTGCACTGTAATGAATCCCGAACTGAACTGCACCTCGAATATATCTAAGTATTCTTTTAGCTACTTTCTAGTGACTTTCATGAGGTTGGTGCATAAACCGAGCGACAAGACCAATGACAAAGGAAAGGTCAAGACGAGTATGGGTTAGATACAGAAGTTTACCAACAAGTTGACGATATAAGGTAGCATCAACTTCAGGGGTAATACAAGTGACTGAAAGCTTGACTCCAAACTGAAAAGGAGAAGGGGCTGGCTTACAATCTTCCATGTGAAAGTGGTGGAGAAGATCACAAGCATACTTGGACTGAGAGAGGGTAATGCCTTCCTTGGATTGCAAGACTTGAAGACCAAGGAAATAATGCAAGTGTCCTAAGTCTGTCATTTCAAACTTCTTTTTGAGGCTAGACTTCACATGGTTTATATGGTTTGGATCACTACCGGTAAGGATAAGATCATCAACATAAAGAACAAGGATGGTGAAGGACTTACCCACTTTCTTGGTGTAGACAATGTTGTCAGAATGACACCTAGAAAAGCCATTATCTAATAGAAATCTATCCATTTTGGCATACCAAGCTCGAGGAGCTCGTTTGAGACCATAGAGGGACTTCCTAAGGCGACAAACAAGGCTAGAGTCATTTTGGATAAATCCGGGGGTTGTTCCATGTAGATTTCTTCATGCAAATCTCCATGTAAGAAGGCGGATTTAACATCCATCTGATGGAATTCCCATTTAAAGGGCCTTGTGAGGAAAGAACAAGGCGGATAGAATTCATTTTGGCAACGGGGAGAAGGTTTCAGTATAGTCAATGCCTTCAACTTGTGAAAATCCTTTAGCAACAAGACGAGCTTTATGTCTATCCACTTTTCCATCTGGTCCAAACTTTGTTTTGTAAACCCATACGCATACGACAAGTTTTCTTCCTTTTGGAGAGAAGGAACAAGATCCCAAGTATCATTCGCCTGATAAGAGCAATATTCTTCATTCATAAGTTTGCATCCCAATCTGGAGACGGAGGCTTCTTGAGTTTTACCGGAGCAAGATTTTCTGGAACTTGAGCCAATAAGGAAGAGGCTCTTTCAAGGCGAAGCAGTATGTCGTCGATCGACAGGGTCACCTGCAAGAGAAACTGCTGCATCCCGATTAGAGCGGACCCATCTTGGAAGCGATGGAGTATAAGGAACAATTTCAAGAGGTGGAGGAGGATTTTCATCCTCGTTGTCATCATCTAAACTAGAAGGAATTCTTTTAAAAATAGAAGAGAAAGATAGAGGTGGCGCATATGCCGAATCAGGCTCACAGGCCAAAGGTGGCACACCCGCCGAACTAGCCTCGTAGGCTGATATATTTTCATCAAATTTTACATCTCTTCTAATGATTATATTTTTTTATTTTGGTTGAAGAAGTCTATATCCTTTGTCATCTTCAGAATATACAACAAAAATGCATTTTTCACCCTTAGGTTCTAAGGCTTTATGTTTCGCATCTAGAATATGGGCCCAAACATCACTTCCAAAAACATGAAAGTGACTTACATCTAGTTTGATTGAGCTTTAAGCTTATTTTGGAGTCATATTCTTTAAAACCTTAGTAGGAGTGTGTTTTACTATGTAATTTTCATAGTTAATGGCTTCTACCCAAAAATTGAGGCCAAGTCCTTTAGATTAAAGCATACAATTAGCCATTTCTTTTAAGGTGTGATTCTTCCTTTCGGCAACATCATTTTGTTGTGGAGTATATGGAGCAGAGTATGTTGCAATTGAATGCCATGCTCGATTTTGAGGCCTTGAGAAATTTGTTGTTAACATATTCTCCTCCATTGTACGATATTAACTTAAAATTTGATGTCGATTCGAGATTGTTTCTCAACAACGGCCTTAAATGCCAAGAACATGTTAAAAACTTCACTCTTTAGTTTTAAGAAATATACCCAAGTGCGTCTGGAAAAATAATTAATGAAAGTTAAGAAGTACTTGCAACTAGAGAAAGAAACAACAGGAAGTGGACCACATAAATCATTGTGCACAAGTTCCAAAGGGGCTGAAGAGTGCCAAGAGGCACGTTTGTCAAAACTATCCTGATGATGTTTTCCAACTACACATCCAGAGCAAACACCATCTCGGAAAGATACCATAGGAAGGCCCGTCACCATATTTTCCTTACATAGTGTTTTAAGAGAGCGATAGTTTAAGTGACCAAATCGCTCATGCCAAATTTTTCTCACATCATCATTATGAGCTACAAAAACGGAGGGAAGAGAAGATGACCCAAAGTTGTCAAACTTATACAACCTTGTGGAATCATTAGCAATGCCAATAGCTAAAATATGTTTAGGATCTTTGAGGTCCTTTATTACAACATCGTGAGGTGATAATTCTACTATTTTCCCTTCACCTAAATGAGTTATCTAATAAAAAGATAGAAGGTTGCATGACAAGGTAGGAACATGGTACATCATTAAGCCAGCCATTATCGAGATGAATGGTTCCGGATCCTACAACACTAAGAGATCTATCATCACCAACATAAATATGTTTGGTGTTACAATCATTAAAGAAGAAAACATGGCTTTATTTTTGGCCATGTGGTAAACTCCCAGAATTGTTAGGATATTCCGACACATAGGAAATATTTAAGAATAACTTAGTCTAGTGTAGAGTTAGGTAAAGTGTGTTTCTTTACCATGTACATTTGTAACTTATAATCTGACGGTCACGATTTGTAGTGATCTGACGGTTATCTCTCACCTCGGTATTAACGACACTTGATCCGTGGCTTAACACTCGATTGGTCCATGATCTCTATTTAAAGAGCATGGAGGGTCATTTGTCCGGTAACCGTTTATGAGAGAAACATATGTAACTTTTCTTTTTATATTAATAAATTCCCTGAAGTGGTCGCGTTGGCTCAGGCCCTGGACTGTTTCCCTCTTTGAGGGTTTTAACCACGTGATTATACTGGTGTACTGATTTGTGATCTAGTTGTGAGCGGTGACCTTTGGTTCTTGATCTAAGGAACTTACCCTGTAAATTTCTACAAGGTATCAAAGCTATTTTGAGGGCCGCGTTCGTTTTTTATCAAAATCCGAAGCTGGTTTGACTAGATGCGAATGCCATTTTTTAGATCTACTATTTCTGAACATTTTTGGGCTTGGAGAACTGCTCGGTTGTGTTCGGAGCGTCTGTTACAGTGAGGAACGCCTTTCGTTTCATGCGAAAAGGTTTCTAGCTGCCCAAGTTATGACAGTTTAGATCTGGAGATATAAAGCATCTGTTTTGCAGTTATATTTGTTAATAGTTCTGCTTATTTCGGTCCCCTCTTTTTATTTTCGATTTTTAGGTTTTATTTATTTGTCGGATCTATACCCTCTTCTCTATGTATGCTCTTTGTAGTGCGTTGCGTGCGATCTCGGCAAAAAGCAGGAAGAAGGGATTTTTTTGCTATGTATGCTCTTTCTCCGCGTCTTTGTGCGATCTCGGGAAATCAGGAATAGTAAAAAAGTGATAGTTGCTGGTAAGGCTAATCGGAAATCTAACATTCTGCCGTCAGGCTTTGCATTTCGTTTTTTTTTGCTCGGTTTTTGTGTTTTTTTGTGCAAGAAAAGGCACGCACACTGAAGAGTAAAAAAAAAAAAAAAAAAAAATAACCCTTCCTCTTTTTTTACAATAACGTGATCCTTTTACTATCTCACTTGGTGAGGGGTTAGTTTATGAGAATAGAGGTCTTGGGTTCAAGTCTCCTTCTCAAACTTCTTTTGTAAAAAAATTTTGTTCAAAGTGGCGAAATTTTTCTTAAAAAGCCACACTTTATCCCGTTCCCGTAACTATTTGGCATCTACAACTCAAATTTTTCAAAAGGCATAACTTCTTCATCCGGAAGCCGTTTTTCGAGCCGTTTTTTTTTTAAACGACCTAATTTTTCGAGATCTTTCCATTGGAGCAGTTAGTTCCAGCTTTTCTCAGCTTCAGTATTTTATTTTTTTTTAATGGAAAGTGCATGCCCGATTATTCTTAACAGCACCAATTATTTCCAATGGCTACCTCACATAGTAGATATACTTAGAAGTAAAGGGCTTTACAGAATAGCCACAGGACAAGAAACTAAACCTTCCGATGATGATAAGCTGCTAAATGGGAAAATAAACAAGATCAAGCACGAGGGTTGATAGAAATGTCCATTGCTCAAGATCTTCGATTTCATATCCTTGACATTGACACCCCTGATGAAGCCCTGAAAAAGCTAAAAACTGTTTTTGGCATTCAAAATCAAATCAGGGCCCACCAGCTTGAAAATGAGTTGCTTACTTTGGACCCGAATAATTTCTCCTCCATTGAAGATTTTTTGTCCAAATTTAAGACCCTCAGAATTCTTTTAGAAGGTTGTAAGATCAAAAAGGACGATGGTAGCCTCATCTATTGCATTCTTACTAAGCTTGGCCCTGCATACTCTGTATTTGTTTCCGCCTTCCATTCCACTAGAGAAGCCATCATTTCTTCAGGAACCACCTACAAGAATCCCTCTTTTGATGCCCTTTGTGATTCTTTGATAAGAGAACAAGAAAAACTTTTACACCTTGGTCTTATCACTGCTGGAAACGCCTCTAAGAAAGCCTTAGCAGCCCAACAACAACCATATCACAAGAATCCCAAGAAACAATATCCTAAAAAATATGGTCCTCAACTAAACAAGGGCCCTAAGCAATTTCAGCCGCAAACTGAAAAATCAAATCACCAAAATAATAAGGCAAATCAAAATAAAGGGAAGAAGACAGATAGACATTGCAACTTTTGCAATCGGGATGGCCATATAGAGTCCAAATGTTTTAAGAAGATGGAAACCTTAGAAGCAACAATGAAGAAGCACAATATCAATTTGGAGCGCTCTTCACCTTCATCTTCAGGCATGGTACTTTCTGCTTGTGGTTGTCAAGCATCAAGATCTGGTTATGCATTAAATGTATCTTCTTCTTCTCCTTCTCATGAATGGCTCATTGATTATGGAGCTTCTTACCACATGGCTAAAAATAAATCCATGTTTTCTTCTTTAAATGATTGTAACACCAAACATATTTATGTTGGTGATGCTAGATCTCTTAGTGTTGTAAGATCTAGAACCATTCATCTAGATAATGGTCAATTTAATGATGTACTATGTGTTCCTACCTTGTCATGCAACCTTCTATCTGTTTATCAGATAACTCATTCCGGTGAAGGGAAAATAGTAGAATTCTCACCTCATGATGTTGTAATCAAGGACCTCAAAGATCCTAAATATATTTTAGCTACTGGCATTGCTGATGATTCCACAAGGTTGTATAAGTTTGACAACTTTGGGTCATCATGTCTTCCCTCTATTTTTGTTGCTCATAATGATGATGTGAGCAAACTTTGGCATGAGCGATTTGGTCACTTAAACTATCATTCTCTTCAAACTCTATGTAAGGAAAAGATGGTGACAGGCCTTCCTATGGTATCTTGCCAAGATGGTGTTTGCTCCGGATGTGTACTCGAAAAACATCATCGGGATAGTTTTGACAAACGTGCCTCTTGACACGCTTCAGCCCCTTTGCAGCTTGTGCACAGTGATTTATGTGGTCCACTTCCTATTGTTTCTTTCTCTGGTTGCAAGTACTTCTTAACTTTCATTGATGATTTTTCCAGACGCACTTGGGTATATTTCTTAAAACTCAAGAGTGAATTTTTAACATGTTCTTGGCCTTTAAGGCCTTTGTTGAGAAACAATCTGGACATCAAATTCTTAAGTTAAGATCAGACAATGGCGGAGAATATGTTAACAAAAAATTTATCAACTTCTGCACTGAGCATGGCATTCAATTGCAACATATTGTTCCATATACTCCACAACAAAATGGTGTAGCTGAAAGGAAGAATCGCACCTTAAAAGAAATGGCTAATTGTATGCTTCAATCTAAAGGACTTGGTCCCAATTTTTGGTCAGAAGCCATTAACTATGCAAATTACATAGTAAATCGCACTCCTACTAAGGTTTTAAAGAATATAACTCCAGAAGAAGCTTGGAGCTCAATCAAACCAGATGTAAGTCACTTTTTGTGTTTTTGGAAGTGATGCTTCGGCCCATATTCCAGATGCGAAACATAAAGCCTTAGAACCTAAGAGTGAAAAATGCATTTTTGTTGGATATTTTGAAGATGTCAAAGGATATAGACTTCTTCAACCAAAATCCAAAAATATTATCATTAGAAGAGATGTAAAATTTGATGAAAATATATCGGCCTACGAGCCTAGTTCGGCAAGTGTGCCACCTTTGGCCTGCGAGCCTGATTCGGCATATGTGCCACCTCTCTCTCTCTTCTATTTTTAATAGCATTCCTTCTAGTTCAGATGATGACAGCGAGGATGACAATCCTCCTCCACCTCTTGAAATTGTTCCTTATACTCCACCACTTCCAAGACTCTACTCGGGATGCAGCAGGTTCTCTTGCAGGTGACCTTGCCGATCGACGACGTACACGTTCTCAATTCGAAAGAGCTTCTTCCTTATTGGCTCAAGTTCCAGAAAAACTTGATCTAGAAACCTTTGAAGAAGCCTCCGGTCATCCAGATTGGGATGAAGCTATGAATGAAGAGTATCGTTCCTTATTGGCAAACGATACTTGGGATCTTGTTCCTCTTCCAAAAGGAAGAAAACTTGTCAAATGCAGATGGGTTTACAAAACCAAGTTTGGACCAGATGGAAAAGTGGATAGACATAAAGCTTGTCTTGTTGCTAAAGGATTTTCACAAGTTGAAGGCATTGACTATACTGAAACCTTATCCCCTGTTGCCAAAATGAATTCTATCTGCCTTGTTTTTTCCCTTGCTACCTCCTTTAAATGGGAAGTCCATCAGATGGATGTTAAATCTGCCTTCTTACATGGAGATTTACATGAAGAAATCTACATGGAACAACCCCCTGGCTATATCCAAAACGACTCTAGCCTTGTTTGTCGCCTTAGGAAGTGTCTCTATGGTCTCAAACAAGCTCCTCGGGCTTGGTATGCCAAAATGGATAGATTTCTATTAGATAATGGCTTTTCTAGGTGTCATTCTAATACCACTGTCTACACCAAGAAAGTGGGTAAGTCCTTAACCATCCTTGTTCTTTATGTTGATGATCTCATCCTTACTGGTAGTGATCCAAACCATATAAACCATGTGAAGTCTAGCCTCAAGAAGAAGAATGAAATGACAAACTTAAGACACTTGCATTATTTCCTTGGTCTTCAAGTCTTGCAATCCAAGGAAGGCATTACCCTCTCTCAGTCCAAGTATGCTTGTGATCTTCTACACCACTTTCACATGGAAGACTGTAAGCCAGCCCCTTCTCCCTTTCAGTCTAGAGTCAAGCTTTCAGTCACTTGTACTACCCCTAAAGTTGATGCTACCTTATATCGTCAGCTTGTTGGTAAACTTTTGTATCTAACCCACACCCGTCCTGACCTTTCCTTTGTCGTTGATCTCATCGCTCGTTTTATGCACCAACCTCATGAAAGTCACTGGAAAGCAGCTAAAAGAATACTTCGATATATTTGAGGTACAGTTCAATTCGGGATTCATTACAGTGCAAGAGCATCTCCATTGTTGATTGGTTTCACTGAGCATCTCCATTGTTGATTGGTTTCACTGATTCTAATGAGCCACTCATGAGAAGGAGAAGAGGAAGATACATTTAATGCATAACCAGATCTTGATGCTTGACAACCACAAGCAGAAAGTGCCATTCCTGAAGATGAAGATGAAGATGAAGTGTGCTCCAAATTGATGTTGTGCTTCTTCATTGCTGCTTCTAGGGCTTCCATCTTCTTAAAACATTTGGACTTTATATGGCCATCACGATTACAAAAATTGCAATGTCTATCAGTCTTCTTCCCTTTGTTTTTATTTTCTTTATCATTTTGGTGATTTGATTTTTCAGTTTGCGGCTAAAATTGCTTAGGACCCTTGTTTGGTTTAGGACCATACTTTTTAGGATACTGCTTCTTGGGATTCTTTTGATATGATTGTTGTTGGGCTACGAAGGCTTTCTTAGAAGTGTTTCCAGAAGTGATAAGACCAAGGTGTACGAGTTTTTCTTGTTCTCTTATCAAAGAATCACAAAAGGAATCAAAAGAGGGATTCTTGTAGGTGGTTCCTAAAGAGATGATGGCTTCTCTAGTGGAATGGAAGGCGGAAACAAATACAGAGTATGCAGGGCCAAGCTTAGCAAGAATGTAATAGATGAGGCTATCATCTTCCTTTTTGACCTTACACCCTTCTAAAAGAAGTCTAAGGGTCTTGAATTTGGACAAAAAATCTTCAATAGAGGAGAAATTATTGGGGTCCAAAGTAAACAACTCATTTTCAAGTTGGTGGGCCGTGATTTGATTTTGAATGCCAAAGACAGTATTTAGCTTATCCAGGGCTTCATGAAGGGTGTCAATGTCAAGGATATGAAATCGAAGATCTTGAGCAATGGACATTCCTATCAACCTTCATGCTTGATCTTGTTTATTTTCCCATTTAGCGACTTTATCGTCATCAGAAGGTTTAGTTTCTACCCCTGTGACTATTCTGTAAAACCCTTTACTTCTAAGTATATCTACCATGTGAGGTAGCCATTGGAAATAATTGGTGATGTTAAGAATAATCGGGCATGCACTTTCCATTTTTTTTAAAAACGAAGCTGAGAAAAAGCTGAAACTAACTGCTCCAATGGAAAGATCCCAAAAATTAGGCCGTTTCAAAAAAAACGGCTCGAAAAACGGCTTCCGAATGAAGAAGTTATGCCTTTTTGAAAAATCGAGTTGAAGACGCTGAATAGTTACGGGAACGGGATGAAGTGCGGCTTTTTTTTTTTTTTTTAATAATTCCGCCCCTTCTAACAAAATTTTTTTACAAAAAAAGCTTGAGAAGGAGACTTGAACCCAAGACCTCTATTCTCATAAACTAACTCCTCACCAAGTGAGATAGTAAAAGGATTATGTTATTGTTTGAAAGGAGGAAGGGTTTTTTTTTTTTTTGTGCATGCTTTTTCCTGCACAAAAAAACAAAAAAACCGAGGAAAAAAAAAAGGTGCAAGCCTTACAGCAGAATGTTAGATTTTGGTTAGCCTTACTAGCAACTATCGAATTTTTTCACTATTTCTGATTTCCCGAGATCGCACAAAGACGCGGGGAAAGAGCATATGTAGCAAAAAAAATACCTTTTCCTGTTTCTGATTTTCCGAGATCGCACGCAGCACAGAGCAAGGAACATACATAGAGAAGAGGGTATAGATCAAGCAAATAAATAAAACCGACAAAAAAAAAAAAAAAAACAGAGGGAACCGAAATAAGCATAACTATTAACAAAATATCACTGCAAAATAGATGCTTTATACCTCCAGATCTAAACTGTCATAACTTGGGCAGCCAGAAACCTTTTCGCATGAAACGAAAGGCATTCCTCACTGTAACAAACGCTCCGAACACAACAAAGCAGTTCTCCAAGCCCAAAAATGTTCAGAAATAGTAGATCTACAAAACGGCATTCGCATGCAGTCAAACCGGCTTCGGATTTTGATCAACAACGGATATGGCCCTCAAAATAGCTCTGATACCATGTAGGAATTTACAAGGTAAGTTTCGTAGATCAAGAACCAAAGGTCACCACTCACAAACAGATCACAAATCAGTACACCAGCATAATCACGTGGTTAAAACCCTCAAAGAGGGAAACAGTCCACTGCATAAGCCAACGCGGCCACTTCAGGCAATTTATTAATATAAAAATAAAAGTTACATATGTTTCTCCCATAAACAGTTATGGGGCAAAATGACCCTCCATGCTCTTTAAATAGAGATCATGGACCAATCGGGTGTTAAGCCACGGATCAAGTGTCGTTAATACCGAGGAGAGAGATAACCGTCGGATCACTACAAATCGTGACCGTCGGATTATAAGTTACAAATGTACATGGTAAAGAAACACACTTTACCTAACTCTACACTAGACTAAGTTATTCTTAACTATTTCCTATGTGTCGGAATATCTTAACACTTTTCATTAAACAAATATCAAGAATGAAACAATAACAATAGAGGACACAAAAATTAGGCTCTCAAAAGGGTAAAACCCCTCCAAGGGGAAAACCCAGTAAACTCTTCTCTACTTATAGAATCTACCTCAAAATGAGACACAAAGACCCAAACCCTAGACCAAGTCCTTCTCCAAGTACCAAGTCAGCCCTTCTTCAAGTCCTTCCATTATTCTGCACCAACCAACTCTAAACTGCAACTTCGAACTGCTAGCTTCAATACTGCAATTTGTCATGCAATTTCAACCCTGCAATTTCGGCCTTGTAGCTTTCGCAAAAACCCTAATTTAGCTTCCTCCTGAGACCTTCCTAGAGAAAGACAGCTCCTCCTAAGGTCAATGAGGTCAAGGTAGGGTATTCGTCATTCCAGCTTCAAGATTTTGCACTTTGTCTTACTACAACTCGAACCTGCAACTTTGGCCTCCTTATGTAACACCAGAAACCCTAGAATTCTGAACCTGTGAGAGATAGAGCCCAAAATAGAGATATCTTGGATTCTTCTTGCCTCCTAGACCTTCACTCTCTTTTTTTGTTGCTCCTAGCTGTAGATCAAACTTCCTTCTTGATAGATCGAACTTGTGGATGAGAGAGTGTTAAATGAGGTCAAACTACTCCTTTATATAGCCTTCATAATGACTTGTAATTATGAATTTATGCAATGAAGAAGACAAAGATAATAAAATGTATTTTGTAATGCTTGCCTCATAGGTTTCATGAGCAAGAAGTTTTTATTATAGGTCAAAGACTTCTTCTTAATGTCTTTAAGAGTTTGTCATCTTGTCATAAATATAATTTAGAGTCATGTATATAAAGTGATGTTACACTTGTATAAGGACAATTTATTGATGTAAATGTATACTCCAAACCTTGTCACTATGCTCCAAGAAGTCAGCCTAGAACATGTTGGAAGATCTCCTAAATAAAGTCGGCTCACACACCCTCCATCATGTCGGCCTAAAGATGAGGATCAGCCCATATATATAAGGATGGACGGCGGCACCTTTAGCACTCAACAATTCGGATCAGTTTTGAAATGAAGTACGAGTTAAGGGTATGTATTTGGTGCGAAGAAGAGAAGCAGTTCAGCAAAAGGAAGAAGACATTTCAGTGAAGAGATAAAGACCCTAACATATCTTTGTTCTAGGTCAAGGTCTGAAGTATATCCATTGAGAAGGTCTCAGTCTAAGGAACTGTAGAAGCAAGTGCGGATCATGGTGCGGATCATGGTGTGGATCATAGCGTAAGGGATAAAGGTGCTACAGCGTAAAGGATAAGAATGTTACAACAAGGAGCAAGTGCTATATGTTATGAAGTCTCTCTTTGTTTCGAACTAGGTCTGCACCTCAGTCACTATAAGTACAATGAATATCGAAGGGTATGTCAAGTACATACACAGTGTAGAGGGAAGCTGGAAGGAGGCAAAAGAAGGAGATTGTTGAAGAAAGGAGGAAACATCTTGTCAAGGGCTATGGAGTAGAGATCGAGATTCTCTAAGTGACAATGCAGTATGTTGAGAATTTGGGTAGCATCGAATGTGCTCTAGCTCCGAAACTTTATGGAAGGGCTAGAACACATGAGATCTCCAAGACCCAGAAATCGTTTGGAGAAATTCCAACCGGTGTGAAAATTATTCAAATAATTAATTATTTTAATGGAGACCCTAAGTCTAACTTATGGAAATTAAATAATTAAAGTGAATTAATTAAAACATGTGGGTGAGAATGTTCTAAGTGACGTGGATCAAGTCTTTTCTAATCTTAGTTGTTGATTAGAGACTAGATCACGGTCGTTGAATGTTCAACGATGAAAGAATTAAAGGAAGGCTTGGGGTCAGTTGGAGAACACACACTGAGTAGTAGCACTTGAGCTAAGTCGAAATTTTGGGGCGCAGTTTGCTGAGAACTTTCGAGTGAGTTTGTAGTGCTAGTGAGGGTCAAATCAACAAGGGATTATTCAAATCTGAGGTCAAGAATACATAGGCAGAGAGGCAGATCTGTACCAGGCAACATAAGACCTAGCAGGAGGGACGCAGCCTAGCCAGGTTGACGCAGAGGCAGTTGAAAGGCTGACGCAGACACTTCAGGGTGACACAGAGGCAGCGCTGAGCCTAGGGGGGTGACGCAGTAGCAGCCTATGCTGCACAGAGGCTCTAGCAACTACGCAGTGCCGGGAGAGGCAGCGCTGGGATTTCCAGTCGGCCAGAAAGGGCTCATATTCAACAATTCAGAAGGTGGGAAGCCTCAGCTAAATCAGCCTTATTTCCTGTCTCCGAGTGATAGAGGTACATTTGTCGTGATTTCTCTGTTGGGAAAACCACTACTAGTGCCCTTGTTTGTATTCAGATATTCTTCTTAATAAACAAACTCTCTAAGAGTCATTGCACCAGTTTTCCCGTATTCGGTTTTTCCAGGGACATTGTCCAAAAAAAATTGTGTCCTTTGTCGTGTGTGCGTTATGCCTCAGTAAATGATCTGTATGTATGTGTAGGGTGCAGTAGTATTTACTTTGATTATTTTACACAATAATTCAGAGAGAAAAAAATAATAATAATAATAATAATAATAATTAAAAATAAAAAAAAAATAAAAAAATAAAAAAACTTGTTAATTAAATCAAACAAGCAGGAGAAGTAAATCAGAAAACTACAATAGGGTTTCGGTAACTTAGGTTCAGAAATTTTCACATGGTATCATAGCTATTGCAGATCAAGTTGAAGCCATCAGCAAAGAGCTAAAGATTTTTTGCTACTGGAGGGCAGCTGAAGCTCACAGATCCAGAAAAAGGAAGCACAGCACCAGAAGGACAGCACAGACCCAGGAGGGGTGACGCAGAGCCTGTCTGCTCACGTATAGCTGACGCAGGCCCAGAAGGTTGACGCAGAGCTTGTCAAGCTCACGCAGAGCTGACGCAGACCCAAGAGAGTGACGCAGTCCAGGAGGGAGTTGTCGTGGCTGGAAGTGCAATTTTCTAATCTTCGAAGTTGTTGGTGGGGCATTGTTTCTGTCAGTGCAGAACAGTGTCTAGCAGGGTTGACAAAGTATGGGGGAATAGTTCCTCAGCAAATTTTCTAACCAAGAAATATGGGCTTCGATTGGTGATCGTAGAGGGTTGATTTGACCAAGGTTGCAGGGGAGCGCCTCCCCCTATCGAACCTACTCCCGGAGCGCGCTCCCTCAGCAAATGCTTAGAGGGTGATATTAATGACAAAGATTCCTATACGAATATAGAGGTAATGAAAAAGATACCTCTGGTTCAATCTATGTTTTTATGTTTTTTTATGTCTAATTCATCATTCTATATACTTTTGTTGACATATATGCATGAAAATATAAAAAATATATATATTATAAAAAAACGCTCCCCGAAATGCTCCCGAACCAAGAGCTTCTGAAAATGGAACTCCCGCTCTTGCTCCCAAGTAACCTTGGATTCGACAGAGTTGGTGGAGGATTTTCGGGAGGGAAATGACTAGCCAGAGGGAGCATAATCTCTAGAGGGTTTCTATTGCCAAGAAACCCAGATCCAATCTCTTGTTGAGAGTAGCAGCAATAGAAGGGAAAAGAGCTTTTCGCTTCGAAATTTTTGAGCAAGGGATGGCCTCGCACGGATTGAGAGATCATGACAGGTTGGCTGGTGTGTCTAATTTTGTCATCTGGAAAGCCAGGATCTTGTCAGTCCTTGACGAGTATCATATCAGAGACCATGCCGAGAGGGTTGTGGTCGTCCCGGTCGATGTTGATCCTCTAAAGAAGTATGAGGAAAATCAGGCGCGAGCTAAGTGCTTGATCATGGATGGGGTGAAGGATCACATGGTCCCACATATTGCTGAGAAGAAGATGGCAAATGAGATGTGGAAGGCACTAGAAAACGTTGTATCAAGGTAGCTCCATCCAGAGGAAGATGCTTCCGGAGAATCAGATGCGACTGTTTGCAATGCACAAGGGAGAGGAGATCGATCCTTTCCTCTTTAGATTGAAGGCTATTCGAGATTAGCTAGTTGCAATGGGGGCAACTCCTGATGACAGTCTCTTGGTGAGGACTGCCCTGAATGCAGTCACTGATAATTGGGAGACCTTTGTCCAAAGTATTTTGGGCAGAGCACAACTTCCAAACTAGGAGGACATGTGGCCAATCCTTCGTCAGGAAGAAATCGGGAGAATAACCAAGAGGGCCAACAGCAGTGGAGGAGCCAAGATAAAGAAAGAGGAGGAGGAAGATGCAGCTCTCACATCGAAGGGACAGAGGCAACAGCAAGGGAAGAAGAAGAAGGACTTCTCAAAGGTCCGGTGCTTCAAATGTGGCGAATTGGGACACTTCGCCAATACTTGTCCTCAAAAGAAGAAGGGCAATGAAGTTTAGATTTCAAGGCTGCGGCAGCCAAAGGGGATAGTGGCAGTGATGACAATGTTGCCATGAGTGCTCATGTGCCTCGAGAGAAGAGGTGGGACGACATTGATATGTAGTTCTCTTGAATAACAGATGGGGGGCAGGATCCTTGAGGTGCCCAAACTCTTGGATGACATACGAGCTACTGGAGCCCTTAAAGAGAGTAGCAGGATGACTGGAGTTAGTTGGTGCAGAGGATCATGGAGACACTTTGGCAGTGCTAGGACGCTGAAGACTGGAGCAGCGCAAAGGAGAGGCAGCAGCAGCGTGGGAGCAGTAGCGCAGAGGCTTATGGGATTTCAGCAGCACAGAGGCAGTTCTTATGCAATGCAAAGTAGTAGACAGCGTAGAGCTTCGGAGGGTTAGTGCAAAGCAGCAGCAGAGGGTGCTTCAGGATCGAGATGAAGCCAAACTGACTTGTCTGTCAACGTTTTCGGTGATGTCCTTCAGTTGCTTACTTCTCAGCAACTGAGTTGCAGTGCAGCAATTAGCAGCGGCAGTGCTATGGGCAGCATGATGCAACATTTGAGAGGGAGCTGCAATACAGATGAGGCAGTGTCAATCAATGTTTTAAAAAACGGAATCGGTCAGCTACCAGGTCGAGGTAATGACTCGGAATCGGTAATGACTCGGTCGACCAGGTTTCAATGACTCGGTCATGACTCGGTTTTTGTAAAAAATACATTAAATATTAATTTTTTTGTACAAAAACATAAATTTAAAGATTTTTATTCATGTTTCCAAACACAAAGCATTACAATATAGACAAAAGACAACATATGATAAAAGTAGGCTCTTGGTCGACCAGGTTTCAATGACTCGGTCATGACTCGGTTTTTGTAAAAAATACATTAAATATTAATTTTTTTGTACAAAAACATAAATTTAAAGATTTTTAGTCATGTTTCCAAACACAAAGCATTACAATATAGACAAAAGAGAACATATGATAAAAGTAGGCTCATGAATATATCCATTATATCAAAATTGCACCCAGTGCACTGTCGAAGGACCAATACATGATCAAAACAAAAAGCATAACTAAGGAGGCTCTAAATGGCCTCTACAACAAAACATGAATAGTCACTAGTAACTAGTAACTACTGCTAGTCATCTGAATCTGACAAGCCAATGTCCTCTCGCTCTTCCTCAAACTCTGAACCATGGGGGGAAGACGCTCGCTCCGCCTCCTCCTCTGAATCAACATCCTCGACTGGAACTATACCCTTGCCCTTACCACCTTGAGAATCAGATAGATGAGATATGCGTCTCTGTCGTGGCTGACTAGAGGAAGTGCCTGTACCTGCAGCGGCTGCAACTGGATGGCCTGGGACTGGGTCTGCTACCAATGGATCTACATTGAGCATAGTCGCCTCCATCTCTAAATCGAAGTCAAGTGAACTCTCCCTGTCAAACTCTGGTGGACAAGACTCCACTACCCAATCTGATGTTGGATCAATATCCTCCAACACAATGGGATCTGAATCAGGTCTTTTGTTCAGCAATTAGTTCTGTCTTAGTCGGAGGTTGTGTTGGACAAACACTAGATCATTTAACCGTTTTTGCTCCAAACGGTTTCTCTTGTGTGTGTGAATCCTCTCAAAGACAGACCAATTGCGCTCACACCCAGAAGCACTGCAAGTTTGACTCAAAATGCGGATTGCAAACCTCTGCAATTCAGGGCAGTGGCTACCAAATGCCTCCCACCATTGTGCTGCAAAAAATGAGTTTCAGTTAGCTCAACAATTTATATCCAACTTTGAAATTGAAATTATAATTTTATAAACAATTATACAAAATAATCAATTATAAAATATAAATTTGAAAATTGAAATTCTTTGTTTACCTGGCTCATCTGATTCCCTTGCAATCCTTGCAAGGTTCTTGCCAAAGGTACCAGTGGCTTGGCTGAACATAGTGATCTGCTTGTGTATCTTCAACTGCTCACTCTCTGTGGGGATCATGTGATCAATGCAGTCAATCAATCCATCTCTAACCTCCCTATTCAAAGCTCCTGTTTCCTGAGATTTATAATGATACCTTGGGTTCAGAAAATACCCAGCTGCATGTATCGGGCGATGGAATTGATTGTTCCATCTCTGATCAATGATTTCCCAAATGGGCCCATACTTAGCCACTCTGTCCTTGCATGTTGCCCTTATCTGCTCCTTTTCTTGATCCATAGCCTCATAAATGAAGCCCATAGCCAATCTTTCCCCATCCACCAAGCGCAACACCTTAACCAATGGCTCAGCAAGTTTCACAATGTTTGCTGCCTTTTTCCAAAATATTTCTTCAACAACTTTCCTTCTCATGTCTTTGCCTTCATGTTTGCGAGAGAACTGACTTTCATTCCATTCATCACTAGAAAACATCTTTTGCAAGTTTCTTTGCAGGGCAGCCATAGATTGCAATGTCAAAAAATGTGTTGCAAATCTAGTGATGGCAGGCCTAATAAGTTCCTTGCCCCCTGTGTATTTCCTCATCAGACTCAGAATCCATGAGTGATTGTAAATGTATTTTGTGATGCATTTGGCATGCTCTACAGTGTTCTTGATCCAGTCTATTTTGCCAATATCCTCAAGCATGAGGTCTATGCAATGTGTAGCACATGGGGTCCAAAAAATGGTTGGGTGTTTTTCCTCTAACAATTTACCTGCAAGAACATAGTTAGAGGCATTGTTTGTGATGATTTGAACAACATTTTCCACCCCCACCTCTTCAACAACCTCATCCAAAAGCTTTAACAACATCTGTGCATCTTTCACCCTATCAGATGCATCAACTGATTTTAGAAACATGGTTCCCCGTGGGCAAAAGACAAGAAAGTTTATGATGGTACGGTTCCTCTGATCAGTCCATCCATCTGAAATGATGGTACATCCTGTACGTGCCCATGAGTTCTTGAAATCTTTCAAATAATCATTAATGTTTGAAATCTCTCTTTGCAAAAAAGATCCTCTTAACTCATGCAGAGTAGGAGGTTTGAAGCCCTTTCCAGCAGCATATATGGCATCAAAAATAGGTTCATAATATGGTGAACGAGTAGCATTAAAGGGAATATCAGCATCATACCACCATCTAGCAATGTATTCACAAGCATCATCTCTCAATTCTTTTTTTCAATGAGCATCTAAAGTGGGCTGCACAGTGTGAGGACTAGGACCATATGCAGTTGCACTATCAGAAGGAGATGAGGGCACAAAAAAACTTTTAATAGTACCCTTGTTTCTCATTGCACCCTTACCCTTGTCAGAAATAGACTCCCTAGAGGGAGGAACATAGCGAAAGGGGTTTTTTGATGCATCAGTGGAAGGGATAGATGAGGAATCCTGATAATTAAAAGATTCAAAACTTGTGTTGCCAGCCATCATATTTTGTATATTCCTCTTCCTCCCAATTTCAGCCTGTATTTCTTTTTGCCTATTTTTGTCTTGCTCAAACTTGTCAAACTGTTCTTTCAACTGCTTCCTAATTTCCCCAATGTTTTCTGCTTCACATGCAGTGATTTGGCCTTTAACACCAGCCAAATGTAGTTTCGGTCTATGAATGCCCCCTCCACCCTCCTTAATTTTTTTCTTGCAAAATTTGCAATACATTTGATCCCCAACCATTTCAGCATATGCCCAAGCAGAGTCTTTTGCTCTAGGGGCCATTTTGGACTGAGTTTTTGACTTGGAAATAAAATGTTTAAATCTGCACATGAAAACAAAAAAAAAACTATTCAAATTTCATTCTATGTTCATTTCTTTCACCAAATGGCAAATGCCAAAAACTATGATATTAGATCCTCATGATGTGCCTGACTACTATGATATCATAAAAGATCCAATGGGTAAATCTTTCAGCATCTGGTTCTTCCTTAATTTTTCATATTTGTTGCTAATCTCAAAAATTATGAACAATTAAAAATGCTATAAACATGCAGGAGGCTTCATTTACACATATATGAAAATAATCCTACCTTGTAGACCTTCATGTCTAATGAATGAACTCCTAGTTGATTAAACACTTGATTAAAGATAAAACATTGACAGTAATATCAGGAGTAACCTTAGCATCCATTATTTAGGATGTCATTGTAAAGGAATGAGACAAAAATGCAGCCTGGGATGTAATATACCTAGGCAAAAATCCAAGCAAAATTTTCCACAGTTTTTGAACCTTTTCTTTGACACCTTTCTACAAAAAATTCGTATGCAAAAAATGGAAAATATCTTCAGCAAATAGCTCAGAACATTTGTCAAACATTTCAAGAACAACTGCAGGTAAATAACATCATCAAAAATTCTGAGGCAAAATCTGAACTTTATTGAGTTTGATTTTTCTATGATTACAAGTGCAAACTGAAGACAAAAACTGTGACTTGCTTCAGCTGACTAGGAGGTAATGCCATTAAACTTCTGATATTCCAATGCCTGGAGATCATGCTCAGTGCATAACTCAGCCTCCTGGATAAATTATCTCGACCTCTAATGCAGAAATGCTGCAGCACTTGAATTTGTGTCTCAAATATGCCAAAACATCACAAGAAAATGTCAAAGTAAGAGAAATCATTTATGAAAGCCCAAAGTTGCTGCCCTAATGGATTTATCACCATGGTATCAGAGGTAAGGTCAAGGTTAAATGCAGCTGGAAGATCACTGTTGCTTGAAGGGGTTCCTAAGACAAGAAAATAAAATCTTTTGAAGATAAAAAATGTTTCAATTTAGGACCAAATTCCGTAAGTGTCCACAGGACTGAAAACCTATAGATAACCCTGTGTAAAAACCAAGTCATCTCAGGATTGCTATAAGGACTCTTTCACTTAGAAAAATGTGGGCTTTAAGGCCGAAAATATTCCTGTCGAAAATGAGATAATTAATGGAGTATTGAGGGCTCTTGTCACTTCAGGTTCAGGTCTACCTCAGGGTTCAGGTCTGTAGTTTCATAAAAATTTCAAAGAGGCCGAAAATTAGTCTTCAAAGCAACCCAAGGAGAAACCTATTATATGTCTCAAGATCAGGCTTCTTTGACAAAAAGAATGAGATCCGTAGTCTTAAATTTGGAAGGCCTACAATGTACTAGAAGGCCAGTGAATCAAGACCTTTCAAGAAAAACATAAAGATTGAAATTATAAGAATCATTATAGGCCTGTCTAGAAGATCATTTCTGTCACATGATAAGGCCTATCCAAGAGAAGTCAAAACTGCAGAATGATGGCATTGTAAGGATTAAAGTGATCTCTATAAATACCTCTAGCCTCTAGCTGAATGCTGCTCCAAAGCTTGCCAATTTGCTCCTCACTGCTGCTCCAAAACAAACTCCACAATCTTCACTGTTCAGCAAACACTCAAACAAATTGCACAAGATAGATGTGAGGTCAATAGAGGGGGTGGGTTAGTTTTATAGCGTTGGGAGGGCTTAGGGATGCAGCAAAAACCCTAACAGCAAATAAAAATCGGGTTTAAAGTCCGCAAATGAACAATTTTTGGGCCCACCGGCCGCCGGCAATGACCAAGCCTGGTTGACTCGGGCTCGGCCTGGTTGGTCGGTTTATTACCGAGCCGGCCTGGTCATTACAAAAACCGGCCGGCTCGGTAATAAACCGGCCAGCCTGGCTGGTCATTGACCTGGTCGGACCGGCCGCCCAACCGGCTCGGTCAACCAGGCCTGGTCGGTTTTGACCAGGCCGGTTTTTAAAACAGAGGTGTCAATGGCAGTGACATGGGCAACAATACAGAAGGCAGCAACGCAGACGATGATGAGCAGCAGGTCAAGCATCCGCAGTGCAAGGGACTGATGTTGTGGATCTGGGTGATGCCTCAAGACAAAGTGTTGCTAGAGCATCGCTAAGAGGGAGTGTTGAGATTTTGGGTAGCATCTGATGTGCTCTAGCTCCGAAACTTTGTGGAGGGGCTAGAACACATGAGATCTCCAAGACCCAGAAACCGTTTGGATAAATTCCACCTGGTGTGAAAATTATTCAAATAATTAATTATTTAAATGGAGACCCTAAGTCTAACTTACGAAAATTAAATAATTAAAGTGAATTAATTAAAACACGTGGATGAGAATGTTCTAAGTGATGTGGATCAAATCTTTTCTAATCTTAGTCGTTGGTTAGAGATTTAATCACGGTCGTTGAATGTTCAACGAGAAAAGTATTAAAGGAAGGCTTGGGGTCAGTTGGAGAACATACACATAGCAGTAGCACTTGAGCTAAGTCGAAATTTTGGGGCGTGGTTTGCTGAGAATTTTCGAGTGAGCTTGCAGTGCTGGTGAAGGTCAGATCGGCAAGGGATTATTCAGATCCGAAGTCGAGAATACATAGGCAGAGAGGTAGATATGTACTAGGCAGCACAGAGACCCAGTAGGAGGGACGCGACCCAGCCAGGCTCACGCAGAGGCTATCACGGGCCCTTCAGGGTGACGCAGAGGCAACGCTGAGCCCAGAGGGATGACACAGGAGCAGCGTGTGTTGCGCAAAGGATCTAGTGCTAGGAAAGGCAGCATTGGGATTTCCAATGGGCCAGAAAGGGCTTGTATTCAGCAATTCAAAACGTGGGAAGCCTCAACTGAATCAGCCATATTTTGTCTCCGAGTGATAGAGGTACATCTGCCATAATTTCTCTGTTGGGCAAACCAAAACTGGTGCCCTTGATTGTATTCAAATATTCTGTTTAATAAACAAACCCTCTAAGTGTTGTTGCACCAGTTTTCCCGCATTAGGTTTTTCCGAGGACATTGTCCAAAAAAATTGTGTCCTTTGTCATGTGTGCATTATGCCTCAGTAAATGATTTGTATGTATTGTAAGCTGCAGTAGTATTTACTTTGATGTTTTCGCTGAATAATTCAGAAAAATAACTTGTTAATTAAATCAAACAAGTAGGATAAGTAAATCATAAAACTGCATAAGGGTTTTTGTAACTTAGGTTCAGAAATTTTCACACAGTACAGTGCAAAGCAAAGGAAGACAGAATTGAGGAGATCTAGAAGAGCAAGAGATAGTGACAAGGTCTTGGAGGCATATTGAAGTCAAGGGTCTAGGTCATGGTTATGGTACTCGTAAATTGAAGATATATAAGAAGAATTGTTATTGGGTTTTCCTCTCCAAGAGGGAGAGGTTTTGGCCCTGGCTTGAAAGCCTAAATTTTGTGTCTCTTGTGGATTTGATAATTGACTTGATGAAGAACATAATAATGTAATGAAAGATAGAATCTAAGTGGAAGAAGCATAACGAAATCACAAGTAATTATCATGAAAGAGAAATTGAATTAAACACCCTAATTTCTCAACATTTTTATCGTTCCTAGTTGTAGATCGAACTTCCTTCTTGATAGATCGAACTTCCTTCTTGATAGATCAAACTTGTGGATGAGAGAGTGCTAAATGAAGTCAAACTTCTCCTTTATATAGCCTTTCCAGGGGGTTGAATTCCCTCCTTTAGGTCGACTTGTACTTTTGGAATTTCCAGGATTTTCTAGACTCAAAAATAATTCTTTTTACAATTACATTTTGCCCGAAAGGGTCTTATAAACATGATGTTGACTCTTTTGACTCATGACAATAAATCCTAAGACCTAACAAACCCTAGAAGCATGAAGAACATGCTTTTACCTAGAAGATCATCAATAAAGAGCAAGAAACTCATGCTTTAATAATAACAATTTTTTTATTTTCTTCTTTTGTTTGTTACATAGGATACATATTGAAATGAGTACAAAAACAATTATGAAGACCGAAACTAGTTACATTTTCAACAAACCCTTGGAACGCCATCCGTCTTACCCAAAGAGCCCTCCACACAAACTGATATGCTATGCTCTTAAAAAAAAAAATGCCCTCTTAACTACCTTGTAGTCCTTCACAAGGATTGTAATTTAGGACACGTATAGCAACTTCTAACAGTACTTCAATTTCGTACTTAAGTTGCTAACAGAAACTTTGTTCATAAACTTATGAACTTTCTTCCTTGAAAATGTTGCCACTAGACCCTTTCAACAAACTTGGTTCAGTGAGAAACTTCAATCAAAGACTGATCCTAACTTCTGTACACATCCATAGGAAACTCGGCCCTTGAATATTCTTTGTAACAACTCAGAACCAAGCATATATAACCCTCATTCAATAGTCCATACACTTCCTCAACCTCATGAACAGGGAGAATCGGACCTCTGAACATGAGTATATGCACAACCTTACCATAGGTCTGTGCAAAGAAAACTTCAGCACTTATTCCAGTGGTGCTACATAGGTCGTATGCACAGAAGTCACCCATAGAACCCTTCCTCCTTCATCCTACACAGAACATGAGACAAGAGACAACAAAACATGTATTCCCTGCTCCTTCTCTAGCTCGGACCCTAAGGAATGGAGCTCCTTTGGCTTTGTTTTCTCTTGAGAGAAAATGCTCTTGTGAATGTGTTGGCCTTTATACGAATTTGTGCTCTGATACCATGTTGAATTTCCTTGGAATTTTGCAACTACTTAGATAATTTATGAAAACTGAACTAGTTGACTTATTACCAAGATACAGAATTCCTCAACAATAGAAGCACTGAAGATTAAACACAAAGATAAAGACATAATTACACAAGAGACAATAAATTTTTCTAGCGAACCCAACCGGGAAAACCCGCTACTTGCTATAGATTTTATTGAAAGAGTTTGAGCACATGAATCTCTTACAAGGGAAAATTGTTTCACTCAAAAACACACTTGTTCCCACTGCTTGGACTAAGGTTGGAACTCCCTGCGGTCCTCTCAACCTAGCTCCTACTTACTTGTGTAAGAAAATCAGAAAGGCAGAAAGATTTTCTTATGTTGACAATTACTTGTGTTAGTCTTATATTCTTATTAGCTTTCTTTATGTTCTTCTTTGTCTTCTTCTCATCAAGCAATCATCAAATCAAAACCATGAAGATCAGTGACACCAGAAGTAGGCACTCAACCAGGCTAAAACCCCTATGCAGGGGAAAACCCAGTCAAACTCTTCCACTAATAGATTCAAATCAAATTGAGACAAACCAAGCCCTTAGACCAGACCAAAAGACCTTCCTCACTCCACCAAATCAATCGTCCAAGATGATTATCAAACTTCAATAGTCTTCTTCAAGTCAAACAGCGTCAACCCAACAGCTACACAGAATTTTCGGCCCTCCAGCTCCTAGATTTTCAGCTCCCCTGCAATTCTGAAAATTTTGACCTTCCTGTAACCCAGAAACTTTGCACATGTGGCAATACAGAGAGAATTTTGGCTTCCTTTTTGCTTGACAAAGGTCTCCTTCGCCACTAGGAATTCATCCTTCTTCTAGGTATTTCGCTCTCTTTTTCTTCTCCTGCAATTGCAGTTCGAACTTGTTTGTCTTGTGCTCCAACTGACGTTGAGTTGTTGCCTATATATAGTGGTTTATGGCTCCCTTTGAGGCCAACTTGTCCTTTAATGAGGCCAACTTAGTGGAGGAGGCCTAAATGACTCAATCTACATCAAAAATAAAAAATAAAAACTATTGCTAGATAAAGCCTAAGAAGGGTCTTTTGCATGATGACAAGGACTATAACTCAAGGCATAAACCCTAGCAGCCGACAATGGAGGCTTTGACCTAAAGTAAAAATAATAAAGCATGAAACCCATGCTTATAAATAATTTTTCTTTCAGAATAAAATTTCCTTTTTCTTTCTTTTGACACATACATTACATCATGACTCAGATATAATTATGAAGTCTGATGCTAGTTACATTCTTCAACACCTTGCTCAATCCAGCCCCTGTTTCCTAGCACTGGAATTCTCTTATTCCCTAGCGCAACAGTGGCTCCTATTATTTAGGAATTCGTCCTAAACCCTAGCATTGTTCTGCAAGGAAGTCTCCCTCTCAATGCTTTGTATATTGGCTACTCCAAGAGTACACTCTCACAACAAGATGCTCTCACACACACAACTTATGCATACAAGAATGAATTACAAAGGTGCCTTCATCCTCCTTTTAAGTTTTTCGACTCAGCTATAACTAGCAAGTTCAAAATTTAGAACTCGGACTTGTGACTGATTTGTTAACTGATTAAAACTAACTCTTCTAACTCGTCCTCCCTCAATTAGAAACTAGTTCACTAACTCGTCCACTTCCAAACTTGAACTTGCATTGGGAGATTGACTCAACTGCCTCTCCAATTCTGTGCATGATTCAAACTGTCACCATGAACTCATATTATTTCTTAGGAACTCGTGCATGTTAAAAGGAAGACTATTTGTGGTCTTTCTTCACTAATGCAAAAGTCAAGAAGAAGACCTCCTTCGCGATACTGTTTAACAGAAGGGGTTTCCATGTGTCGGAAATCCACTTATGTAGATCAATCAATCATGGCCAAAACCCATTAAATCTGCAAACCAAACCAAGATGCAAAAAATATTTTGCATTGTTGACAGCTTCATCTCCTAGAGGGACATTAAAGGCAAATGCTTCACAGACAATCGGAAGGACATTTCCAGATTTCAGCACGGTACTATAAGAAACCCTAGCTTGATCTGCCTGAGGAAAAGGACTTGCAAAACCAGCTACCATTTCTTCAAGATTCACTGATTTCTCCATTGATATCTCAGTATTCACCATTACGGACTATAAATCTCGTAGTTGGATGGGAAGGGCCATGCTACGACGGTCAGCTAGGCCAAACCCCTAGCCATCGCGAGGATCTCCTGCTACAGATTCATGTTAATCTTAAGATCAATTTTTTTGAGAATTAAATTTTTAATTAATTGATATGGAATTATGTTATTATATTTTGATCTAGTTATAGATCCTTAGCCTGCCCAGTTTTCATAAGTAGTTTAACAAGTAGGCTTAGTGGTAGTCAAAATCATGTCCAATCAAGATAAGTGGCATCTCGGAGCTAAAACTACACTAGTGAGGGCCATACTAAAAGCATTCAGTTCTATTATTTTATGTGTTTAATATCTCTCCTTTTATATGGAATGTCTTATGCTTAATCATACCTTCTACTGTCATCGCAAAGCAAGTCACAAAATATCATGCATTGCACCTATGCAAAATGCCATTTGCAGCTACATTTCAGAGTTAAGACATTCATTATAATGTTCTAGTTTCCCAAATGCATCGTTTTTGTCTGAATTTCTACACCTTGAGCTTTACAACGAAACACACAATATTTGTTCATGTACGCTTTCATGTTTTTAAATGAAAACCTCGCACATTGTATTGCTTCAGGTGCAAAACTTGTGCAAATAGGATTTAAAAGAATATTACCTTGAAGTGGGTTTCTCTTGATGTTAATGGATTGTTGATGGTGCTGGAAATCCATTAACCAAGGGGGTCTCCTCAATGTGAAGTCCCAATTAGATCTCACACCGTTTGGAGCAAAAGCCCCATCCGGAGTATCGGTTCGGCTACCATAACTCTAAGGTTTACCTTGGTTGCAATGAATCACATAAGAGAGTATGCACATAACCTTTGAAATTAGAATGTAAGTTGACACTGTGAAACACCAATTGCGATGTGTAAATGGAGACTCTCACGAGAAGGAAATAAAAGTGAGCCTCTAGAAGGAAAGTAATAGTACCATACTAAGAGAGAGACACGAGAGCAAGGAAAGGTTTGTTAGTTATCTGGCGAAGTAGTCCACATGGACACAACAAACAGTAAAGAAAATACAATACACATTCAACAAGATAAGTACCAAAGCCACCGAAATAGTTCAATTTCCTTAGTACATGTGAACAAAACATATACCACAAACATACAAAGAATAGTCTTACTACATTCACGATACATGTATGAAAATGTGTTGGCTCATCAAGCTTTTGGTTATAAGTGAAAGATAGAAGTACACAGTTACAATGGCAAGCCACTAGCACTAATAGTGGAACATTAAGTCACTTCTTGCTTCTCCAAAGAATGATCTTCTCTCCTATGCCAAGCTAGAGAAGCCAAGGCTAGCTCTCCAAAGGCTAAACCTCCAAAATCCCTTTGCTTGAGTTATGAGGGTGTATTTATAACAAGGGGAATGATCTTTCATATCCCAATGACTCTCATGACTCTTATACTTCGAATGTGACCTTTGAACTTCTATATGACTTTAGACTTTTCCTAAAGACTCTTTTGTCCATATATGACTATGTGACTTTTCATAGTCCACATATGACTCTTAGACTTCCACACCTAATGTTTTGTCCTTTCCTTTTGATAATTACATCATTATATCCACAAATAATGTGGCAAGACACATGGACACACATAACATTGTGATGGCATAGGTACAAATCACAACTTGACAATGATGACATGGACTCCACGATGAAGTGGCAATGCCAAGTTGCTTCTCTTGTTGCTTTGTCTTCAATATTCATGAAAGGTATGTTCAGTACTTCATCTTCATGAAAGATCCACTTTGTTCTTCATTTTCACCGTCCAAGGGGCTAAATGGTATGGAATCTTCATGTGGTCCTGATCTTTGGTCTTCTGTCATAATCTAGTGTTCCTTCATCTTCTCGTTGATGATCAGCTTATCTTTTCAACTTCACAGGTGTCTTCTACCATGGTATCCTCCTCCTTCTCCTCCATCATCATCCTGTCATGACAAGATATAATACCTATAACTGAAATCCAGTCATGAAAAGACGACATCAGTCCGAAAAACTCCTAGCCTAACATGCTTCATGAAAGCACTAACTGAGCTGGAATTGGGTGTTGGACAGAGAGACTGGCTTAGGGATTGTGCAGTGCACAGTTCCATAGGTCAAGGGTCAAGATTTAGGCTTGAGACTGCGTAGTGCACAGGTTAGGAAGGCTAGGGCAGGGAATCTGTGTAGTTGAGGAGCTCAAGGAGACAGGCTTGAGGTCTAAAGTTGCCAGTGCGCAGTTCCGAAGGGAAATATGCCTAAGGATTACGCAGTTGCCCAGTTCAAGGAGTCACGATGGAAGCTTGAGGCTTGGGACTACGCAGTGCGTGGAACGAGACTGACTGGAAGGGTAAACTATGCAGTTGTGGAGGTAAGTGAGGTAGCCTTGAGACTGTGCAATGCGTAGTTCTGGAGGGAGATTGATCAGTGGATTGAGCAGTTGTGCAGTTCAAGGACTCAGGGAGGCAGCTTGATGATTGAGACTACGCAATGTGCAGCAAGAGACTAGCTAGGAGGTAGGATTGCGCAGTTTCTGAGGGCAATGAGGCAATCTTGAGCCCTAAGACTACGGAATCCGCAGCTCTCGAGAGATACTGATCAGTGGATTGAGCAGTTGCGCAGTTAAAGGACTCGAGGAGGCAGCTTTATGACTGAGACTGTGCAATGTGCAACAAGAGACTAGCTAGGAGGCAGGATTGCGCAGTTTCTGAAGGCAGGGAGGCAATCCCTGAGCATTGTGACTGCGTAATGCACAACAGTCCTTAGAGGCAAGAATTGTGCATTGCGAAGTTCCAGGAGGCAAGGGGGGAGATTGAGCCTTGCTACTACACAATGCATAGTTCAAAGAGGCTAAGTTGAGTCAAGTTGGTCAGGCAAAAAGCTTTTCAAGATTTCGCTAAGTGCGGGATCAATAAGGTAGAAGTGAGACTAGGATTGATCTTATGAATGATCACACACACTCAGAACAATTGTGGAAACAACATTGAACACTAAGTACATACGAACAACATGATCCCCTCAATGCGATAGCAATACAACAACCTCCTCCAAGTACGACACTTACGGTACACTTTGCTACGACAGCGACAACACTTGTACGAAAGTGCATAAAACTTTGGGAATGGGTTTAGTACATGTCTATGTGATAAATAAGACCCATTAGTACCAAAGTTGTCTCTTGTAGTGAATCACAACTCTGCTTTTACAATACGTGACACTTCCCATGCCCAAAAGACGACACTTGCGACAGTAAGTGAAAAGTGCAAACGACACTTGGAAAATGAGAAGGTCATTGAAAGCGACAGATGTCGAAGCGAAGATAACATGAAAACGACACTTATTGAAGTGAAAACAAGCAAAAGCGACATTTGCGAAAGAAAAGGTGCGAGACTATCAATGAAAGTATGCATTGACTATCGACCTAGGTTGAACATTGCACATGCACTGTCTTGATGGACTCGTGTTATGCATGTTCAAGCTTGCATAAAAGAATGCGCTCATGAACTTGTTGCAGACTGAGCATGTGTGAGCAAGTGTCAATGACACTTACTATCTGAGAAGAAGACTAGAACACTTAACAAAGCATCAATGGACCATAAAGTGACCATGGAACAAACGATCGCAAGATCCACTATAGGCTCCAAAATTCAAGTGTACACCAAATTTTGGAGGGTGTTTGTTGCAGCGATAACATGGACACCTCCCAACGGTTAGCAGAGAGAAACTTTGACTAAGTAATCATGATTTCAAACTCCATGGAGCAATTAGTGTTGGAAAATCAATGTGTTTGTAGATTAAAATTGATTCTCCTTACTTAATAATTACTTGTGATATTTGTTTGTCTTTTATTACTTAGTTTTACTTCTTCATCAAGCAATTACCAAAGCATGAAGATCACAAAGACACAAAGAACACAAGATATACGCTCCAAGCCAGGGAAAAACCCCGCAATTGGGGAAAACCCGAACAACCCTCTTCTTATAGAATCAAATCAAAATAAGACCTCCAACACCCAATGACCAAGACCTCCTCCAAGCACCAAGTCAGCCCTCCAAAAGTCTTCCTTAAACAGATCGAAGTTTACCAAGTCAAAGGTTGTCAAACGCCACAAATTTTACTTCAACTCAAAGTCTAAGTCCTTTGCTTTTGTTCTGCAATTCATACCTACAATCCTCGACCTTACAACTCACACAGAAACCCTAGCATACTCGCACATGTGAGTAAGACAGTCAAAAATTCAGATCTTCTTCTTCCTTGGGTTTTCTCCTTTTTCCTTCTCCTTCGCTCTTCTTTCTTCCATTCTTGGTGCAGAGATAGAATACTTGAATGAATGTGTCAAATAGGTCGAAATGTCTTCTAATATATACCGTTCAAAAGGGGTTGAATAAGCCCCTCCTAGGCCGACATTCTCTAGCAAGGTCGACTTGGTCTTGGGAGACAAAATAGACTTGATAATATAAAAAATATTTTTTCTTTCTTGTTACAAAATGCCCAAATGGGTCTTTTACATATGACAAAGACTCTTTTGACTCATTAAATGCTAGGAGCATGAAGAACATGATTGACCTAGACTTGAGCATGAAATCCATGCTTAAATAAAATTATTTTTCTTCTCTTACATGAAATACAAATTGATACAAGTACAAAGATAATAATGAAGATCGAACCTAGTTACTTTTCCAACACTCCCTCTTAACTAGGGAGGTATTTATAATGATTCAATAGGTCTATCTCAAGTTGAAATATTCACATAAGAAGGGATTCGGATTGATAAGCATCAATAATGATAATATCACCATAGCCAGCATTGTCACATTACCCAAGGCTTTGATGGGTACACTCTATCTCTCCACAAGATCAGAGCACAATGCTAGGAGGCATTCCATGGGACACCACACCGCCTCACCGAGGTACATACTCCACCTAAGATACCTGGAGTATGTCCTCCATCGAACTATTGATTTCTAGTAGCATCGGATGTGCTCTAAGACTCAAATTTTGCAGGGAGGCTTAGACACATGTATTCCAAAATAACCAGAAAGCGTTTTGGGAAATTCCACCCGAATGGGGTTTGATAAAAATAATTAATTATTTTTAATGGGAGCCTATGTCTAAACTTAGGGAATTGAAATAATTAAAGTATATTAATAGAATTAGGTGTGAAACTTCTAGAATAAGACGGAGATCGAATCAAATATGATCTAAGTCATTGATTATGTTTTAATCTGGGTCGTTGGTTATCCAACGAGAAGATTATAAGAAGGACTTCGATGGCCATTTGGAAAACACATCGAGTAAGTCTACAGATCGAATATCTCAAGTGAGCAGCAGAGAGCAGCCAAAGGATTTGATCGAGTTGATTTGATTGCAGTGAGGGGCAATGATAGTTCCGGTTGGAAGATCTCTTCTTGAATCGGGAATACTTTGCAGAGAAGGCAGAGGGCAATACGCAGAAGAGGCAGTGTAGCAGCTACGCTGGGCAGCACAGTGCCACGCAAAGGCAGCATTGTAGCCTTTAGGAGATCCGAGATTTTGTTATGGATCAGTCAAATCCAGTGTTGGAGTGTCGGGGTGTGAGACCGGAGGAGCAGAAGATCAACATCCAGGCAGCAGAATGTTGAGATTTTGTGTATTTGGGGTAGCCAGTTGTGCTCTAGCTCCCAAATTTTGTGGAGGGACTAGAGTACACTTGATCTAAAAGACCCAGAAAAGGATTTGCGAAATTTCTCCTGGTTTGGGAGACATTTAATTAATTAATTAATTTAATGTATTTCCTAAGTCTAAACTTAGGAAAATGAAATAATTAAAGTTAATCAAATTAAACATGTGATGAAATTGTCTTAAGTCACACGGATCAAGCTTTCTTTTAATCTTAGCCATTGATTCAAGATCTGATCATGGTCGTTGGTTTCCCAACGAGAAAAGTATAAACGAAAGGCTTAGGGTCATTTGTAAAGACACACAAAGGAAAAGCACTGAAGCTAAGCTGAGATTCTAGGGCGGGTTTGCTAAGAATTCTCAGAAGTGTTTCAACTGCAGAGAGGGGAATTTAGACCAATGGGATGATCTGATCCCAGGGTCTAGAATCAGCAAGAGACAGAGATCAGCTCAGAGAGGCAGTGCAGAGAAGCAGGAGAGTAGCAGCAGAGAGGGCAGCAAATGTGCTACGCAGGTGTTGCGCAGTCCCTCCTAGGGCGGCATGATTCAACTAGAAACCCTCAGGGGTTACGCAGAGACCCTAAGGGGCAACGTAAGGACTGTGTCACCCAGTTTGGGATAACGCAGCCCTTTCCCAGCCAGCACTAAGGGATGCAGAGGCTTCAAAGGCTGACGCAGGGGCTTCAGGGACAGCGTTGGGGTTTCTAGGGCCTAATTTTGGCTGAGTCTTGTAAATCTCGTTTGAGGGTGTGGATCAATCATTATTTTGGCTTCAGAACAATCAGTGAGTTGCAGATCGCTTACTTCTCTGTCAGGTTTTCCAGATCTGGAACCCAGATTTGCTATATTCAGAAAATTCTTAATAATAAAACCCTCCAACAGCCAACAGACCGGTTTTCCCACATTGGGTTTTTCCGGGGACTATTTGTCCAGAAAATCATTGTCACTTTGTCTATGTGTGCATGTACTTTTTCTAGATCTGGATTGGTGAAAGTCTGTTATGTGTTTTGCTTCGATATTAATCTAAATTTCCAGCTTAATAACTTAATTAAGTAAGAGGAGCATAACCAAATCTAACAATAGATTTCTACATAAGTGTAACATTCAGAAATTTTCACATGGTATCAGAGCAATTGCAGATCTAAGAGGGTCACCAGCAAAAGACTGAGGTTCTTGCTGCAAAAAGCAGCAGGAAGAGCAGCAAAAGGGCAGATCTGAAGGGGCAGCGCAGTTTTCTGAGCAACAAAAGTTACGCAAAGGGCAAGGTGATGCAGTCCAAAACTGTCTCGCAGAAAGCCCACGCAATTACTGCGTAGAGGCAGCACTGGGATTGTCTGAAGCCAGCCAATGTGATGCAGATCTGAATCTGTCAGATCCTGAAGAGCCTGAAGCACAGCTGCAGAAATTCAGTAGGTGCTGATGGGGTTAAATGTCTGAAGTTTTCAGATTTTTAGCCTAAGCACAAGTGACAAAGAGTGGGAGGAGATCAGCTTCTCAGGGAGTTTCTAGCCAAAGAAACTTGCAGATTGATCAGAAAATCAAAGAGAGCTAAATCATTGTTGATTTGGCAGATTTCCAAGAAGGGAAATCAGTTGTTAGAGGGAGCAAAAGGTGTTTGTTTCGCCAAGGGCCTTAGATCCAATTCTCTAGCAAAGAGAAAGGGAAGTTCCGACACATTTCTGAGCAGATGGCTCCTCATGGACTGTGTGATCAGGACAAATTGGATGGCCTTTCCAACTTCTCAGTTTGGAAGGCTAGGATCTTGATAGTCCTAGAGGCATGTCATCTAAAAGATCATGCAGAGCAAACTCTGGCCACACCGACCGATGCAGATCTCCTTAGGAAGCATAATGAAGCTGTTGCGCATGCCAAGCGGCTGATCATGGATGGAATTAAGGACCATATTGTCCCACACATAGCTGAAAAGAAGACAGCTAATGAGATGTGGAAGGCCTAAACTTCCCTATATGAGGGAAAGTCTGTCCAAAGGAAGATGTTGTTGGAGACTCAGATGAGGTCATTCATGATGACCAAGGGAGAAGACATGGAACATTTCCTCTTCAGATTACAGTCAATCAGAGATCAATTGACTGCAACGGGTGCTAAAGTGGAGGATGATGTGATGGTCAAGACTGCTCTCAATGCAGTCATAGAATAGATGAGTGGGAAACCTTTGTCCAAAGTATCTTGGGCAGAGCGGACCTCCCAGATTGGGACAGCTTGTGGGAAATTTTGCGTCAAGAACTCCGCAGAATCACCAAGAAGTAGTACAGCTCTAGATTGAGCAAAGTGAAGAAGGAAGATGAGGAAGATGCAGCCTTGGCATCAAAGAGGCAGCGGGGAAAGAAGAAGAAGGATCTGTCAAAGATCAAGTGCTTCCAGTGTGGTGAATTAGGACACTTTGCCAGCAATTGTCCTCAGAAGAGAAAGGACAAGGAAGCTTCTTCTTCCAAGGCTGTTGTGGTAGATGATGGGTCGAAAGATGATGCAGCCATGAGCGCTCATGAACCACGGAAGTGGGGCGACATGGATTTGTAGAGGAGCTACAAAATGAGAGGCAGGATCCTTGAGCAGCTCATCCCTTGGATCACATGTGAGCTACAACAGCCTTAAGACAGTAGCGGGACAAGTGGAGCAATGGGTTCATAGATCACGGATGAAGCAGAGGCAAATCTGAAGGTTGGAAGGAGCAGTGCAGTGCAGATGCAGCAACAGCGTAGGGGCTGATGTGACTTCAGCAACGCAGAGCAGAGCTGCTTACGCAAAGCAGAGTTGCAGCAGCGTGGAGGCTTCAGGAGGAAAGCACAGCACAGCAGCAGCGTGAGGGATTTCAACACAAGGGGCAGATGTGACTTCAGCAGTGCAAAGGGAGTCTGCTTATGCAGTGCAGAGTTGTTGTTGTGCATCATCTTTCAGATGTCAGCACAGATCAGCAGCCTATGGAGCTTCAGTGATGAGGATGCAGCCCAACTGACTTGTCTGTCAAAGATTGGGCAAGAGATTCAGTTGTTTCTCTCAACAACTGAAGTTGCAGTGCAGCAGATCAGCAGTGGTAGTGTTATGAGTAGTATAGATGCAGCAAATTGAGAGGGAGTTGCAGAACAGATGTTGCAGTGACAGTGGCAGTGTCATGGGCAGCAATACAGAATGGCAGCAATAATGCAGAGTTGAGTGGCAGCAGGGTAAGCATCAGCAGCACAGAACCAGTGCCCAAAATCTTGTAATACATAGCGTGATGCATTGCTAGAGCACACTCCTGATGCTAAGAGGGAGTGTTGAGATTTTGTGTATTTCGGGTAGCATCAGATGTGCTCTAGCTCCCAAATTTTGTGGAGCGACTAGAGTACACTTGATCTAAAAGACCCAGAAAGGGATTTGGGAAATTTCATCTTCTTTGGGAGATATTTAATTAATTAATTATTTTAATGTATTTCCCAAGTCTAAACTTAGGAAAATGAAATACTTAAAGTTAATTAAATTAAACATGTGATGAAATTGTCTTAAGTCACACGAATCAAGCTTTCTTTTAATCTTAGCCATTGATTCAAGATCTGATCATGGTCGTTGGTTTCCCAACGAGAAAGTTATAAAGGAAAGGCTTGGGGTCATTTGTAAAGACCCAAAGGCAGAGCACTGAAGCTAAGCTGAGATTCTAGGGCGGGTTTGCTAAGAATTATTAGAAGTGTTTCAGTTGCAGAGAGGGGAATTTAGACCAAAGGGATGATCTAATCCCAGGGTATAGAATCAGCAAGAGACAGAGATCAGCTCAAAGGCCGCAGAGAAGCAGGAGAGCAGCAGCAGAGAGGGCAGCAACTGTGCTACGCAGGTGTTGCGCAGTCCCTCCCAGGGCAGCGTGATTCAGCTAGAAACCCTCAAGGGTTACGCAGAGACCCTAAGGGGCAGCGTAAGGACTGCATCACCTAGTCTGGGGTAACGCAACCCATTCCCAGCCAGTGCTGAGGGATGCAGGGGCTTCAAAGGTTGACGCAAGGGCTTCAAAGGCTGACGCAAGGGCTTCAAGGGCAACGCTAGGGTTTCTAGGGCCTAATTTTGGCTGAGTCTTGTAAATCCCATTTGAGGGTGTGGATCAGTCATTATTTTGGCTTCAGAACATCCAGTGAGTTGCAGATTTATTATTTCTCTGTCGGGTTTTCCAGATCTGGAACCCAGATTTGTTGTATTCCGAAAATTCTTAATATTAAAACCCTCCAGCAGCCAGCGGACCGGTTTTCCCGCATTGGGTATTTCCGGGGACTATCTGTCCAGAAAAATCACTGTGTCACTTTTTCTATGTGTGCATGTACTTTTTCTAGATCTGGATTGGTGAAAGACTGTTATGTGTTTTGCTTCGATATTAATCTGAATTTTCAGCTTAATAACTTAATTAAGTAGGAGGAGAATAACCAGATCTAACAGTAGATTTTTGCGTAAGTGTAACATTCATAAATTTTCACACAAAAGATCCAGTAGAAGAAGGTGACGCAGTCCCCAACCAGAGTGATGCAAATCTGTGCAGTGGTAGCATGGGGCTGTCCAGTTCAGTGTTGGGTCGGTTGCAGATTTCCAGTGTCAGTGTGAGGTAATCCTCACTAGTTCTCAATCAGCCAAATTCTCTGTGGATAGCCAGAATTTGGGCATCCAGTTATATTCAAAAACTTTTGCTTAATAATATCAAACCCTCATTTGCTGCACCGGTTTTCCCGCATTGGGTTTTTCCAAGGACTTAGTCCAAAAATAACAGTTTCATGTGTGTTTATTTTTCTTCTTGCTCAGATCTTGTTTCCGCATTTATTTCTCCACAGTTTATTGATGTAGTGAAGGCTGCTGTGTATTTGCTTCGATATTTAATTGTAGAACACAGTAAATAACTTGCATGATTAATCAAGTAGGAGAAGTAATATCAGTTTGATGCAACAGGGATTGCGGGTTTTGGAATTTCACATGGTACCAGAGCTTGTACAGCAGCATAGGTGAAGCAAGAGAGCAGTCCAGAAGTGTTCATCGTTAAAGAGAAGGAGGGAGATCGAAGAGTTGTGTAGGCAACAGATTGAATCCCCAAGGGATTGTGCAATCCAAGCCAGTAGGGCAAGATTTCCAAGGGAATCTCTCTCTGAGTGAGTCGACAGAAAGGTACGATTTCCAGTTTACAATTTGTCAGCGGCAGAGGGAGCAACGCAGCAGCAGCTTCAGCGCATACCACTTTCTGGTGGGACGCAATTTTCTTGTAGCAGCAGTTGTTGGTGCAGGAAGCGTCAGAAGAAGGAAGAAAAGCATACTAAGGGAATTCTGACCTCAAGGAATTTCTTGCCTAAGAAATTCTAAATTCTCGTGGAAAGGCAGCAAGATCGAGATTTATTTGGCTTACTCCAACAAGGAATGCATAGAGCCAGCTGCATAGAGGGTTAGAGGCAACAGTTCGACATTTGGTTGGGTGAGATGGCAACCACTGGGTTGCATAATCAGGATTGGTTGGAGGGTGCCTCCAACTATGTAATCTGGAAGGCAAGGATCTCCTTCCTTCTGGATGAGCATGATCTCAAGACCTTCATCGACAGTGTGGTAGCTATCCCCGCAGACGCATATCCATTGAAGGCCTACAAGAAAGATATGGCTAAAGCTAATAGATTGATCCTCGACAGAGAGAGGGATCATATTGTTTCGCATATTTCTGACAAAGGGACTGCCAAGGAGATGTGGGAAGCATAGGCTATGTTGGACCAAGGGTCTTCCGAGTAGCGAAAGATGTTCTTGGAGGAGAAGATGTGATCTACAAGGATGCAGAAGGGAGAACGCATAGATTTGTTCCTATCAAAGCTTCAGGATGTTCAAGATCAACTAACAATTGTAGGGTCAGCACCTCAGGCCATGGAGATGGTCACATTGGCTCTAAATTTTGTTTCTGAAGAATACCAAGTCTTTGTCCAGAGTATCCTGGGCAGAGAAAAGTTGCTAGATTAGGGAAGGGATGTGGGTAGCTCTTCAGCAAGGAGAGATGAGGAGAGACTTAGTCAAGTGCAAGCTTGATGGCAGCAGCAGCAGTGGAACGAAGCCCAAGGAGGAGGATGAGAATGTAGCCCTTGCATCTAAGGGGTAACAGAAGCAACGGAGGCAGTAAAAGGATGTCTCAAAGATCAAGTGTTTCCAGTCTGGTGAGATGGGTCACTACGCTACACAGTGTCCTCTCAAGAAGAAGAACAAGGATGAGAAACATGATCTGCAGGCTACAAACGCAAGGATTGAGGAGGAAGAGTTTGCTATGATTGCCCACATATCTCTAGGGGAGAATTGGGGTGATCTATAACTGTAGTTCGAAAGAGCTGCAGTTGGGCAGGATCCTTGAGGAGTCCACCTCATGGATCAGTACCTTGCTATGGAGCCCAAATCAGTAATAGCAGGATGGACTAGTGTCAGTTGGTGCAGAGGAGTGCCGAAGACACAACGCAATGGCTAGTAAGCGCCAGAGTCTGAGCAGTGCAGAGCAGGGTTGGCAACAGTGCAGTAAGGCACAACGCAGAGTCAGCAACAACGCAACAGCTTCAGAGTGTCAACGCAAAGTCGGCAGCAGCGTAGCAGCTTCATAGTGTCAGCGCAGAGTCTAACGGCAGTCAAATCTTCAACATCAGATGCATCAAGATGAACACTTTAGTAATTTTAGATTTTTTTTGTTGCATCAAGCAGCAGAGTTGCAGTGCAGATGCAGTTGGCAGCACCCAGCAGCAACATGCAAGGTCAGCAACAGCGCAGTAATTGGTTGGCAGCAGAGTTGCAGTGCAGATGCAGTTGGCAGCACCCAGCAGCAACATGCAAGGTCAGCAACAGCGCAGTAATTGGTTGGCAGCAGTGTCAGACATCAGCAGCGCAGAGGGAGATGTTACAGAGTCAATGCAGTGCTTCAGCAAGATGCATTACTAGAGCACATTCCTCGCTAAGAGGGAGTGTTGATTTCTAGTAGCATCAGATGTGCTCTAAGTCTCAAATTTTGCAGGGAGGCTTAGACACATGTATTCCAAAATACCTAGATAGCGTTTTGGGAAATTCCACCCAGATGGAGTTTTATTAAAATAATTAATTATTTTTAATGGGAGCCTAAGTCTAAACTTACGGAATTAAAATAATTAAAGTATACTAATAGAACTGAGTGTGTAACTCCTAGAAAAAGACGGAGATCGAGACAAATATGATCTAAGCCATTGATTATGTTTTAATCTGGGTCATTGATTATCCAATGAGAAGATTATAAGAAGGACTTCGATGTGCATTTGGAAAACAAACAGAGTGAGTCTAGAGATCGAATTTCTCAAGTGAGCAGCGTAGAACAGCCAAAGGATTTGATCAAGTTGATTCGATTGCAATGAGGGGCAGTGATAGTTCTGGTTGGAAGATCTCTTCCTAAGTCGGGAATAATTTGCAAATAAGGAAGAGGACAGTATGCAGAAGAGGCAGTGTAGCAACTACACTGGGCAACGCAGAGGCAGCGGTGTAACCTTCAGGAGATCCAAGATTTTGTTGTGGATCAGTCAGATCCAGTGCCGGAGTGTCGGGGTGTGAGACCGGAGGGGCAAAAGATTAGCATCCATCTAGCAAAAGATCCAGCATAAGGAGGTGACGCAATCCCCAACCAGAGTGACGCAAATATGCGCAAAGGCAGCGTGGGGTTGTCCAGTTCAGTGTTGGGTCAGTTCCAGATCTCCAATGTCAGTGTGAGGTAATCCTCGCTAGTTCTAACTCAGTCAGATTCTCTGTGGATAGCCATAATTTGGGCATCTAGTTGTATTCAGAAACTTCTACTTAATAATATCAAACCTTCATTTATTGCGTCGATTTTCCCGCATTGGGTTTTCCGGGGACTTAGTCCAAAAATAACGGTGTCGTGTGTTTAGTTTTCTTCTTGCTCAAATCTTGTTTCCATGTTTATTTTTCCGCAATTTACTTATGTAGTGAAGGTTGCAATGTATTTGCTTCAGTATTTAATTGTAGAACACAGTAAATAACATCATGATTAATCAAGTAGGAGAAGTAATATCAGTTTGCTGCAATAGGGATTCTGGGTTTAGGAATTTTCACACAAACCATTCTTTACCCAAGTCCATGTACTTGACTTAGGATCTCCATCCTAATCCATCACAATACTTGACTCAAAGAATGTATGTCCAAGATGCTTATCCAATCCACCATTGTCCTTATCCATGTCCATGTACTTGACTTAGGATATCAATCCTAACCCATCACAGTACTTAACACAAGGAAAACCAGTGTCCAACCTTTACTACCTCACAACATGAGAGGAGAAATCCATGCTCACTCCCTCTCAAATAGGGAGAGTGAATCAACAAGCCTCAGCTTGTGATGGAAGTACTCATACTTCCCTTACATCAACTACCTACAATTGTTGTAGCTTCTTCATCTAGCTCTCTTATCACTGAGTTTGCTCATTTTGCAACTTCTTGAACTAGGGCTCCAAATCTGCCTCCTAACAGTTCATGATCTTGTACTTGAGGTCTTCACTTACTGCATCCTATAATGTGTCTAGCACTATTTCCTACACTACTTCTTGCCTTGAAGATAATCCATCACATAGTTCCTTCAATTGAATGATTACAGTACAAGGTTAGCCAATCTATTGTTCAATCAACCTTGAACACAACTTGGTTTACCCTTCCAATCAGTCTCTATCAGTCAACGCAACTCCATAGACTCAAATAATTTTACGCTCTAACTGTTATTCTCATCTTCCCAAAATAGCCAACTCTCAGGCTCTTCAAATAAACCTTCTTGTCAGTCCTCTAACTACCTCCTAGATGACTGTCCTCAGGGTTTCTAATCACAACCCTCAAATTGTCCTATTGTTGATTCAAATTGAAATTCCTTAGGCACCAATAGAATTGCCTTTCAATAGCGACTTAGTTGTTCCAAGATTACTATCATAAAGTATTCCAAACACAACTGACTTGATGGTGAATGTCCACTACTTCATTGTCCTTAGGGTTTTCATAAATCTGCCCATACAATAGTGAACCAACTCTTGTGCTCACTGTACAAAGAGCTTCTTCAAGTCTACCCTCTAAACAACCTCAAATTTGAGCCTGCACCATTCGGCCCTGTCTAGGGCTTCCATGTACCTATAAAACACAACAGAAAACCCTCACCAAAGGACCTTCTTCCTGCGCAGTTGCCATTGAGATATGTGACCTTGTTTTGGAAGGCCTACTAGGCAAATCGGCCTCGAAAACAAGCCCTTCCTTCAACTTGCAATTACACAGAAGTATCATTCCTTCTTGAATGTGAGAATCCTCCTTAGAACCAGCCTTCTAGACTTCTGCCAAATGTCCTTCTGCTCATGCCCAGATCTATCTCCTATTCGCTAACCATCTGCTCTCACTACAGTACATTCTCCAAGACTGAATATGGCTTATTTGAAGATCTGAATATCCTCAAAACAGTGTGGTCATGCCTTACTTTACTTAGAGTCTCAGCCTCCTATTTTATGCATTGTTCTACAGAGTTTAGGACAACTCTTTTCACAGCCCAATAGACCCTTTGTTCTTCGAACCACAATCATGAGCTAGAAAACTTGACATATAACATGAGATGCGTTCAACAAACATACCTTAGCAACTTTTACATTTATCTCTTCTTTGTCAGGACTAATCATTCTTCAGCAAATGCATATCTTTTCAACATGGGTTGTCTCATTTTATTGTCCTTCAAGCTGAGATATTTTGTAAAGTCCTTTGTCACAGTTTTCTAGGATCTTGGCCAACATGATTCTGGTCCCTTCCTTAAACAAAGTAACTAAAAATTTCATGCAACTGTGATCCAATCCAAAAGGTAATCTCTTTTAGGTCAGCCTCATTGATAGAATTCAACCTTTTAATATGTATCATGGGTATTACTGTCTCTTTGTAACTTAGATCGCACCGTCTCACTGTAGTGTGGATGATAGTATAGTGCAAGCTTATTCATTACATATCATTGATCCATACTTCAAAGTATACCATGAACACAATGCCATTCAACTACAAGAGCGAGCCTCTAATTTGAATATGAGTCATTGAACCATACCGTAGTGAATTTGCATTTGAAGGCATCTTGCATTTTGCAACAAGTCACACAACCCGGATTATTCAGAACTTTCGCAATATTGTTATACCTAACAGTAGAAACTTGCATCATCAAAAATTTCAGTCAGATGTATTATGCATTGTAGCCCTCACATTGCAAATTAAGAAGGAAATTTGCATCACGATGGTAGTCTATCATAACTTGTCATGCCTTCGAGATAACTCGCATTAAAAAAAACTCGTATCACCCTTCAAAATAATTCGAATCAAGGGTGATTTCCTCTGATCTTGAATTAGCCTCTTTCATATTACCACCTCTCCACAGAACTTCAGATAGTATGACTTTTGTAGAGCTCGGATAGCTCTCCACGGAAGATGAAGAATAGAACTAGTAGAATTCAGATCACTGTACAGGGGTAGCATCTTAACTTACATCAAAAGAGAACTTGTATAGTTGTCATCCAAGGAAACTCGTCTTCATTGTGGATTACTTGTTATGCCCAAAACTCAAGAACAAAAACTTTTATGTGCTAAAATCAGAGAGAGATGACTTCAGAGGAAATTAGAATATTTAGGGTCTTGCTTGTATCATATTTGTTACTTCTTGCAGACTTATGATCCTTCTTGTAGTAGTGACTAAAGTTGTAGCCTTTCTTTCCTTCCAAAAATGCCAACAATCTGTGATCTTCTGGCCTCCTTCTACCAACCTTAGCTCTGATACCATGTTGGAAAATCAATGTGTTTGTAGATTAAAATTGATTCTCCTTACGTGATAATTACTTGCGATATTTGATGGTCTTTTATTACTTAGTTTTACTTCTTCATCAAACAACCACCAAAACATGAAGATCACAAAGACACAAAGAACACAAGATATAGGCTCCAAGCTAGGGCAAAACCCCAAAATTGGAGAAAACCCGAACAATCCTCTTCTTATAGAATCAGATCAAAATGAGACCTCCAAGGCCCAAAGCCCAAGACCTCCTCCAAGCACCAAGTCGGCCCTCCAAAAGTCTTCCTTAAACAAATCGAAGTTTACCAAGTCCAAGATAGTCAAACTCCACAAATTCTATTTCTACTTAAAGTCTCGGTCCTCTACTTCAGGTCTACAATTTGGACCTGCAATCCTCGGCTCTGCAACTCCCACAAAAATCCTAGCATACTCGCACGTCTGAGCAAGAGAGTCAAAAATTCAGATCTTCTTCTTCCTTGGGTTTTCTCCTCCTTCCTTCTCCTTTGCTCTTCTTTCTTCCTTTCTCGGTGCAGAGATCGAATACTTGAATGAATGTGTCAAATAGGTCGAAGTGTCTTCCAATATATACTCTTCGCAAGGGGTCAAATAGGCCTCCCGTGGGCCAACTTTCTCTGGAAGGGCCAACTTCGTCTTGGGAGACAAAATTAACTTTCTAAAAACAAAATTATTTCTTGTTACAAAATGCCCAAATGGGTCTGTTACCTATGACAAAGACTCTTCTTACTCATTAAACACTAGGAGCATGAAGAACATGCTTGACCTAAACTTGAGCATGAAACCCATGTTTAAATAAAATTATTTTCCTTCTTTTATATGAAATACAAATTGATAAAAATACAAAGATAATAATAAAGACCAAACCTAGTTACCTTTCCAACAATTAGGACTCTGATATCACAGACTGGCATACATAGCACAGGTCACTTGGACCTCTATATCATTGGGGAGTTCAATATGACAGCAATTTCATTCATCATATATGAGACTGTAAAAATATGAGGAATGATACAAAAAGACCCACCTGAAGAAGCAGATAAAGGTCTCGTACTTGCCCAAGAAGGGCTCCATGGCTTATGCTGCCAAATCTGAGAAACAGGAGGACACTGAAGCGCTGACGACGAGTTCGAAGATGAGTGGACTTTGGCAATAGAGCATAAATAATGTGACCGAATACGATTTGGGGTTTTGAGTGAGCACCCACGAGCAATGGTCTGCAGGACTCTGGACCCCATTACGGAGTAAATTGGAGGATTTGTACTGTATCGTGTTTCAATGCAATTGAAATATGAACAAATTTCACAAGAAGAAAATCAGGCAAGTCCTCTGGGAGCCGTAGGTCGAAAGGGTTTAAGGTGTAGAAAAAAAGCACCGAGTGGATCTCCTATAACATTCCTGAAACAGAACAGGAAATATAGCCGTGGGAGATGGATTTCAAATGCAAATGAAAAATAAACTTGCAATGATGCACATGTGTTTGGATATCAAAGAGAGAATTTGATGTCGTTTTATATCGAAATAAATGAGCAAATAATATTAATAAATAAAAATAAAGGTTTAAATTAAATTTATTCACTTTCGATATTTTAAATTATTTATATAAAAATAATTTAAAAATGCAGGAAATTTTATATTAATAATATTTTTATTTATTTAATTTTGAGATGAATAAAGATGATTGATGTCCGTAAATGTTTCCAAGTCACCGTAAAAAAAAGGGGTAAATCTTTCTAAGAATAATTTAGTTTTCAAATTTCGAATAAAGAAAATAAAAAAGCTACAATATTCGAATAAAGAAAATAAAAAGCTAAAATCTTTAGATTACTTATTTGGATATTTGTTTTGATCTGAATTTAAATTTTAATAAAAAATTAAATTAGTTTGAGTTTTATAAATTAAATTGAGATTATGAGATTTATTATTATTAATATATTAATGTATTAAAACATTTTTAAAGGAAATTATTTTTGTTTACAAGATAGAAATTTTAGATTTTTTCTTGTTATATTTTAAGAATGTTAATTTGAAGTTTTTATAGTTTTGTTATACAGAAATGAGTACATATCTTTGTGGAATAGGTTCTCTTTCGCTGAGAGGGAGAGATAGACTCATCATTATGGTCTTCACTTGGGAAGACAGAATGGAGGATTGGGTAATCATTTCGCATTTGATACTCTTTGAGAATGAGTTAGGGCATTCAAGATAAGAGTAATCGGGGATCGATATTCTTTGAAGGTTAGCTACCCAAGAGAAGAATAGTCCAAGAAGGTCATACTTTGGGAACACCCAGGTGGAGTATGTACCTTGGAGAGACAATGACTATGGTGTCTATAAGTCATGTGTCTTGCCAGCATTGTAGCCCATTGTCTCGTTGAGAGATGGGGTTGTTAGTCAAGGCCTTGCACTAGGACAATGTTGGTTGATATGATGTTATACAGATGCAATTACCAATCCGATTCTTCTTATGAGATTCTTCGATTTGAAAGTGACCATGTACCTGTATGAATACCTCCCTAGTTAAGAGGGAGCATTGAAAAGTGTAACTAGGATCGGTCTTCATATCGACTATGTAATTATGTATTTATGTAAAGAAGAAGACAAAGATAATAAAATGTATTTTGTTGCACTTGCTTCATGGGTTTCATGAGCAATATTTTATAATAGGTTGATAGACTTCTTCTTGATGTCTATTATGGTTTTGTCTTCTAGGTATAAATATAATTAAGTGTCATATATATGAAGGATCTAGTTTAGAGAAATGCTCCAAGACCTTGCCAAAGAAATAGTGAAAGAATGGCTTAATTCGGCCCTCCAACAACGTTGAAAGATAAGCTAAAATGATGTGTTAAAGTCGACCTACAAGCTTAAGTGATGGTCGGCGTAAATACAATGAAACTGTCTATATATATATACACTTGTTCTGCGGTTCATTTTTGTGACAAGAATTCGAACATCTATGAGTTTTAGTGCGGACTTTTGGACAACATCTAGCACAAACTTAAGACTAGAAAAGAGGTGTATATCCTTGATGATATCTTAGTGTAATAAAGTGTTATGGTCTACTAGAACAAGAGTGTGGACTGTCTCTGACTGTTTATCAAAGCTTTTGCAGACAATCCTGAAGTGGTTACAGCGTATAGGGTCAGGATACATGCAACGTTCAAGGGCAGTGTTCCTGTGTTAAAGTGCGGATCAAATTGAGAATGGTTTGTGGACTATCCTGAAGTAAAATTGCAGATAAATGGTGATATTGGTATTCATCTCCAGTTCATGTAAAGTTGGATCAGTGGTCTGGGCAAAATTTTCCAAAGAGAAGGAGCAACAGAAAGTAGGAAAGTAAATATGTGATTTAATTTCCTAACTATAGCTTATATATATCTCAAGTAACTGAAGTTTCAACAGTATACGAAGGAAGTGTTGGTGCGGAACAGTGCAAGTTGGTGAAGGAAAGAAGGATCAGCACTGAAGGACATCAAAGAAGTAAGGACAAGGTCTTGGATGCATGTATGGGCCAAGGGTCTAATTCTTGGTCATGGTACTTGTCATATGAAAATCTATAAGAAGAATTTCTAATGGGTTTTCCTCTCCAAGAGGGAGAGGTTTTTCCCTGCCTCTAGAAGCCTAATCCTTGTGTCTCGTGTATTTTTATAATTGACTTGATGAAAGATTTAATAAGCTAATGAAGAGAAGACATAAGTAACTCAAGTAACCTCACAAGTAATTATCAAGAAGAAAATTTTGAATTAATCGCTAGCCCTCCAAATTCTCAACATGGAATCAGAGCTAAGGTGCTAAAGGATGGGCTACATAGTAAAGAGGTACTCAAGGAAGCAAGAATCAAAGTATTCAAAGGATTCACTCTTCAAGAAAATAATCTTTGCCATCAAAGATTTATATTCAAGACATAGTTGGAAGAGACATCGTCTGTCATCAAATATTCAAGATCACCTACATTGGAGATTTTAATCTAAGAAGAAGTTCTCGACTTCATCTTCATCATCATCAAGGAAGCTGCTGAAGGAGAAAGTCACTTACTCAAGTAAGTATCTATGACTTTATCTAAATATGTCAAAATGACTAATTGTATAGAGAGCAATAAATTGGTTGGGTCATCAAACTTTAATGCATGGAAGAAAATGACAGATCTAAATCTAATTGAAAATGAAGTTATGAGCTTCATCGAAGGAACTACAATTCAACCTCCAAAAGAAGACATTCTAGCATATATCAAATACATGAAGGGAGACATGAAAGCCCGAAGGATTCTTATAGAATCCATACAAGACTCCCTCATTCCCTATGTATCAAAGCTATAATCCTCAAAAGAAATATGTGATAAATTGGTGGAACTATTCTCGAAAGGTTATACAAAGGAAATAATATCCCTGAGACAAAAACTATACAAATTGAGAATGTCAAAAGAGGGAATAATTCCATATCTGATGGAGATTTTCGCAATATGAGGTCAACTACTAAAGTTGTGAGAAGTAATGTCTGATAGAGAAGTACTCACTATGGTACAAAATGCTTTACTGAAATAATGGAGCGATTTCACTTCAAGCATAGATGGTAGGGAAGAAGCCATGCAATTCCAAAGTCTAGGTAAGATAGAAGAATCAAGATTGAAAGTAGGATCAAGTGTATGGAATCAAGCCTTTGCATCCTTGTCTAGGAAGAAAGGAAGATTCGGTAAATTTGGTCCTCATAATAAGAAAAGAAATGTGGAAAAAGCACAATGCTTTGGATGTAATGATCTTGGGCTTTATAAATGAGATTTTCCTAGATTTAGAAAGGACAAGAGGAAAAGGGAAGAAGCCCATGTCTCAGATATAAGAGAAGAACCTGATGCAAAGAAATCTAAGAAAGAAGAAGTGAGGGATCTTCATTATGATTGAGATCATATTCTCCTTTAAGTGATTTCTATTGGTTGTAAAATAGTATGATAGGAAGTAGTGTATATTATAGCATCATGATCGAAGCATGGCAGGAGCTCTCGATGAAACATCTCCTGGAAAACCTCACTGATATCATACTGATGGAAGGTAGTTATCAATATCAATGGTCATCATGAAAATTGGTGCTGACATTTTCTAATGGAGTTCTCTATGAATTCACTGATTAGAAAAAAAACATAATGGTTTCATCAAGAATTCCATGCTACAGAATTATGGGATGTGATGACATATTGATGGAGCAGGCCAAGGGAATGAAGCTCTTCATTCTAGTAAAACTGCTACAAGATGACTCAAATGAAAAAGGTGTGAGGTATGTATATATTTATATGCTGACACTAGATGTTGTGAAGTCATGTCATATGGTTGCAGGTAATAGACTTTTATATTTAGAAGTATGATCAATGGAGGAGGATCTCTCGGTGCATTGACAAATGAAATCAACATAATATATCCTCATATGGAATACGAGGTTGTTGTATATGAATGAGGAAATGGAAAATTTGTAAGTTCCTGGGACTGAAAAATGTGCAGAAAGGAAGATATCATGAAATGAAACCATGTCAAGAGGCAGTTATCATCCAGAAGGCAAGAAGATGTGACCATAATATCTCTTGGGAGGATATGTAGACTCTGATAGAAGTCTGGTAAAGAAGAAGACCCTTGACAAAACACATCATTAGGAGATGTGCCAATCTGAATAAAGGATGTCGATGCCTACGGGAAGATGTCATGGTGAAAGATCATCACTAAGGTAACTTTTGTTTTAAAAGTTCATGTGTATATGTTTATCTGGATGAAATTTGTGCAGGGATGCTAATCATGAGAAAGGATGTATGATCCTTAGAGATGAATCGAAAGAAAGAAACATGGCATAAAAGGTGGACCATATAAGAAATATGGATGAATCACTTTCTGGTAGATGACATGACTCATGAATGAAAGTGATGGATGATCTGTGCCCTATGGAGCTAAAGTTGAACATTCCTCAAGATCGAAATCCATGACATCAAGGGGAGGAATTCTTCATGAGCAGCTAGGTGTCTCATCATTGTTGTTACAAGTCCCTGATTAAGAGGGAGCCTAGTGATCAGTTTCTTACTTGGAAGAAACTAGGTAATTCCTAAGAATAAGCTTAGTTACATTCCTTATACAGGAATGAGTACATTCCCTTGTGGAATAGGTCCTCCCTAGCTAAGAGGGAGAGATAGACACATCATTCTGGTCTTCACTTGGGAAGATAGAATGGAGGATTGGGTAATCATCTTACATTTGATACTCTTTGAGAATGAGTTAGGGCATTCAAGGTAAGAGTAGTCGAGGACCAATATTCTTTGAGGGCTAGCTACCCAAGAGAAGAATAGTCCAAGAAATTCATACTTTGGGAACACCTGGGTGGAGTATGTACCTTGGAGAGATAATGACTATGGTGTCTATAAGTCATGTGTCTTGCCAACATTGTAGCCCATTGTCTCGTTGAGAGATGGGGATGTTAGTTAAGACCTTGCACTAGGACAATGTTGGTTGATATGATGCTATACATATGTGATTACCAATCCGATTCTTCTTATGAGTTTCTTCAGTTTGAAAGTGACCATGTACCTGTATGAATACCTCCCTAATTAAGAGGGAGTGTTGAAAAGTGTAACTAGGATCAGCCTTCATATTGACTATGTAATTATGTATTTATGCAAAGAGGAAGACAAAGATAATAAACTGTATTTTGTTGTACTTGCTTCATGGGTTTCATGAGCAATATTTTATAATAGATTAATAGACTTCTTCGTGATGTCTATTAGAGTTTTGTCTTCTAGGTATAAGTATAATTAAGTGTCATGTATACGAAGGATCTAGTCTAGAGAAATGCTCCAAGACCTTGCCAAATAAATCGTGAAAGAATGGCTTAATTCAACCCTCCAACAATGCTGAAAGATAAGCTAAAATGATGTGTTAAAGTAGGCCTTCCAATAGCTAGACAAGACGGCCTACAAGTTTAAGGGATGGTCGACCTAAATACAGTGAAACTATCTCTATATATACACTTGTTCTGCGGTTCATTTTGGTGACAAGAATTCAGACATCTCTGAGTTTTAGTGCAGACTTTTGGACAACATCTAGCACAGAGTTAAGGCTGGAAAAGAGGCGTATATCCTTGATAATATCTTAGCGTAATAAAGTGTTGCGGTCTACTAGAACAGGATTGCGGATTGTCTCTGACTGTTCATCAAAGCTTGTGCAGGTAATCCTGAAGTGGTTACAACATATAAGGTCAGGATACATGCAACTTTCAAGGGAAGTGTTTCTGTGTTAAAGTGTGAATCAAATTGAGAATGGTTTGCGGACTATCCTGAAGTAAAATTGCAGATAAAAGGTGATATTGGTATTCATCTCCAGTTCAAGTAAAGTTGGATCAGTGGTCTGGGAAAATCTTCTAGATATTCCAAAGAGAAGGAGCAGTGAGAAAGTGACATAAAGTAAGAAAGTAAATATGTGATTTATTTTCCTAACTACAACTTATATATATCTCAAGTAACTGAAGTTTCAACGGTATACAAAGGAAGTGTTGGTGAAGGAAAGAAGGATCAGCATTGAAGGACATCAAAGAAGTAAGGACAAGGTCTTGGATGCATATATAGGTCAAGAGTCTAATTCTTGGTCATGGTACTTGTCATATGAAAATCTATAAGAATAATATATCGTGGGTTTTCCTCTCCAAGAGGGAGAGGTTTTGCCCTAGCTCTAGGAGCCTAATCCTTGTGTCTCGTGTATTTTGCTAATTGAATTGATGAAAGATTTAATAAGCTAATAAAGAGAAGACATAAGTAACTCAAGTAACCTCACAAGTAATTATCAAGAAGAGAATTTTGAATTAATCACTAGCCGTCCAAATTCTCAACATATCAGGCAAGGTTGGTGGGCACGGAGCTGCCCACACACAATATTTCCCATGCGCAATGTGGTGAGGGGAGAAATTACCACCCAACATCAACATTTGGATAGTCATGCACCCTGGTTAATTGGATTTCCCAGAGGCAGTGAGGCAAGTTTCAGGAGAAGGAGTTGTGGAAATTTAGGTTGTTCTAACCAAGGATATCGAGACAGGAAGGTGATGCTTCAAACAAGCTTGGGTTCAAACCATCTCCACAGAAGCGTGGTCAATAGGTATGTTAACACAATGAAGCCCTCATATCATAATTCCATTATCGTTTATTTTATTTTATTTTGGAGACACAACCCCAGAATTCACCGTATGACCGAGGCTCCAATGTTTGACTAGAGTAAAAACAAACAGCGGACGAATGTGGTGGGAGAGTGTTGGTATGTCGGCGTTGAAGGCTTGGAATGGAAAGTAACCCTCCCTTAGCACAAAAAGCATGATCCCACATGACCAGATGCCTTTCATCATTATGACCTTCGGCGCCACGTATGCCATTGAGCCGCACGCTGTGTGGAGAAACCCGTGTTGTCTAAATTGCTCTGGCAAAGCACTAAGGTCAAGTTCGTAGACCTTCATGTCGCCATTATTGTCTAATAACAATTCCTCCGACTTCAGGTCTTGGTGGTACACCCCCCGACTGTGGCATCACCGTGTTGTTCAATTGTTGAAAACACTTATACAGTTCTTGTGCACTCACATTCTCAGAATTTGCTAGAGAGAAGTGGATCAGAATTAAAATGCAAAGCAGTAATTGAGAAAACTGCATATTCATTTCCAACGTCATTTTCATCTCAATTAAAACTTGTTGAGTGTAGTGGTGAGGGGACTTTTGGGAGCACAATTTGTACATAGTTCTATAAACCTCCATGTACTCTTTACAACAAAACTCGATGAACTCGGTAGGGGCCAAGGACGCAGTCATACATGAAGACATTGCTATCGTCGTGCTCCGCATCGTGGCTGGGAATTGATCGTAAAAGAACTCCATGTGACCCACTGCGTAAAATGCTTCTGCCAGTCCATAGATGCAAAACTGGGGAAGCAGCCATAGCGCAGAGATGGGAACAACGGCCGACGACTGGTCAATTAGACCGTGACTTCGGGCGGCACTCTGTCTCTTTACTTCTACCAAACTAGCTACCAACATAGATAATGATGAAATGGCGAATCCGATCCCCAGTCTTTGAAACACTTTGATACCTTTGTTATTCTTTGTAGTACGGCTGGCATAGGGCACGACAACCCTGTCGTAAAATGGTAGCCATGCGATGAGAACGAGAAGAGAGAAAACCGAGAACGATCCCGCGGGTATTTTGAAACCCTTGGAGCCTATTTTCTGTATGTTTGCAACCCAATTTTTCCCAATCTTGGTGCACTTTAATTCTAAAAATTTCTTTGCACAACGTGGACATGGGATCGAGCGATCAACATTATCTTTAAAATTAGACAATAGTAGTTTAGAATCAAATTGACTTTTACTTTTAGACTCTTCGAAACTGACATCTTTGTTGAATAACCTCCAAGCAGTTTCCCTTGCCTAACCTCATGACAGCAAGAAGGGAAAAGATCACACTCACAAGCATCACAACTTTTGTAGAAAATTATGATAGATGTGTTGCAGCTGTCACAAAAATGACGCTCTCCTGCTGGTTCCACATCAGATTCTGGATTCTCCATGCCTTGTGCAGGTTATAGTGAATCTATACGATTATCTTCAAAAATTTATTCTTCCACATTATCTTCACAAATATCTTCTTTAGTTTTCATATACCCACTTGGATTTCAGTCTCATTTATGTCACATTGAGGAGTTCCTAATTTAGCATTTTCAACATTCTTTTCCACGTTAGAGCATTCTTCTTTGTTAACCCCTTTCATCTTAATGTATTCTTCCTCATTGTTCTGATATTGTTCATCTTCATCCTTATCAAAATCAGCTTCATATTTTTCTGTTTCTTCAACAGTTTCTTGACTAGCAGGCTCGTCTTTATTTTTTTGATCACCTTCATTCTCATAAGTTGGAATTTCTGTAACCTGATCTTCTTAGAATGTAGTGATTTTTCATGATTATCCTTTGATTTTTTCTGAATAAGTTGAATTGTTTTGTTGACTATGTTCAATATTCGGGAATATTGGTTTTTGCATTAGATTTATCTTGTCCAAAATGGCGTTCATCTTCTGCATTGCCTCTTTATGATTGTCTCTGGACTCGCTATGGATTTTTAACATTTGTCTTTCTATCCGATTTGTCGTGTCTTGAAGTTGTTTTATGTCGTCAAAATTTCCTGTAACCTTATCCTCAAGATTGACTAATCATTTCGTGAATTTATCGGAATTGTTATTGATCTTACTCTCAAGTTCGATCAATTTTTTGTTGAAATCAACCATCATCATTGATGAAGACATCGAGCGGTAACAATTTCGAGGCACAACATGTAACAGCTGAAGGTAGTCAACAGTGGCGTAGGTGCTTCCTTCCAGGCGAGAAGATCGTTGCTCCGATGAAGGTGAGGGTGTGCGGGGGTTGATAACGGTGTTCTGGTCGTGATAGGGTAATGAAACCGAAAAGTAGGTGGCAGCAGTAGTGATCACACAGATCCTGAAGAGCGACCGCTCTGATACCAAATGGAGCAACAAAGCTTGTAGGCTTGTTGACTTTAATGTAAAATACACAAGAGGTATTCGTAATAATAATATATTATATATAAAATGTATAAGAGATGATGATCAAATGTTACAATGAGGCCTTGCTTATATACCTACGCAGGTGGCCTTTCATTAATGGGCATGTCTTTTAGACATGCCCTTTCACTAACTTAATGATTACTTACATAATCCATATTTAACTATTAATAACTATATTGATTATATTCGTTATGAATTATATTCATAACATGGTCAGTCGAGTCTATCATGGTGGTAGGCGAGATTGGGGGGATTCGACCCAACTCCTCGAGTACTCCCTATCTTACTTGGTATGAATGTGTCGAGAAGGGTTTTCAAGGGTATTATATATGTTTCCTTTCTGCAGCTTTTAGCTGGAACCTTGGTGTGTATGGGTACTCTGTGATTGGTCTATATGGCAATTATATGGACGAAAAATTTAACTGTCTCGTGAGGAACTGGGAAGTTGGTTATCATGGACTTTGTCCTAATGTTTTTATCTCAAGTGTATTTGTGCCCCTAACCTTCACAGGTCTGCCCCTTCCATCCCTGTGGTGGCATCTACTCCATAGACGTCCTCCATTTAGAGGGTCCGCCAAAGAGAAATGTTGGCCAAGGAAGGAGTCACTAATCTCAAATAGTCAATGTATTTTTATATTTCTCAATTGTCGGTTTCAAAACATGCCCCAAAAAGCAAACCTCTCGCATCGAAGAACCAGGAGGGGACAAGGCCACAGTAAAAAAGATGGGAATGGGGCAGAGCTTCCGATCTCTAGACCGTCCAAAGGTAGAGATCACATAATGTCTCAGAACCGGATCAGAAACTTAGTTGATGCCTACTAGTCATAAGTGCACCCTGAGGCAAGACAAATGATAGAAAGATGGGAAAAAGAAGTGGGTCAGTAGATGGCGGAAAATGAGATAGAGTTGGAGGAATGGAAAACTCTCCTTCCAAACCCTAGTCATACCAGAGGTTGCAACACCCAATACCAACAAACACTTCATCTCTTTCAGATAACAAAAATGATGTTAGCCAAAGCAGTTCCATCACCTCTTGCATGAAAGGCGGAGACAAAAACTGAAATTCATGATATTCATAAGGAATTTCAACTTATCCAGCGCTAGATACAACAACAAAATTTTCGTTTAGCCCGCATTGAAAGCCATATCATGTAACGTCCCCTAATAATAATAATAATATAATATAATATTATTAAATAAATAGTAAATAAATAATAAATCAATAATAGTAAATACATAATAAATAATAAAGAGAATAATAATAAAAGATAAATAAAATAGTAAAAATAATAAAGTTAACAAAAAGTAAAATGGAATAAAATAAGAAAGAGTTAAATTAAGAAAAACATTAAATTAAGTATAACTTAAAATAAAGAAATAAAAATTGTATGTTGACACATGGAATGTGTGCATGCAGTTCTCTTCCATTGTCTGGTATATTTAATAAATGTTGGGGAAGATGAGATTTATCATTCCTTCATCCATTCCCTTGGGAGAAAAGTATTGTGAGACAAAGGATTCTATGATAGTAGTACGTTGATTGAGGGCTCGAGGGTGGCCAAATGTAGAAAGGTGACATGCAACTGAGCCTACAGCTGGGTGGAGAATTGTCCCTAAAACATTGTTGTGGTTAGCAGGATTCAATAGTATTCAACTCTTAAATTACAAGTAAGCAATATCATTGTTACATGCAAGTCATCTCTGCTCAAATTCTTTTGAAAATTCTATGCTAATTAGTTGAATAGTTTTTGTGTTGATTATTAATTGCATATTTGATATAATTAGTTGCATTTTAAATTTTTGGGTTGTTACATATGGTATCAGAGAGGGTTTCAACTCTATGTGACCTCTAGGTAAAAATTTGAGAAAATTTCTTAGTCAAATTTATCAATAATTTTTTTTATAGTAATTTAATCAATTAAATTTGAAAAAATAATAATTTGAAGATAGAATCAAATGCATTAAATTTGGAACTGCTTGCTAGGAATATGGACTGAATTTCTAGAAAATAAGGGTCAAATATTAACTCGTATCTCTTGAACCATGATAGTTGTTACAAAACCGAAGGAGGTTTTTGTATATGAGAATGTTCTTGGGAGAAGTCTCTCTTAGTTTTCGAAAATTCCTCTCCAACTCCTCCAAATATGCGCCCAACAATCATGACTAAAATAGGAAAAAAAAATTTTGTAAAGATTCATTCGAATCTTCCAATATATGACACCTATGAAGAAACTGAATGAGGTTTTTGTTATTTGGCTCGTTCTTAATGAAAACCTCTTTTTCTTTTTCAAAATTCATCCCCATTTGGTCAGAAATTAATCTTGAAGTGAAATTGTCCAAAAGCACAACGACTGATATTTTTTGAATATCTCTTAAATGGTAATCCATATTGAGTTGATTTGTTGACACAAAGTGAATATCATTATAACTCTTCTCCACAAAAAAATTTCAGCCAAATCCGACTCATAGATCTTGAGAAAATTCAAAATTGGTTGTAGATGACAGTGGCTTGTTTCTTGAAAACCGAGAAGCATTTTGACCTGAAATTAAGTGAGTTGATTCATCTCACACCCATGCATCTACTATAAAAATTCATGGAAAATAGGTACATTTTTTAAGATATATGGTGAAAATACGGTGACTATGTGAAAGCGCAACGCAAAAGTGCAATGCTCCAAGCTTATACTATCTCTAGTCATCCTCTTAACTACTAAAAGCACTGGGCTAGTGTGTTATGCTCCATACAACATTGTAAACTAGTGAGAAAGATTCTAGCCCAAACACAAACCTTCAAAATTCAAAATTCATTTAAAATTTTAAATCTCTTAATAATTCTAGATTTAATATTACTTTTAAAGCATTCAGGTAGAGATGAATAAAAGTGTTTGTGTATTATTTATATAGGTATTTATGAATTCTTATAAATATTTGTTTTAATTCTTATTAGTTTTTATTTAGAGTATTACAAAATTAGTGGGAAGAATGGTAATGAAATCTTAACTATGGACATTAAGACAAGGCCATTAGATATGAAGTGATATATAGTCATATAATATGCTCAACTACTTGAAGGCATTAGCTATTAATGCAAGATGTGAAGAAATTGTAACAGGGCAAATTTAGAGAATAATGTTACAATTCACTAAAAATACACGTCAAAGGAATTTAAAAATAGAAGGAAAAATAATTAAACATAGTATGCAACAAGAATGAGATGATGGAATATTAAGTATAAAGAGAACAATTTTAAGAAAGGAAGTAAAGTTTCTAAGTTGATTCCCAATATTACCAATGTAGATTTAATAAAGTTACCCTATGGAATAAAGGCAAAGAAGGAACTTGTAAGTTTTGTAATGAAGCTAACAAATGGTAATATTCAGTATTATGACCAATGTAGAATGGGGAGATGAATGGAAAAGTGTAATAGATAAACACTAAAAATGAGTGTATGTAATCAACATGAGAAACTAGCCTATCTGGGAGCATAATAGAAATATTTTGTGTCGCGTGGTGGAAAATGGACATGGAATTACAAAAACATTTCATATGAAAACGTGATAAGGATCACTGTGAAGTATAAATGAGGATGATTCCTACTAAGGAGAAAACATTTCCAAACCATCAATGAAGTTATCTGCTCGTGATATTGATAAAATTCATCTCAAGGAAACTGCAAAAAAAATAATTACGGTGATGTTGGGTAAAGGAAGTAATTAACGAATTCCTATAGGATGATGATGAATAGGAACAACATTCTTAGTTGGGAAGTAGTAACAATTTGATAATATGTTTTAAATTGAACCAAGTGAAGAAGTTTCCATTGTTGAAGCTAGTAGACATGGAATATTGGGTAATTTAGACTAGGGGAAAAATAAATTATACCTATGAATATTCAGTATGAGGAAGTGAAGGAGTGATTCAATCGAGAAGAAAATTATCTTAAAAATATGATGAGTGGATTGATCAACATTATTGGTAAGGGTCAAAGTGATGACCTATAAATTTAGAAATGTCAAGGTAGGAAGTTTTGAGCACTTGTGATAAACTAGGAAAGTATTTCAAGGATAATGATTGTCTAACTCTTGGAAAAATAAAGGAACTATGTAAACTAATGAGAAAACAATGAGAATAAATATTACTGGAAATTCTATAATGAGACTTGAGAATGATTGCACATAAATTGGCAGAAGAAGTGAGAATCAACTAATAAAGGGTGTACATGAACAACTTACTAGTGTGTGTTGTTAGTATTGAAAGACGTTAGTGCCAAACACATTGAGCACACCAAATCATTCATCGATGATAATGGTGGTAGTGGATACAAGCATTTAAAATTCTAAACTAAAGATTTCACGAGTGAAAATTAAGGTGGAAGAATCCCTAGTCCAACTTGAAGATTGGTGAATCTACAATAAAACAAATAAAGTGGGAACTTGATGAGATAAGAAAATATTTTAAGATGAACAATGAAAATTATGCGAGTGATGGATAAATCACTAGGGGACAACAAGCCCTCATGCGGGTGGATTAAGCATAACATAAGACTTAAATAAGGATGACCTCGTGTAAATGTGTCATTTGGATAGACATAATATGTATATAACATAGATCCTAGAGGGATGTTGAATAATCTTAATTCATAGTTAGTATGCATTGTTTATATAAGTAAATGAAATTAATTCATGGTAAGAATGCTTATAGTGTATTGTTGTTCTATATTTGATAAGTATTGAGATGATTCTCATATTAATGATGTTTCATGATGTGATGGTATGCAGTAAATGGATATTAGTTCTGATGAGAGGTGGATGATGCATATGTGGTGCTTATTTATTTATTTGTTATGATAATGATGGTGTATGCTAATGATGGATAAGATATGCATAGGGATCAAGATGTTATGATATGATCTATATTGGCATTTTGTTTATTTATTATGTGATGTCATGATTCATATATGTTGATGTTATAACTTATGATGGTATTTCATGATGTGAAGCATGTGGAATCGATATATATTTTGTGACATGCATGAGCATGCAGTTATTTACTATTTAGAATGTGGTTATTAACAATTATGTTATATTATCATGATGAAATGCAAGAGTTGGCATGTGAATTATATTATGTGATGTTATGATTATGACTAATATATTGGATTCATGTTGAGATGTGGTGATTGATAGGAAATCCACAAATGGGCAAAGAGGGCCGGTTTATTTGATGATCTCGTGGGAGCCCATACCTATGAGGGAGAATATGTAACACCATATGGGTTGGGGACAAACTCAATCAACACTACATATGCCAGCGGTTCCTTTGTCTTGTATATCTCTTTATGGATAACTCTTGAGGCGCTATGGGGCCATCTTGAGGAGGCTAAGTGCCTGATATTGTAGGCGAAGTGCTTGGTATTGGATTGGGATGCCGAAGTCGGGTGGGGGTGTAAGGACTTCGATGCCTGGGGTTGTGCGCCTTAGTGAGTGTGGAAGGAGTGGGACAACCTTTCGAGATGCCTGGAGTACTACTGCATGGAGTACTAAGTCGGGTGCCTGCCTTGGGGCAAATGGGGTCTGAGCCGAGCACGAGCCTTGGGGCTAGCCTTGGGCTATGGTACAGATCGATGAGGCTTATGCCTGGTTTCGAAAGTCGAAAAAAAGGACAGATATTCCTAGATATTTCCCACGTGTTGTGGAAACTTTCGATGACTGTTGGTTATACTAGTTTAGTGGAGGGTGTTGGGCAAACGTGAAGTAATAAATAACTAAATAAATCAAATGTTAAATGATTCAAATTAACTTCGGGACGAAGTTCCTTAAAGAGGGGGAGTATGTAATGTCCCCTAATAATAATAAAAATAAATAATATAATATAATATAATATTATTAAATAATAAGTCAATAATAGTGAATACATAATAAATATTAAAGAGAATAATAATATTAAATAAATAAAATAGTAAATAATAAAATGGAGTTCTAAATAAAATAGTAAATAATAAACTGGAGTTCTAAATAAAAATTTATAAAAGTAAACTATAAAAATAGTAAAAATAAGTGAAGTTAACAAAAGTAAAAAGGAATAAAATAAGAAAGAGTTGAACTAAAAAAACTATAAAAATAGTAAAAATAAGTAAAGTTAACAAAAAGTAAAACGGAATAAAATAAGAAAGAGGTAAATTAAGAGAAACATTACATCAAGTAAAACTTAAAATAAAGAAATAAAAGTTACATGTTGACACAGGGAATGTGTGCATGCGGTTCCCTTCCACTATTTGGTCTATTTAATAGACGTTAAGGAAGATGAGATTCATCATCCATTCATCCATTCTCTTGGGAGAAAAGTATTGCGAGACAAAGGATTCCGTGAAAGTAGTACGTTGATTGAGGGCTCGAGGGTGGTTAGTTGTAGAAAGGTTATGTGCAGTCGAGCCTACGGTTGGGTGGAGAGTCATCCCTAAAACTTTGTTGCGGTTAGCAGGATTCAATAGCGTTCAAATCTTAAATTACAAGTAAGCAATCTCATTGTTATAGGTGAGTCGTCTCTACTCGGGTTTTTTTGAAAATTCTATGCTAATTAGTTGAATAGTTTTTGTGTTGATTGTTAATTGCATACTTGATATAATTAGTTGCATGTTAAATTTTGGGTTGTTACGTATCACATGTATTCCGCAATCTGAGTTGTCGAGATCCAGTGCTAAAGATCCAACACCAGGGTTACTAGGACTTGGGTCTCTATCTTGGGCATGACACCAAATACACGTCTCTCTACCCATTAACCAACTTCTAGAAGCTAGAGTGGATCCTAAAGACATACCACTTCCTCATGAATTTATTTTGAATCGCGATCTTTTGGCTCAAATTTATCCCAGTTTTGCTAAAATATCTTTATTTGCATCTTCTGCACTCAAATATACCATGAGACCCATGAGTTGATTTGCAATCTCGTGATTGATATCCTGAGCCAAAAAAGGTAATCTCTCTCGATAAAGTCAGTCAGATGAATAGATTGCTTTTTTGTTTAGTTATGTCAGTCAATTTTGATATGTATAAATGAACAGTCAGTCAGAATGTTTTTTCAGTCACGGGGATCATATAGATAGTAGGAGGTATAAGAACATCGAGGCTCATAGTGTTTTACTAGACATTCTTAAACTCTTTAAAAAAAAATGTATATGTCCCACAATTTTAACCAATTATCAAATTCATTTTTCCAAATTTTATTTAATTAAAGACAGATAAAAAATGATCATAGATAATAATGGAAAACATACCTTGGCCACGATTTTCCAACTTATACTATAAATTATAATTGTATAGGGTACATCATTTTTAAGACTTCACATTCAACAATGTTAAATACATTGAATGTAAATATTTTGATTCATGCAAGTTTAGTTAATCTATGTTTTTAACAAAGAGGTATAAGTCAAAAATAGGATGAAATGTTTCATCAAAATTTAAGTCTTTTGAAAGTATCATTTATTTGTTGTTAAGTATAAATTAAGATTCCTAAATAACAATAAAATTGTCAATTAGTTTAGTAAGTTAAATTAGTTAGTTTAAACCAATTAATTTTGAGGTAAATTATTGAGAGGTCGTAGATTCAAGTCTAGAAGAGTCCCTACATGTTAGGAGTACATATATTTCAATGATGTAATATACCTAATGTAATGTACCAAGGGATGATAACATGAGTTATATAGAATGGATTATTGAATGCAATGTACTCATAATTATGTAATATGATCATGTGGTAGTTGATGGGTAATAAACAAGCCCATTATGTGATTAAAAATAAATATTATAATAATAAAGGGTTGTTGGTATAGACTCTTAAAACACTGATGAGAAATTATAAATACACATATGTATCATTGTACATAATGTAAGTTGAATGTATTGTATTATAGAAAGCATGGCTTGTAAAAATATTTCTTCCATAAGGAGTATTTGATGGTATTACCCTATTTTAAGTGTTCTTATTTGAATTCTTACGTTGTTTATAATGAATGTTTTGGTGTCTTTATAGCTTAAGTAATCAATTATGAAGTTTTTAAATTTATTCTCTCTTATATTTGTCAAGGTTTAGTGCAAGTGATATCTTAACTTTTTCTTGGCCATAAAGTGAAAGTTTTATTTTTATTTTTTTGTGTATTTTTGACAAAAAAGAAAATAATGACATCATTCAAATCAATTTATGAAACTTTCGGTGTAGAATTTGACGAAACCAATTGTAAACCTAGTAGTTTAAAAAAATATTTTTGGAATGGAGTCCAAGGCTTGGAGTTAACGACATTTAAAATCAACTATTTTTAGGATTTTCTTACTGTGATTTATTCTTGGTCATAAAGTGGAAGATTTTTTTTCTTTTTGTATATTTTTGACAAAAAGGAAATGTCATCATTCAAATCAATTTCAAAAACTTTATATGTAGAATTTGACGAAACCAGTTGTAGAGTTGTGTTACTCTCAAAAAATACCTAGGATTTTTGGAATAAAGTCAAGGAAATGGAGTTATCTTGATTTAAAATAAGTTATTTTTAGGATTTTTTTTCCTATGATGACCATTTTGTTTACAAATTGGATATGTTTTGATATAATATATAGATTTTAGTCAAACCAATTCTAGAAGATATAGATAAACCATGGAATTTCATAATTGTTGTCATGATAGCCATTCTAAGAAGTTTCAATTAAGCTATCATCATTTTAAATTAGTCAGTTTAAATCCTAAATCCATAGATGAACTCTTTGAAAAGCAAGTGATTTTATTTAAAACCCTAGCTCTATTTTAATGTTTTCACAATAGTATGTTTTACTAGAAAATATGACAGTCTTAATATTGAATAATACATCAAAGGAGTAAAGGATCTATTGAAAAAATATTGGAGACATGGGTTATATGCAAGTTTAGGCACCCTTGGATGGGCTCAATTGGTGTAGTAAACATTAATGTGAAAAAGAAGTTTTTAAATCTTTGGTACAAGAAAAAATAAATTGTATTGCAAGATATTTCTCTTATTCAACAAGAAGGGTCCAGGGGGGCATTTGAAGAAGTCCTTGCAAGGGAATTAATTGCAGTACCCACTGACACATCAGATGAGGATCCAAAACCAAATAAAAAATAAAACTTATAGAATCACATGAAGAAAATCCCTAGGAAGAGCATAAAAAGGAAGAAGAAACAAAGGAGCTAAATGACTCAAGGGAACCACATGTTGAAGATTCAAACAAAAAAAATTTGATAGTTAAGGTTGTTGTATATCACCACTCCCACCACTTAGAGAAACAACATTCACCAAGGAAATGGCATGAATATCAACAAACATACCATGGATCAACATGGATTCAAAATAGAGTCCAATATGGAGGCACATGGAGGACTAAAATCAATGCATGGAGATATCAAAGTCACACAAAGAAGACATGGACCTTAAGAATAAGTTAGAATCAAGATTGAGAAGGAAACGTAATTTGACCCCACGTCTGTTGATTTTTGTAGCCTTGAGGATCAAGGGTTTGGATGAAGAAGCTCCATGAGTGACCTTGTGGGCTTGAAACCCAAACTTGGGATTTTTCACCCATCAAGGTTTGGGCCAAACTAGTGACGAGATTGTGACATGTGATGGATGAGGATGATAGTAGATGACGAGACGAATCCAACACATTGAGAATCATCCAATTCTGAGTTGTCGTTGAAGAGTTATTAATTTTTGAAGTTAATGAGTGGGCTTGTGTCACAAATTTTAGGTCGACCCAGTGTTTTTGGTCACCTTATGACTGTTGGAAACCCACCTTCATGAGACTCGTTGAAGCCCTTGAGAAAGCTATATATTAAGGGCATGTGTGAGGTTATTTGAGAGATCCAAAAGTGCATTAATCTCTTGAGAAAATACATTTGAGGAAACTGAGTTAAGAGAGTAGCCCAGGAGAGAAGCTTTGGATTGTTTTACTTGGGGTTGATTGTTTCTTGCAAGGCCGAGAAGCTACAGGTGGCTACTGCAATCCTCAAAGGTAGTTTGGGTGATGTTTTTGGCATGATTTTGGTGGCATAACTCTCATACAAGCAAGCTGCAGTCATTGTTGGAGGTTTCAGGCAGGACACATGCCTTAACTCTTTGGAACATGGGGGTGAGGATCTATTTTTGGGTACAGGAAAGCCGTAGACCTAGTATCCTTAGAGATGGGAGGCCATAAGGCATGTTTGGAGGCTATAAATAGCCCAGATCAACAAAGGAAGGTAGGTAAACTTGATTGGAGGGAGTTCATTGTTAAGAAAGGGTATGGAATCGAAGACAAAGGGTTGTAGAAACTTGCTAACAAACCCTAACCAATGACTAGAATTGTAGAGGAATCCATCATCCCTCACGGACTTGCAGAGGTATGTGTTTTGATGCATTTGAGTTGAGTTGGATGGTCCTAGGTTGGATAGTTTTGGATAAGTTTGTTGATAGCCATGAAGAAGGGTTTCTTAGGTGGTTGGATGCCCTAACAAGTGGATATATGCTACAGTGGTTATTAGAGCCTAGATTTGTGCAATAACTCCTCTATTGCAGAATAAAGGGAAGATCTTCATAGCTCTAGATTGATGATGGTCGAGAAGATCCGAATGAAATGTTGTTTGGTGTTGTATTGGTAATTTGAGGTATGTTGGAGTGCAGTGTGAAAGTTCCCAAGTGTGGAGCCCTATGTGCAGTACCTTGATGGACTGAGGGATGCTAGTTGAGGTAGTTTGTTGGAGCTCATAGGTCTGATCAGCCAGAGGAGTTGCTTGTTATAGCCCATATTCATCATTGGAGAAGTGACATTTGATGGTGATAGGTGGAAACCCTCCGTTCCCTATGTTAGTCTTCATTGGAGAAGCGCATGAAGATCATAGTAGGCGAATGTCCCTAAGTAGCTAAGGAGCAGCAGTGGGCAGTTGAGAGTTTTTCACAAATGGAGTTGTGAACAACTTGACATGAGTCTCGATTTGTTGTTCCCTTGATGGATTAAGGCACAACTAGTGAGCAGATTGGATAGTCGAGGTTCTTTGGCCATATGGACTTGGATCATTGATAGAGGTAGTACTGCAGATCGGGAGCCGAAGGACCAGGAAGGCACATGGTACAACCAAGAGGATGTGAGAGAGCTTGCCACAACCAGATGGTCAGAGTATCTTGTTGAGGGTAGATTGGTTGTCGATGGACTGACACCAAGCCCCAGTTTTGTATCTTTGTATCAGTGGATGTATGAGGGCCATAATCCCTGGTACGGGAGCCCTAGACTGTTGTATTATTCAGTTTGATTAATATAACAAAGTTGGGTTGTATAAAATTGTGTAAAATTTTGTTTATATTTTGTGCACTAGTATATTTATTTTGGTAGCATCAGTGATTTAAGATTTTGTTCCAAACACCAAGATCGTGGAAAAACATGGTATTAGAGCTACTTTGAAGGGCGAGTGAATCAGAGTGTGCACAACGAAGCATCTCATAGGGCGCTGGGATTGTCTAGATCATGGAGCAAAGGGTTCAACTAAAGACATGGAGATGTGGTATTGAATGGATTGGCAACAAGATTGTTTGGGAGTTCTGGCAGATTGATGGTGAGCCTAGTAAACAACAATTTGTTGTAGGGTGAGTTGTTGATCATGGAATTCCTATAACTTGTCATAGACGGTTGGGACAACTCGATGATTTCTTTGGCTTGGACAAGATCAGGATGATTGATATTGCTTCATGTGATGGACTACAGATTGGTAGGCTAGAGTCTTCATAGGATTATGATGTTGCATATCCGAGATTGGAGGGATTTTCACAAGTGGTATTTGATCCAGGAGGATTAGTGATTGCGGGACTGAGCCAGTGGATATCATGTAGGCTCAGAGGGAGAAACCCTATGGAGATTTGGGATCTTGAGGTTCATATATGATGAGGCAAAGGCACTACCATGATTGCAGGGTTCATTCTATAGGGTATGTTGCAGTGATGGATTTCAGATGGGCTAGTGTCACCAGATGATGATGATGGTTACTTCTGAGTCTTGGAAGTACCTCCCTCGCTAAGAGGGAGTGTTGATTTCTGTATCTTGGGAGGTACTCCAATATTTGATGATCGAGTGTTTAGAGGAAGGATCTCCACAAGTGACCTATTGGGCTTGCAACCCAAGCTTGGGGTTTTTCACTGATTGATGTTTGGACCAAAACATTGACATGATTGTGACATGTGATGGATAAGTATGATAGTAGATGACATAACAAATCCAACGCATCGAGAATCATCCAATTCTGAGTTGTCGTTGAAGAGTTATTAATTTTTGAAGTTAATGAGTGGGATTGTGTCACAAATTTTAGGCCGACCTACTGTTTTTGGTCACTTTATGACAGTTGGAAACCCACCTTCACGAGTCTCACTGAAGCACTTGAGAAGGCTATATATTAAGGGCATGTGTGAGGTTATTTGAGAGATCCAAAATTGCATTCATCCCTTGAGAAATAAATCTGAGGAAACCGAGTTAGGAGAGGAGCCTTGGAGAGAAGCTTGGGACTATTTTACTTGGGGTTGATTGTCTATTGTAGGGCCAAAAATCTACAAGTGGCTACCGTAGTCCTTAAAGTCAGTTTGTGTGATAGTTTTGACATGATTTTGGTGGCATAACTCTCCTACAAGTAGGCCGCAGTCATTTTTGTAGGTTTTAGTTAGGACGCAGGCCTTAACTCTTTGGAACAGGGGGGCGAGGATTAGTTTGTTGTTACAGGCAGGTCGTAGGCCTAGTCTCCTTGGATTTGGGTGGCTGTAAGGCATGTTTGGAGGTTAGAAATAGTCAAGGTCAACAAAGTAAGGTAGGAAAACTTGATTAGAGAGAGTTCGTTGTTAAGAAAGGGTATGGAAGTGAAGAAGAGGGGTTGTAGCAGCCTGCTAACAAGCCCTAACCAGTGGCTAGAATTTCATAGGAATCTGTCATCCCTTAAGGACTAGTAGAGGTATATGTTTTGATGCAATTGAGTTGAGTTGGATGGTCCTAGGTTTGATAGTTTTGGATAAGTTTATTGACAGCCATGAAGAAGGGTTTCCTAGGTGGTTGGATGCCCTAACCAGTGGATAGATGCTACAGTGGTTATTGGAGCATAGATTTGTGAAATAACTTCTCTATTGCAGAACAAAGGGAATATCTTCATAGCTCTAGATTGATGATGGTTGAGCAGATCTGAAGGACATGTTTTTTGGTGTTGTATTGGGCATTTGAGGTATGCTAGAGGGCAACGTGAAAGTGCCCAAGTGTGGAGCCCTATGTGCAATACCTTTATGGAATAAGGGATGTTAGGAGAGGTAGTTTGTTGGAGCTCATAGGTCTGATAAGCGAGAGGAGTTGCTTGTTATAGCCCATGTTCATCATTGGAGAAGTGGCCTTTGATGGTGATAGTTGGAAACCCTCCATGCCCTATGTTAGTCTTCATTGGAGCAGCACAGGAAGACTATAGTGGGCTATAGTCCCTGAGTAACTGAGGAGAAATAGTGGGTAGTTAAGAGTTGTTAACAACTAGATAGGAGTCTCGATGTGTTGTTCCCTTGATAGACTAAGGCACAACTAGTGAGAAAATTGGATAGACGAGGTTCAGTGGCCATATAGACTTGGATCGTTGATAGAGGTAGTGTTGTAGATCGAGAGCCGAATGAGGAGGCAGGTACAAGGTACGACCGAGAGGAGTTGAGATAGCCTGCCACAACCAGATTGTCAGAGTATCTTGTTGAGGGTAGATTGGTTGTCGATGAACTGACACCAAGCCCCAACTTTGTATCTATGTATTAGTGTATGTATGACGATCATTGTCCCTAGTACAAGAACCCTAGACTGTTGTATTATTCAGGTTTATTAATATAGGGAAGTTGGGTTGTAAAAAATTGTGTAAAATGTTGTCTATATTTTGTGCACTAGTAGATTTATTGTTGTTTATATTCCACCGTGAAAAGTAGATTTGTTGTGATTCTTGGTTTGGTAGCATCAATGATTTAAGATTTTATCCCAAACACCAGGATCATAGGAATTCAATAATGTCCACAGTTCATAAGATGGATGGATGCTTGTATTTTGATTTAGTTGACTAAATCACTTAGCTATGTTGAAATTTCACCAACGATCTAATTTTCTCTTATAGGACTTTTGTCAAACATTTAGTCAAACTTTGACTTTAGTCTCCAATAAAAAAATTCACATTTAATGCATTAAAATTTAATACATTCAATATGATTTTATAAGATGAATTACACATGACTACATCAAACTCTTAACCGTTGAAAATGAACAGTAAACACCACACATTTGACACAGAAGATTTTGGGCAAAGCCCCTGGAAAAACCCTAAAGGGAAAACCTGTAGAGAAGAGGAATTTTATTAAAGAGCTCACATAAATTGTTGAGTTTACAACAAATAAAATTTCCAATATCAATGCTCAATACCATGTTGAAAATTGAGCCACTTGCACCCTTGATTTTCCTGTTGTGTGGATACCCTTCTCTCATCTATATGGCCCTCAAAATTCGCGTTGTATGGTACACCAATACCCTATTGTATGGTCCCTTGAAAGTTGTGCCAAAAATAGCAACAATAAATGTGATGTATGAATATTTATTTTTGTGCCAAAGATTTACTATACAACCCTTGAAAATCATGCCATTTGATTTTGTATGGCCCTAGAAATAATGGTTGAAAATTGCCTTGAAGTGCATGGCCAATTTGGCTGCTAAATGCCTTGGGATTTATGCCCTCTCTGAATTCTCCTTCTCTTATTTTCTTCAATTCCTCTCTTCCTCCTTTCTCCTCAAAGAATATGGTTTCCATCTCCCTTTTCTCTTTTTATTTCTCATTAATGACTAAAATCCCTAATCCTAGATCTCCATGGCTGAGATTCAACCCGGTTGATGTAAAATGCCTCCGCGCACATTTACCCGAGTTCACTGGCCTACCGAGGTAAACATGAGACAAAGAGTTACTATGAGATGATCTGACCTACAAGCTCCAGTTATGGAAGTGGGGCAAAAAAACTAGAAACTCACAACATCCCTTATCCAGATTGGATCATTATAATGTTTGTCATCCATCTTGATGCATTTGGAGTGGAAAAAGTGGAGGAATGATCTCACAGGACCATTTTTACCGGTGGGACCAACTTTGGAAAAATGAGGTCTAAAACCTCCCGGGAGCATTTTGAGGCATCAAACGAGGTTTTTTGGGGGTAATCCACTTTAATGTTGCACCATTTCGTGTTATTCTGCACACAAAGATCTTTGCAGTGAATCAAGAAGCGCGTTAATCGAAGTCCGTATGCAAACGTTATGCCACTCATAAGTTGACCTTACTATTTTCACACCTATAGTTTGGGAGGATGTCGTGTGAACCCCCATTATCATAACTCTAGTTAAGAGTTGATGTAGTCAAAATTAACCACTAGTAGGCTATCAGGTTGTGTTATAACTGAGCCACTAGGAGGAAGAGGCATTCCATTCTTTCAAGAGCACTTTTTTCTATAGTTGAGCAAAGATAGCTAGGAGAGATAGGAGGTAGAGAACAGAGAGAGGGTCCATGCACTGTAATAGCCCATGGGCCACATACATTACTTCTTTGTACCTGCAACAATATTTCTAGACAGAGAGAGAGTGAAGTGACCTCACCTTCCAGCTGGGCTTTCTCCCGAAAGGGTTTCCCAGAGAGCATATCTTATGTCTTATATGTGTGCGTGATATTATTTTGTTGTTCTCTACTTTTATACATAATTTCCATTCACATGCATGCACTAATTACAGTTAAATCTACCGATCTTAAAATTTAATAAAACTGTAATAGTGTAGAATCTCATACTTTTAATACAATATTATCAAATATGTTGTGCTGAAATGTCCAATGGAATATCCACCAAAATTTATGAATCATTTGGTATAAGAGCAGGTTTCTTTGGGTATTTTATGGAGATTGCAGGGATCTATATCGATAGGGCCGAAAATCGTAAAACCCCAATCATGACCAACGAATATGTAAATGAACCTCGTGATCCCGCAGAGGTGAGGTTTACGTGGTTGGAACAACAAGTCGCGGTTATCAACTGCAATGTAACCCTCCTCATGGTGGCCTTAAATAACAAGCTAGGGATATTTGGAGAAGATGAGGGTTCAAATGCAAAGGAAAAATCTGAACGGGGATCAGAAAATCAGTGAGAAACATAGAACCAGTCGAACAAAGCACCTGAAAAAGGTCAACCCAATTTGAGTGTCATAAACCAATCACAATCCCTCTTTAAAATGGAAGAAAAATTTGATATCAAGTTGTATCATGGCGAGATTGATGCTCTGAAACTGAACCACTAGTTGCAACAACAGGAATTTTATTTTAATGTCCATCAGATTGAGGAAGGAAAAAATATCTCAATCGGGCGACTGAAATTAGAGGGCCATGCACTGAATTGGTGGAAGAGATGCATGGAAACCATGAGGTTGGAGGGAGAACCTCCAGTGATTAAGTGGGACGATTTCAAAACCCTCATTAAGTCATAGTTTTATCACATTGGGTATGTGAAGTACCAGTGGATTCGATGGCCTTACTTCAGGCAAAATTCGGGCCAAAGCGTGCGGGAGTACATCATGGAATTCAGGAAGATGGATATAATTTTTCGTATCTCTCCAAAGAACCTACATCTACTTCTTAAGTATTTGAGGGGTATGCACAACCATTTGCATGGGCAAGTGATGTTATTCAAGCCTAAATTAGTGGACGAGGCTTGTGTACAGGCATGATATCAGGAGAACATAGGCCTGAAGAGAGCGCAATCAAGTGGATCGAACCAGAAGGAGCAACAAGAAGCTTTTAAGGAGGGGAAGAAGAATAAAAAAGGGGGGAAATATAAGAATATGACAACCACAACACACCAGTGAAAAGATCCTAGCAACCACTGCAACATAGATGGCCATATAGAGGAAAAATGTCGGAAGTTGTATCTAGAGCTAAATCTAAAGAACAAGAAGAAAGATAACAAGAAGAAGAATCTCTTGGCCACTGATTCGAGCAACCAAGTTGAAAGCAACTCGGATGTGGATGAGAATTTAATTTGTACACTAGTACAGAAGGAGGTGAATCTGAGTAGCCTTCGGCAACATGAAGAGAAAGAAAGTACCAAACTCTTCCATATAAACATACAAGTAAAGAAGACAAAGATTGATGCTCTATTTGACTCAGGATTGCAGGCGAATCTCATTGCAGCAGAGCTGGTCAAGAAGTTGGGGCTAGAATTTTGTGATCATCCAAACCCATATCCATTGGGATGGGTAAATAAGGATGTAAAGTTGAAGGTAACGGACAGTGTAAAATTAGGTTTGCTATCAGTGCTAATTTTATTAATGAAGTAGACCTAGATGTGGTTCCCCTTGATGTATGTGGAGTTGTTTTTAGGAGTCCATACATGTATATAGGTGATGCAATATTCATGAGGAGAGGCAACAAGTATTGGCTCGTCAAGGATGGAAAATCTTTCATCGTCAACGCGCACAAAGGCAAGTAAAAAATCTCACTAGTAAGTGCCAACCAAGCCAAGAAATTGATCAGTTCCAAAAATAAGTATGTTTTATTGTTTTTAATAGAAAGTTGGTATGAAGAGGAGTCAGTAGGAGGCAAGGCATCCCTGCAGCAGTGTACTAAGAAATAGAAACAATAATTGGAGGATTTGTTAGAGGCATGCAAGGATGTGTTCCAAGAGCCTAAAGGGTTACCATATGAGAGAGAAGTGGAGCATGAGATCCCTTTATTTCTAGACTCCCCATTGCAAAATATTGGGTTGTATAGGAATTTGTTATATAAACAAGTGAGGTGAAGAAACAGTTGCAGCAACAACTAGAACAAGGTGTCATTCGACTGAGTACATCACCATGTGGGTCACCCATCATCATTGTGTCAAAGAAGTATGGGACTTGACAGATGTATATAAATTATAGGGCATTGAATAAAATCATGCTCAAGAACAGATACCCCCTACCCAAGATATATGATATGATAGATAAGTTGCAACTAGCAAAATACTTTACGAAGTTGGACTCGAATTCTGGATTATCACCAAGTTCGAGTCAAAGAAGAAGATACATGGAAGACCGTCTTCAAAACCAGGCAAGGTTTGTATGAGTGTTTAGTCACTCCATTTGGCCTATGTAATGCATCAGTGACATTTATGAGATTAATGAATGATGTAATGTGCCCTTCTATAGATTCATTTGATATTGTCTATTTGGATGATAAACTGGTATATAGTGCTACCTAGGAGGAGCATATGTCACATTTGATGCAGGTACCTTCCAAGATGGAGGCCATCATGAAATGGTCGGTGCCCATTAATGTTTCTGAGGTCGGGATTTTCATTGGGGCAACATAGTACTTGAGGATGTTCATAGCCTCATTTTTAGTGATAACAACACCGCTCCACGCCATAACAACAAGTGGCAAGAGTTTCCAGTGGGGAAAAGGTCAACAAAGGGCTTTCGAAGAGCTAAAGAAGAAGATCAGGCAAGCACCAGTTTTGGCATTACCGAACTTGCAGAAACCCATTTAAGTGGAGACTAATGTGAGTGGGTATGCTATGGGAGTTGTATTGATGCAGTGAGGAAGGCCTTTATGCTACCATTCTGAAATATTTCATGTGGCAGTCCTTAACTACCCTACCTATGACAAGGCGCTCTATGCCATGGTGCAAGATGTGGAGACGTGGAAGCACTCTCTAATGGGAAAGGGGACAATAATCCATACATATCACCAGCCGTTATAGTACTTGCAGGCCCATAGTAAGCTACAACAGACGAGGCATTACAAGCAGATGGAATTTTTACAACAGTTTCATTTTTCGATTAAGTATAAGAAGGGAGGCATAAACAAGTTGATTGACATGATTTCAAGGCAACCCACATCAAAGATCACAACCTCGGGGACTCTTATGCACATGGAGCCATTCACCCATGATACATACAAAGAGGCATATTCATAAGAAGAGTAGTTGCATAGTTAGAATCATGTGAATGATGGTGATAATATGGTTGACTACCATCTCCGGGATGGGTTACTCTACAGGATGGATAAGTTATGTGTTCCTAAAGGTGAGTGATTGGAGTTGATCAAAGAGGCTCACACCTCCAAGGTTGCATGGCGCTTTGGTGTAGGTAAGGACATGGCTAACTTGCAAAGGTATATGTATTGGCCCAAGATACAAGATCGGGTAGCTAGGTTCATAATATGATGTATGATTTGTTTTACCAACAAGCCTAACAACAAGAAACAAGGTCTATATAATGCCTTACCTGTACCTACTCATCCTTGGGAAAGCATTTCCATGGACTTTGTGGGAGGTTTATCGAAAACTAGGAAGGTATGTGACTACCTATTCATGGTAGTTGAAAGTTTCAACAAGATGTGTATTCTAATGCCCTATGAAAAGACCACCAATGGGCAAGAAGCAAAAAATTTGTTCTTTGGACAAGTTTGGGTGCACTTTAGGATACCAAGGAACATCATTTCAGACAAGGATAAAAGATTTCTTAGTGCATTCTGGACTACATTGTGAGAGAATATGGACACAAATTTGAAGAGATCTACAACATTCCATCCACAAACATATGGGCAAACAATGAATTTAGAGCAACTTTTGAGGGGATACAACGAGAAGCATCCAAAGAACTGGGATGAAAATATGGTGTATATACAACATTCTTACAATAGATAAGTCCATACTTTTAAATGAAAGTCCCCATTTGAGACTTGCTTTGGATATTTGCCACCTTCACCTTTGGATATTGCATATGGGCAACAAGGAGGAGTGAGGGACGATATTATAGGAGATGCTTTGAGCACTGGAAAATTTATAGAGAAGATTAGGTAGATCCGTCTATAGGTGCAAGAAACACTGCAAAAGTCACAGGAAAAGTATAAAGCTAGACATGATCAATACAAAACAAAGAAGTCATTCAAGGTGGAAGACAAAGTACGGTTATGTAGAAATTATAAAAAAAATATGTATATCAATGGATTCAATCTGATCATGCGATATACTAAAGAAAGACACCGAATCCTTCTACAAATAAATTGCAGAAAATAAACACGATCGCCAATCACAACAAGTAAAGAAAGAAGCAAATCAAACCACAACAAATATATTTTCCTGGGGAAAGATTTCTGCTCAAAACCCCTCTATCTTCTATTGTATATTCACCAAGGAATCACGAGACAATTACAATGCACTCTTCTCACAAGAGTCTCCTGCGCTCTCACAATTGCGTCACACTGATCCAGACAAAATCGACCAACACTTAGCCAATTTTCAGCCTCTGCCCAGCCTGCTTACCTTAAGCAATTCATGTGGAATGCAATCCCTATTCTTTAGGAAATTCAACCTTCCAAAATTGTGCAATGCTCATGGGAAATCCTATGGATGTTTTACTGCATGCGGGAAGCCTAGTAATAATACAATTGATAGTTAACATCCCTTTAACCTTTGTCTCAACTGGGCATCCACTAAAACTGACATGCATGCAACTATTAATAGTAAATCATCAATTACATGACATATCACTACATGTGAATTAAATCTGACTTAATTCACTTGACCTCTCACTAGTGAAACAAACCGTTAGAACTAGTTAAACTGATTTTAACTCAATTAATTGAGTAAACTGATTTCTCATGCATTAAACTAATGCACTAACTTCGACTTGGACTCAATAACTAATAGAATCACTCTGCATGCCTCACCAACCACCATAAACTCGAAATTCATGAGCTAACCGAGTTAATCACACCCAGTTAAATATTACAGGTGATTATGAGACAAGATTACATTTTATTGTCCAATTTAATTAAGGGAAAATCAAATTAGACACACATTTCTTGTTGACTTTTCAACACTTCCTCTCAACAAGAAAGGGATTATCAACTACCCCGATCCTACCTCTATGGTATTCGAATTTTCTCTTGGTGAGTGCCTTCGTCAGAATATCTGCATCCTGATCTTCCTTGGGAATGTACTGAAGTAACATAATGTGCCTTTGAACACAATCTCTGAGATGGTGGTATCAGATGTCTATATGCTTGGACCTATCATGGAATACCAGATTAACCGAGAGTTTAATGCAATTTTGGTTATCACAATGTATCACAGTCAGACCCATCTGATGACCAAACAAACCAACCAGAATCTTCCTCATCCAGATGGCCTCACATGCAGCCTCAATGGCTTTCATGTACTCTGCCTCAGCTGAACTGAGCACCACAGATCTTTACTTCCTGATGTACTAATAAACTATAGTCGATCCTATGCTGAAGATCCCTCCTAATGTGCTCTTTCTGTCTGATGGACTTCCCACCCAATTTGCATCGGTGAAGCCTTGAAGCTTCACTCCCTCTACCCGTCTGTACCATAATCCATACTATGTAGTGCCCTTGAGATATCTTAAGACATGCTTCCCCGCCTTCCAATAGAGCTTGGTCGGTTTAACCATGGCTTGACTTAGCTGGTTAACTGCGTAGCAGATGTCTGGTCTGGTATTCACCAAGTACATCAGTGAACCCACAAGTTGCATGTAAACAGTAGTGTCCATTACCTCACCTGAAGTAGCATCTGTCTTCCTCCAGTTTCCTGGAAGAGGAGTCTCCATGGGTTTACAGCTCTCCATGTGAAACTTACTCAGAATCTCTTTGGAATTCTTTCCTTGAGAAAAATATAGCTCACCATCCCACTGGCATATCTCCAAACCAAGTAAATAGTGAATGAGTACCATGTCCTTCATCTCAAACTCTCTTTCAAGATCCTCTTTGCAAGAAGTTATGAGCTTCTCATCACTTGTCAAAATTAGACCATCAACATAAAGTACGATAATCAAGAGCTTACCATCAAGCACAAACTGGTAGAGGTTCACATCTGCTTCACTCTTTGTGAAGCCCAACCCGGTGAAATAGCTATCAATCTTGGTGTACCAAGCACAAGGTGCTTACTTCAGCCCATATAGTGCTCTATATAGTCTACACACATGTGCCTCACTATCAAAGGTCTCAAAAACTTCTGGTTGCTCTATGTACACTTCTTCCTCAATAACTCCAATGAGAAACGCAGTCTTCACATCCATCTGATGTATCTGCCACCCCATCTGTGCTGAGAGTGCAAGGATTGATCTAATCGATGAGTACCTCGCAACTGGTGTGAAAGTCTCCTCATAGTCAATCCCCTCAACTTGTGAGAATCCATGGGCTACAAATATAGCCTTGCACTTCTCCACACTCCCATCTGCCACCTACTTCACCTTATAGATCCATCTAGATCCAACCACTAATTTTTCGACTGGTCTTGGGACAACTTCCCATGCACTGTTCTTGACGATAGAGTCATACTCCTCAACCATGGCGTTAACCCAAATTGGTTGTTGCACTACTTCCTCAAAGGAGGATGGTTTTGTCACAATACACTTGCTCATAAGAGCCATGTATCCAGTAAACCTGTCTGGATACTGTCTCTGTCTGCGCAGTGAAGTAGGTGCTCCTACTTGTTCTGCCACACCAAGTCTCAATCTATCAGCTTCTGTGGTGCGCCTTCTACCATATCTGGTGGATGGCTTTGCATGAGTGTTTTCTTCCACTCCATAGTCCTTCGTATGTGGCTACTCCACATCTTGAGGTTCATTCTTTGGAACCAAGAGTTCCTCATCTGCATGCAAATCAAGCTCCCTCTCAAGGGACAATCACATGGCTTTCTTCTCATCAAATTTCATATCCCGTCTCACAACAATCATTCTATTGTTTGAAAAATACACCCGATAGTTGTGGGGAGTATTAGTGTACCCCACAAATATCCCAATCTCAGCTGTTGGTTTTAGCTTCTTCCTGGAATCTTTGGTCACATGGCAATAAACAGATGAGCCACAAATTTTAAAATATGAAACATCAGGTTTCTTACCTGAAAAATCCTCCTCTGGTTTACTCATGCCAAGTATCCAATGAGGACTACGGTTTTGCGCAAATACTGTTGTGTTACATGCCTCTACCCGCAGATGCAATAGTGGGCCTTGATCATGCAACATCGCTCGTGCCACACCCACAATTGTTTTGTTCTTTATTTATGCATCCCCATTCTGTTGTGGGTTATGAGCCGCAATCAACTCTCTCTGAATTCCTTCTTTGCTATAGAAGTTCTTGAATTCATTGGATATGTACTCACCACCATTTTTGCTCCTTAGAGCCTTCACATGCTTCCCCGTGTCTTTCTCAACCAGTGCTTTGAACTCACAAAATTTTGAGAACGTCTGATCTTTCTTCTGCATGAAGTTGATCCAACACTTTCTATAAAAATCATCAACAATGATCACATAATACCTGTGATTTGTTGTCGAAGTTGTAGATATTTTTCCACACATGTCTGAGTGAAATATCTCAAGGATTCCCGCTGCTCGGTTCTCCTCCTCGTGAAAAGTGGCCTTTGCATACTCCCCATGGTACATCCCTTGCATGTTTCTATCTGCACAAGGGTGCCCTTTGGAAGCCCCGTAGAAATCTGTTACATGACCTTCAAGGAACCGCGGTGTAGATGGCAAAATCTCCTATGCCATAACTCACCCTCATCCCGAATCACCACTTTGTCTACCTTACCCATTAATGCTACGCAACCATCTACATCAAGTTTGTAGAGATTCTTCACATGAATCCCAATCTTCTTGGCTTGTCCTGTGGCTTTGTGTCGAAGGAAATATTTCCCTTCACTGAAAACCACATCATAACCTCTATCCTCCAACATTGCAAATGAAACTAAATTATTTTTCAAGCCTGGTACATGCATTACATCTTTTAATAATAAGGGTTTACCTGAATGTCTTTGGAAGGTCACTGTACCAATCTTGGTAGCGCTATACCTCTCGTCATCACCCATTTCAATATGCATCTGGAGATCCTTCTCGTCCAAGCTACTGAAAAGTTCTTTGTCTCCCGTCACGTGGAAAGATGCACCACTATCCAAGTACCACACTGATCCCATCGAACTTGACACCATGCATGCGATAAGCGAGAAGTCCAACTCAAATTGCGAGGCCAAAGCCTCACCAGCTGCAGATCCTGAAGCCTTCTTGTTCTTCTTCTTTTGTGGACAATTAGTTGCATAATTTCCATGCTCGTGATAGTGAAATCACTTCACTCTGGACATGTCGTGCTTCTTGCCTTCTTTCTTGGTCTCAGATTTGGAATAGGATTTCTTTCCCTTCCCCTTATTTGCCTTACCAGCTAAGGCAAAATTTTCCTCATCATTTTTCCTTAAGGATCCATCCTTGGTATTCCACCTGAATTCTTCTTGCACCAAATCCGACCAAAGGCACTCCCAATATGGCAGCTTCTCCCTCCCATTGATGGAGTCCTGATAACTATGCCAACTCTTGGGAAGGCCCAAAAGAGCTAGGCTCACCAAGTCATCATTCACTACAGTAATTCCGACACTCCTTAGATCATCTCAACATTGGACAAACTTGGTTAAATATTTCAGTATAGTGTCGCATTTCTCCATTTTGATTTTCCCGAGCTTGTCCTTCAGTGCCAATTTTTTGTCGTCACTAATACTCTGAAACATATTTGTCAAAGCATTCCACATTGCATATGGAGTCACTTTGCCATGTATACTTGAGACAATGTTGTCTCGTACTCCCTCTAATAAGATCCTCCTCACCTTTGCAACCTTCTTTTGCCAAGCATCAAGAAGAGCGACATCTGTCATTATCAATGAATTGTTTCAACCCGTTGTCCTCTAGAACTGCCTCCATCTTGTATTTCCATGAAATATAATTAGAAATTCCCTCGAGTACATATTCCAATCTCGAGCCATTGAAAGCCATCTTGATCTTGATCCGCCTGTCGCACCAAAGAATACTTTTGCAAATTTGAATGCTATTCAACACAAACTCATTTTCTCCTCCACTATAGTGATTTTCTATGCTTTGATACCATGTATAAATTATACAAAAAATATGTATATCAATGGATTCAATCCGATCGTGCGATATACTAATGTAAGATACTGAATCCTTCTACAAATCAATTGCGGAAAATAAGCATGATCATCAATCACAACAAGTAAAGAAAGAAGCAAATCAAATCACAACACAGATATTTTCCTGGGGAAAGCTTGCTGCTCAAAACCCCTCTATCTTCTATTGTATATTCACTAAGGAATCATGGAAAAATTACAATGCACTCTTCTCACAAGAGTCTCTTGCACTCTCACAACTGTCTCACACTGATCGAGACAAAATCAACCAAAACATAGCCAATTTTCAACCTCTGCTCACCTTGCCTTGCTTACGCAATTCATGTGGAATGAAATCCCTATTATTTAGGAAATTCAGCCTTCCAAAACTATGTAATGCTCATGGGAAATCCTATGGATGTTTTACTGCATGCGGGCAACCTAATAATAATACAACTGATAGTTAACATCCCTTTAACCCTTGTCTCAACTGGGTCTCCACTGGAACGAACATGCATGCAACTATTAATAGTAAATCATTACTTACATGAAAGATCACTGCATGTGAATTAAATCTGATTTAATTCACTTGACCTCTCACTAGTGCAATAAACAGTTACAACTAGTTAAACTGATTTTAACTCAATTAATTGAGTTCGCTGATTTCTCATGCATTAAACTAATGCACTAACTACAAATTGGACTCAATAACTAATAGAATCACTCTGCATGCCTCACCAACCAACATAAACTCGAAATTCATGAGCTAACTGAGTTAATCACACTCAGTTAACTATTACAAGTGATTATGATGTAAGTTTACATTTTATTGTCCAATTTAATTAAGCGAAAATTAAATTAAACACACATTTCTTGTTGAATTTTCAATAGGTTACAGTTGAACATGAAGAAGCTGCAGGGGCTTGGTAAGATAATCAAGTCTCTGAGGTATGGTCCCTTTGAGATATTGAAAAAGGTGGGTGATAATTCCTATCGACTCAGTTTACCACCATATATGTGCATTTACTAAGTTGTGAATGTAGATAATTTGAAACACTATGAGCCTTCAATGCTAGATCAGGAAGAGGAACAAGTCCTACCTTCTGTGGAGGATTTGGCACCAGATGCTCAGGAAAAGTTGACAGAAGATATAGTTTTGCAGAAGTGGTCCAGAACTACAAGACATGGGGAGCATGACCTTTGGCAGATAGGATTGAAGGGAAAACTTCTAAGCAAAGCTAAATGGTACACCAGAGGGAAGGTGGAGCAAAATTTTCCTTAGCTCATTCAATAGAAGCTTTTGGGGACCAAAATCCTCCCAAAATTGGGAGGTGTGATCCAGATTGGATCATTATAATGTTTTTCATCCATCTTGATGCATTTGTAGTAGAAAAAGTGGTAACCATAGTTGGTAAGAATCACCATCTGTTTGAAAATAATTTTTATAATGAACAAGCTTAAAGCTGCTATGAATAATTTGAAAAATCAACCAACAAATCAATTACTTAAAGTAAAATTTGAACACCACTTATAAGGATAATAAATAAAACTAGAGGGTAGATGGAACAACGTCTATTTTGGTGAATGAATTGATTATGAACACTAGAAAAATTCTTGGCCAAATATAATATTGACACCCAAAATACAATATCGAGATCCCCCTAGTTACTCATGGAAACAACTACTACAAACTTACTTATTTCCTAGACACTCATGAAGGTTAAGAAGGACCTCCAAGAAATGTGGGGCAAGTGGCAAAGAAAACTAGGCATCATATGGTAGATGAAGGACAAGTAGTACTTACATGAACATGGAGAACAATTGCTTTGATTCACATAGAACACCTATAATCTCAAGTATGTGTTACTTTGAGAGAAATCAATGGACATTAATGCCTTATATTAGGGATGAGGACGATAGAGATACTCGTTTATGCTCAAAGTTTAATGGTTTGGATTTCTTAAACAAAGATATGTTCCCTTTATCCCATAATAAAAGAACCTATCAACCTAAAATCTACATCATATTTACTATGTCATATTTGTTTTATATTTGAATTTAGTTAACTTGAATTTCTAATATTTTGAGCAATGGAAGAAATATCATTTTAAATAATTATTCATATTTACATCAATATTTATGTTTTTCTCCAGTACATCAATATTTGTGTTACTAATTATGTTATTATTTTTAGCTTATTTTTTCATTTATATTATTATTTTTAATTTAATACATAACTAAAATTGTAATTCAAATCTTAACCCATATCATAACTCAACACTCAATGTAAATGAAAACAAAAACACTGATGCGAAACATTGAAAATGTTATAATTTTTATGAAAACATGATGTAATTTGGAACTCAAATGTAATGAAAAACCTCAAAGCATAATGCAAATGGTATCTTAAAGCTCAACTTAAATTATGACACAAAACTCAATAAATTTTTTTTTTATACTTAAAAACACGTCATAAAGTAGGATTTACTAATTGATGAAAATATACACATGTTATGTACACACAAACAACAATGAAGACACTCAAGCAATAAGGTAAAATGTATGAAAATATTGCAGATCAATATCTATTGTAAAATTTTCATTCATGAGGTTATATAATGACAAATAGCATCTAAAAATGAAATGATTTAATAATGTTATAAATTAGGGTTTATCTTTCAAAACCTTTTGAGAATTTTGGATATCAAAACTCAACTTTGTGATAGTATTTGATTATCTCCTTTGAAATCATAACATTGCAATGAGCACAACATCTCAATATTATTCAGAGCCTAACAATAAGATGGGAACCTGTTATGACTCCCCTTGGTTTTAAATTCCGTTGGGGACTTCTTTGGCCCGCTATGATAAGGTTCAAGGAGTATGCTCCCCCACCCTCGTGGAGTCTTAGCTCTTGCTAAGTCATAAATTCTTGGTATATATGGCTTATGGGTTAGTGTTTATACACTTGGTGTTATAGTGGTAGCTGCTAGGTTTGATTTTAGGCTTTGCTCAACTTACTCTAGTGAGTTACTGATTCACCATGGTTTAAAAAAAATAAAAAAGAGAAAAATTAGAAAAGAAAAGAAAAAGAAAATAGTAAAACTTTCAACTTCAAATATTAAAGGTCTTTGGTTAATGAAAGACCATTGATTTTAGTTGTTCATTAAGGTGTTAGAAATGAATGTGTTTTAGGTGTCAAAAGGGTCATGAGTTCGAGGATAGATCAAGCTCAAAAGCCTATATGGAGAAATGATCAAAGAGATATATTCCAAAAGATATAAAGTTGAACCTTTATGGTCATAAAGTTTAACGAGAAATTCAAAAAATAGGGTATACCTACATAAACACCTTTAGACAATCACTCACATAAAAATAAATATAGTACACTAGTGTTTTACAAGGTTCAAGATTGTTAAACAAGGGAAACAATCGACATCACTAAAGGTACTTTATTAAGCAAGACATGTAGAGTACATGAATCTCTCACTTATGAGCATCAATAAGTCGCTCTCCATGCTCTTTAAATATATATCATGGATAATTCACTACAACATTTTTTTTAGTGGTGAAGTTTTGTTGATTAACTATTTTTTGGCCTTTGCCATTTTATCCTAAAAAATTCTATCTTTCTCTCTCTCTCTTTTTTTACATATAATATGCCTATATTGATAATATTTACCAAATTTACAACCTTTAATTATGAATTGGATGTTTTTTATTGAATAATCGCGTGCACTTGTGTGTGTACGTGTTTACAATTGCCCTCATTATGAGGATGGCACCCAGGGTAAATTGGTCATTTACAGTTTTGGCAACTTAACCCAACATGGACATAGAGTGGGGCCCATCATATCCCTAAAGGTAGACAACCCAAGCATTGGCCTTATACTTGTAATTCATAACACTCAACCACTTAAGCTAACCCATTGGGCTAAATAATCACTTATATACTTAAATTTATGATTTTTTTCCAAATTGAAATAGTCTCATAAAATATTATACTTAGGTATAGTATTTGTATTCTTAAAAAAAAACCTACCCGATTAGTTGCTAAGCCAAAAATCAAGTATTATTAATATAGAGGATAAGATGAACCATCAAATCACTCATATCAATAGTACAAGGTCTAATCAAGCTAGAAAGAATCATTGGGATAATGCTCGAAAGATATGTATTTTAAAGGATTACATAGTCAAACCTTTATTATCACATAGGGATAAAGATGACAGACTAATTTTTTATAAGGTTAAACTTTTTAAAAGACCTAAAATAATCAATGTCATAAGAGGCAAATTATTGAGTAAGAAAAATAGAATAGAAGAGTCTCTCACTTTGATCATAAAAAAAGAGCCCTTCATGCTATTTAAATATACATCGTGGACAAATGAGATGTCGACCATAAGTCAAGTGTCATTAATATCAAAGAGATGACGAACCATTAGGTCACTTATGTCTAGGCCTTAACTGTGACTGTTGGATTAATAAAGTGAAAAAACACACTAAGGAAACACAATTAATACACACACTAACTAACTAATCTGTTAATTACTCTTTTAATTACTAAGAAAGACAACCAAAAGACTGTGCATTTAATTTTCAACTTGCTATTTGTATGGAACTTGCGAGTTACCGTGCACCATATATACAATTCACACTTTCTACTTTCATTGGTTTGTTTTGTAGTCGTAGTATCAAATATTAGTTCTACATATGGAGTGTAGAAAATTCACAATCTTGGAAATATTCTGCAAATTCAAAAGTAAAGCTACTTGTAGGAAAGTAAACTCACTTGCAGGAAAGAAAATAAACTTGTAGGAAAAGTAAACACACTTGAAAGAAAGTAAAAACACTTAATGGAAAATTAAACACACTTGCAGGAAATAAATCAAACAGGCATAGCCCTCATGAGTAGCCCAAATGGTTGAAGCCCGCCCTGCCAAGTCATTGGCCCTCTGCCATGAGGAATGAGTTTAATTCTCCTTGGGTCCATCAGGGTCAAGTCCTGACAATTGGGTTGTCTGGTTGTGAGGCCCCTTCACATGGGCCCACCTAGGGGTGTTGCAAGGAAATAAATAAATCGCATAAGAAGAAATGAATGAAATGACTAATCCTTGCCAAGACGATCCTCGTTTATATTGCAACTAAAATAAAATAAAAATTGCGTTTAATGTGTTTATTCAACAACATAAATGAATGTAAACCAATATGAAATGTAAGCATGTAAAATGAATAACCAATTGCATAATTAAACTTATGCACGAATAATTAATTACATGAGTAGATAAAATCACACCACCAAAAATTAATTATAGACGTAAATAAAATAAATTCTACGTAACTAAATAATTGAGGAGTGAATTACACAAAGAATAAAGAGAACTACCTAATGTTAGTTAGGTTGTCATTGATGTCAAAAGAGAGTTTTCATTAATGTCAAGAGTGTACAGGTTGTCTCAAAGAAGAATTGATTAATGGAAGATTGATGAAGATCATCATCAATATCCAACATTGAACAAGCTTTATGGATGCATTAGATCAGGTTATAATGCATAATGGTATGATGGTTGGATAACTTTTGTATAGTCCTTTGCAACAATAGGCGTTACGCCACATGATTCCTCATGGTTGAGGAGACATGCTCTCTCAAAGTTGAAGCCCCGAAAGTGTGGTCATGATGCCCAAATTTGAATGGTGTCTTGGTCCAAATTTGGCATAACATTCACAAATAATTGATATATATATATATATATATATTAGTTGTTACTAGAATACATGAGATCTCCAAAACCCATAAATTGTTTCTGTAAATTCTGCTTAGAAGTGTCTCAATTAGACTATTAACCGATTTTTAAATATTTCCTAAGTCTAAACTTAGGGAATATGGTTAATTAGTCAATATTAATTGAGATAATGCGACAATAGCCTAGAAACTCACACGGATCGATCTAAAGATGATCATAACCATCGATCATGTTTTAATATTTTTCATTGGTGCTTCAACAAATGATTATAAGAGGAGATCGATGTGGTGATGGAGAAAACACTTGAACAATTTGATTTCTTGGTAGATCGATTTCCATAGTAGCAGTGGTCAGTTATCGGAGAGAGTCGAGTGTCGAAAAAGTGAGAGAGGGGCAGGACAATGATTTTAGTGGAAGTTTTCCAGATCCAGTGAGTGCATTTGTGGAGAGGCAAAAGAGCCACAGAGAAGCTTACGAAGGGACTGTGTAGTAGATTCTAGAGGCAAGTTCAATTTGCTGAGAGAGAAATATGTATTTAGTTCCATAGGCTGGGCAGGAGTCCCAGATTGCCAAAGAACATATTCCAAACTAAAAGAGGGCAGAATGACTTCATCAGAGACTAGTTGGAGGCTTGATGTCAAACAGGCTGCGCAGTGTAGCGCATAGGCTGTTGTAGAGGGTCAGGGGGCCGAGTTTCTGAAGGCAGGTTGTGTTAGGAGTTTGCCTGTGGGGCGAGGAAAATTGCTCACTAGATTTTTGCTAGTATTTTTCTCTGTAGGATTTCCATTTCCAGGCATCGATATTGTACTCAAAATTTCACTACTGCATAATAATAAAAACCCTCACTAATGCACCGGTTTTCCCGCATTGGGTTTTTTCGGGGAATTTTGTCCAAAAAAAATTGTCTTATATTTTATGTGTGTGAGCTAGAATTTCTCAGCTTCCAACATTTTATTCTTCCGTATTTTTATTTATGTAGATTGTAGTGTGATTTATTCAATATTTGTCAAAGCAAACAACAAATAAATTGTTAAATTAAATTAACAATTAGGAGAATAATTTCCAGTTGCTGCAATAAGATTCCGGTTTTGAATTTTCACATGGTATCAAAGCGCAGTTGATTAGCCGAAGAACTCAAAGGAGAAAAGAAGGAATTTCACGGTTCACGGTGGGAAGCAGGCTAGATTCCTAGAGGTAGCACAACCCATTTCCAAGCAGGATAAGTTGCTTGGGGAAAGATCATTTTTTTCGGTGTAGTGAGGAAGAAAAATTCAATTTTCTAGTTTGATTGATTCCAACGGGTAGAGGGAGCAGCTCAAATTTTTCACTAGACATAAAGGGTTTTGCAGTAGTTTGCTAGAGCAAAGCCAACGTTCGGTGGAAGAGAGAAAATCACACACAACATAGGGAAAATTTTCCTCAGGGGACTTCAAGTCTTAGAAGTTTGATTTTCTCGGTTGCAGATTGGAAGTTGTTGTGAGCAGAATTTCTCTCTCCAGAAGGGAGTGCGAGTAGTAGAGAAACAACCATGCACAGGGAAAGAGGGTGTTTTCGACTTGATCAAAGATGTCCACTGCAGGGCTTCGAGATCAAGATAGGTTGGATGTATCATCCATGTACTCCATCTACTTCATTTGGAAGGATAAGATGTCCTTCTGTCTAGATGAATTTGGTGTGAAGTCCTACATCGATAATGTAGTGGAAATCCCCACAGATGCAGATTAGCTGAAGGAGTACAAAAATGAGATGGCAAAGACAGAGCGATTGATCCTAGATGGAGTTAGGGATCATGTAGCCTCGCATATAGATGGAAAAGATACTGCCAAGAAGATGTGGGATGCTCTCACCACGTTGTATCAGGGTACTTTCGAGCAGTGGAAGATGTATCTCGAGGAGAAGCTAAGGCTCATCCAGATACAAAAAGGGGAAGGCATAAACCCCTACCTCACTAGGATTCGGAAGCTCCGGGACCAACTAGTGCTTGTTGGGGCAACGCCTCAACATTCAGAGCTAGTGCGGTTAGATATAAACAACGTCTTTGAGAATTGGCAATATTTCACCAAAGTATTTTGGGAAAAGACAAGCTACCAGGATGGGACATGGTGTGGGATGATTTTCAGGAGGAGGAGTTAAGACAAGCTCTACTAAAGAGCTCCATCAGTGGTAGAAACAACAACAGACATAAGACGATGAAGGAGGAGGAGAATGTGGCCCTTGGATCTAAGGGTCCTAGTCAAGGATAGGGGGAGTAGAGGAAGAAGAATAAGGACCTGTCAAAGGTCAAGAGATTCAAATGTGGTGATCTAGGTCACTACAGTACCCAATTTCATCTCACAAAGAAGGACAAGGAGAAGAATCAGGACCAACATGCAACTTCAGTAGAGATAGACAAGCTTTCCTTTAGGCTAGAGGAAGACTTTGTTATGTTCGTCGAAATACCTCTAGGAGTGAGGTGGGGTGACTTGGCGTTGTATCCCCAGAGAGCTAGAGATGGGTAGGGTCCTTGAGGAATCCACCTCATGGATAATTGCATGGATATGGGGGCCCAGAGTTTTCAGTAGCAGGATGGATCAATGGCAATTGATGCAGTCGGTACAAGAGTGATAGTAGCAGACTAGTAGCAGTCAGATACTGAAGGGTGCAGTGCAGGGTTGGCAGCAGTGCAAGTGGCACAATGCAGAGTCATAAGTAGCGCATAGTCTGTAGTTGGAAATTTAGTAGCTAGTAGCAGTCAAAGAATCGAGAGATAGATGCATCATATTGATAACATATGATTCAAAATTTTTGACGTTTTTTCAGTTGAATATTTTGTAGTAGCAACAACAATAGAGTTGCAGTGAAAATGGAGTGTTGGTAGTATTACAATAGGGTCAACAACAACATAGATGCAACGTCTATCAGAGTTGTGCAATGGTTGGAGGGAAACAATAGCCAGAATCAGCAGTGTGACAGGAGATGATGCAAAGACATGGTGTTACTACAAGATGTGCAGGAGCACTAGAACACATTCCTCGCTAAGAGGGAGTGTTAGATAATATGTGTTCTATCCACGAAAATTTGTGGAGAGGCTATAATACATGATATCTCCAAAACTCATAAATCATTTCTGGAAATTCCAACTAAAAGTGTGTCAATTAGATTATTAACCGATTTTTAAATATTTCGTAAGTCTAAACTTAGGGAATATGGTTAATTAATCAGTATTAATTGAGATAAGGCAATAATAGTCTATAAACTCTCACAGATAGATCCAGAGATGATCTTAGGCATCGATTATGTTTTAATATTGGTTGTTGGTGCTCCAACAAAAGGATTATAAGAGGATATCGATGTGGTGATGGAGAAAACACTTGAGTAATTCGATTTCTTGGTAGATGGATTTCTATATTGGAAACATTAAGTTGTTAGAGAGATCCAGAATTCAAAGCAATGAGAGAGGGGCAGAGACAGTGAGGTTGGTGGAAGGTTTCCAGATCCAATGATTGCATTTGCAGAGAGGTAGAAAATCCACGAAGAAGTTGACACAGGTACAACGCAACAAATTCTAGAGGCAAGTTCGATTTGTTGAGCGGGAAATACATCTTCAGTTTCAGAGGCTAGGAAGGAGTCACATAGTGCTAGTAGAGGTAAAAATGACTTCATCAGAGACCAGTCAGAAGCTTGACGTCAAACATGATACATAGTGCAACACATAGGCTGATGTAGAGGGTCAGAGGGCCTAGTTTCTGAAGGTAGGTTGTGCCGGGAGTTTACCTGTGGGGTGAGGACAATTCCTCACTAGATTTTTGCTAGTATTTTTATCTGTAGGATTTCCAGTTTCAGGCACCCAAATTGTACTTATAATTTCACTGCTGCATAATAATAAAAATCCTCACTGCTGCACCGATTTTCCCTCATTAGTTTTTTTCGGGGACTTTTTTCCAAAAATAATTGTGTTATATTTTATGTGTGTGTGCTAGAATTTGTCAGCTTCCAACGTTTTATTCTTCCGCAATTTTATTTGTGTAGATTGAAGTGTGATTTATTCAATATTTTCTGTAGAAAACAAAAAATAAATTGTTAAATTAAATTAAAAATTAGGAGAATAATTTCCAGTTGCTGCAATAGGATTCTGGTTTGGAATTTTCACACAAATCAACCCTCAAAATGAGAAATATTCTTTGTGAAATCGCCCTCCAAAGAACGATTAAATTCAACCCTCTAAATATTAAATTTATAAAGTTGTATTTTTATGTGAAATCATGTCGGATCCATGGGTTTAATGGCAAGTTGGCCCCGTTTCTAGAACCCCCTCCTTATGTATATATAGGGCACTTAGTTTCCATTAAAAAGTAAGCAATTCATCAAACATTATTTTGTGTTTTCATATGATATTTTCTCAGGCCAGGGCAACACACTTATTTGGAGAAGGAGGCCTAGTTATTTAAGGGTAATTGGAATTATTTGTATATATCTTGTATGGTGTTTTTTGCAAGGCTAAAATCATGATTCTAAGGAAAACTTTGGCATATTTCAAAGGTCAATATGAGGCCTATTTTCAGCCCCCTGAGGCAAGTTGAATTTGAGTTCCCGAGGACCATTTTTTCAGCTTTGCAGTGCGGAATATTTCGACAATCTCTGATGTAGGACAAACCAAGTTCCCAAGGCTAAATCCAAAATTTTTTAAGGTCTTTTCTGAGGCATCTTCGCACCCCCCCCCCCCCCAACACCACCACCACTTGAGGCATGATCTCCTTTTGAATACAACATAGTTACCGATCAAATGGGAACTATTACCTCAAAACGGGAACTCTAGCCCAAAAAGACTCAAAAAACATGAAAAAACGCCCCAAAAACAAAAAGTGAGTGTTCCAGAATGCATTTGTTTTTTTCTCAAGGTAAAATTTCAAATTTTTTTAAAATTATGCTAAAAATAAAATTGTTTGTTGAAAAAAGGATTGAAAAAACATCCTCAAAACAAAACGAGTTGATGCTGGAATAACAAAAAAAAACATTGTGTCACAATTTTGACACATTCTAACAATGGAATAAAAACAACATATTAGGACATTGAAAAATTGTAACATTCTAAAAATTTTGATACATGATGTTAAAGATAAAAATATCATGTGTGAAGGCCTTATCATTTCCAACAATTTTCATCCATGTTGTTAAAGATAAAATAACTTGACTATAAGATACCCTAAAATCGTTATTGTTTTCAACCATAACATTAAAGATAAAATATCGTAGCGCATAAAAACCTTATTGACAAGTTGTAAATCTCAAGTTTTTAAATCTTAAGATGATCCATATTCTTCTCTTTCATCAACTAGTGCTCCATCTAAGTCATTGTTGTTAAGAATTTCTCAAAAAAATATTTGATGTGCATTGAAATATTATTTGATGTGCATTGATTTGCATTGGGTTTTTAGCAACAATAATTTGATGTTCCAAGAGTTCTTTTTATTTTAAAGGATAAAAATATATCTCTTTTCAAATCTTAGTCTAAGACAAATTTAAATCTAATTGCAACCAAAACCTAAAAATCAACCATCAAAACAAAGTGTCCCCTTTCAATGAGTCATATAATTTTTAAAGTATCTTATACCAAATGGTAACAATACATAATATCATGGCAATATCACTACATAATCTAAAATTTCAACATTAATTTCTATTTTCTTTTTTACTTTTAATCAAAATATCAACATTGGTATATTGAATATAACATAAATGATTTTTGTAATTCATTGTTGTGCTGTGGATATTCTAAAGAGATGAATTCTTCATAGTTAAAACATATAAAAATGTCTTAGACAATTATTCAAAATCAACCATAGGTTCTGGCACACCATCAGAACCTACATCTTCAGATGAATGACTCGATGCAGAGGAAGATGATCCATATTCTTCTCTTTCATCAACTAGTGCTCCATCTGAGTCAACATGCATGCCCACCATTTCATAGTTCAAAAGTCTTGTAGATCTACGACTACATTCAGCAGAGTCCCATCTCAGCAATATTTGTTCTGGTAGCAATTTCTTCAAAATATTTATGGTCTTCGACCGAAGAGTTCCTCTCTTTGTCAAATTGAAGTCATACACAAGTATGTCAACATCCTCCAATTTTAAGACATCTGTGCAATGACGATTTATATTTGTGCCCTTTATTTTTCTCTTTCTGCCAATTTTTTTTTCAACTAGCATCTCTAGCTTGTACACAGCATTGAAAGGGTGAGTACTTGTGGCATACCAATGTACATCAACAGCTGTAATATCTTCATTTTCATTAATGACCTTTATAGCCTTGGCAATCCAGAATGGATAGCCAAGTGGATCTTCATCTGCTAACACTGCTATCATGCAACCCTCCTTAACATCCTGCACAGAACCCCTGTAAAGGTCTTCCATGGCTTCACGTTGTGCACGTGATCTTCTAGAACCAATATAGATTTCTCTTTCCTCTAGCTGTGGAGAATTAATAATAGCTTGAGACTGTTGTTGTTCAACAATGTCTGTTTCCTCATGTTCATTTGGCATATTTTGTGGCCAAAAAAATGGAGTCTTCAAAAGCGTATCCTCATTTATTGAACTTGAAATCATATCACTTTGATTATTGAAAAAATACTCCCACCAAACTGAATCAGTAACATCAAAGTACTCATATGTATCTCTAATACATCTTTTAATTTCCTCCATACATTCAGAATAATTTATGTCTCTCTTATGCCTTCGTGCATTATGGAGTTCAACAACTGATTGTAATAACAATATCTTTGATGAAAATATTGGACGCTCTAGAATGAACTTCAAAAATGCTAAACCTGATGATGGCCCCCATTCTGCAACAGTTGAATACTTCTTGCCCCATATAAGTGTTATCCCATCAATTTTTTTGATACGAAATTGATGCTGGAAGCTAATGTCATTAAGTTGTTCAATGCATTTCTCCTCACCATGCGATCCCAAAATAAACCTTCGCATGTCAATAGTTTCTTCCAACACATGAAAAACAGGCTCTAGAATGTAGGATTTCTTAATACATTCAATTAATGATGGCAAGCTCCCAACACCTTTCCTCCTCAATGTTACCGAAAAACGACTGAACATTTGATCAATATGGTCATGAGTATGCCCAACAAGAAGGAAACCAACCTTTATCTTTTTAAAAATGCTCAATTCAATGAGCATGTTTAGATACCCAAAAAGAACTTGATTTTTGTTTTCACGGCTTGTGTTGTCTAATTGTACATACAAAACTTCAGGAAGAGTACCAGGCCAATGAGTAACCACATCATGGATTATGGTTATGGTCAGATTTGCATCATTATGAATATTTGGAGTTGTGAAGAAAACCCTTGGAAACATCTTCTTATTAAAGACCATACAACCAACCAAGTGAAACTGGATGAAATTTTCCTCCTGTAATTTTTTTGGCGTGCGGACAAAATGTGGCAGAAGTGTTTTATTTTGGTCCATACCATCAATTATCAAACCCAAATATTTATTTGGATTATCATAGCACTTCTTTCGATGTTTATACATTTTTTTCCTTTCACTTGTTTGCTGATTGCGATGCTCTTGAAGTTCTCTAAAAACGGAATCTGTACATAAAATAAAAGAAACATATGAATAAATATATTTTCATAGTTGATAACTATCCAATTTTTAAAAATAATGTTTTGAACGCATACCTCTTTCTGCCCCTTGACATTTATCTATTTTTTCTTTCAGAGAAGCACATGTGCTGCAAACCCCCATCCATGTCTTCTTAGGAATACGAAAATTGTTGAATTTGTTCTTCCATACCCTTGTAAAATATGAATATGTAATAAAATTACCAACTCCTTCAGAAGCTTCTGCATAATCTTTGTATAAGCTGAAGATTTCTCGTCTAGAGAAATTATCTGGAATATGTTTTGTGTCTTTATTTGGCATACACTCTCCATGCTTTGAAAAGAAGTCTTTCATCCAAGACATAGCAGTATTTGCTAACGGCCCAACCTCCCGTTTATAACGTACTTCTGAATAATATGTGGGATCCTTTTCCATTTTTTCTTGGATTCTTGACAAACGACAATTACCAATTGAATGCAACATTTTGAAAGCCTTTCTGCAGAGTAAGACATTCCCAATATGATAATCATAACCTACTAGCATAGATTGCATGCAACCCACTAAATATGAATTTTGCATGCTTTTATTCATTGAAAAATATATTTTCCTTTTTTCCAAAGCAAAGTTGAAATCCATTTGTTTCAAGCAATCCCTTCGACAACATTCACTTGAAATCAAATGAACTATAGAACTTCTTTTTGTGAGATATGTAGTCCTCACCCTTGTATAACTGGAATGTTTTTGATTGATATGAAAATGTCTACTCCTAATCTTGGTTACAATATTTTCTTGCAACGACTTCATCATTCCATTATCCTTTGTAAAAGCAGTTTCATCACCATTAGGAGGAATATTATCCCCACTATCATCATTCTCAACATAGTTAAGAAATTCATCAGCATCATTTCCTGTAAAATATGCATTACCGTCCTCACTTGAAGAAAAAATTTCACAAGAATCATCTGCGCTTTTGTAACCCTGACTTAGACGAAATTCTTCACCATCTCGATCCATGCTTTCGAATTCTTCCCTTGGAGGATTCAATTCTTCATCACCATGAGTGTCTTTGAAACAACCACTTAGAGAAAATGCATTATTCAAATATGTGCCTCTAAAATTATCATTTGCAATAAACTCTTCATCCTCCCCTTCCTCAGTGGTGCTCTCATAATCCTTGGTATTAGGGCTAAGTGGAAGCTTTGAATCTGTATTCACTAGAATTTCTTCATCCCACCCCTCCCCCTCCTCACTAGTGCTCTCATAATCCTTAGGATTAGGAATAAGCTAATGCCTTGAATCAATATTTATTGGAAAATCTTCATTCCCCTCTTCATCAGTGGTGCTAGCATAATCCTTAGGATCAGGATGAATTGGATATTTTGACTCTGGAAATTTTTCATTCCCCTCTTCATCAATGGTGCTGGCATAATCCTTAGGATTAGGACGAAGAGGATATTTTGACTCTGGAAATTTTTCATTCCCTTCTTCATCAGTGGTGCTGGTATAATCCTTAGGATTAGGACGAAGTGGATATTTTGACTCTGGAAAATTTTCATTCCCCTCTTCATCAGTGGTGCTGGCATAATCCTTAGGATTAGGATGGAGTGGATATTTTGACTCTAGAAATTTTTCATTCCCCTCTTCATCAGTGGTGCTTGCATAATCCTTAGGATTTGGATGAAGTGGATATTTTGACTTTGCAAATTCTTCATTTCTCTCTTCATTCGTGGTGCTCGCATAATCCTTAGGATTAGGACGAAGTAGATACTCTTCATCCCCCTCTTCATCAGTGGTGCCCTCATAATCCTTAGGATTAGGATGAAGTGGAAATTTTGACTCTGGAAATTCTTCATCATGCCCTTCGTCACTGGCACTTTCATAATCCTTAGGATTAAGAATAAGTGGAATAACTGACTCTCGATTTACAAAAAATTCTTTTTGCTGCGCCTCATCAATTATGTTCTCATCATTCTTAGGATTAAGACCAAGTCGAATTTTTGACTCTCTATTCATGGTGACCAGACTCTTGTTATATTCATCAATCTGAATAAAGTTGTTGCGTGACGAAGATGTTGATGTTGTAGAAAGAAAAAACTTCGCTATCAGAAGAACCCATGGCTTTCAAAAAGAAGATGTTGAATGATACAAATGCACTCTCTCCCAATTACAATATATAGCTTAAAGACTGAAATTTTCCCTCCAAAATTTCCCCCCAAAAATTATTGCTAAAAGTTTTCCCTCCAAATTCCCCCCCCAAAATTTTCGCTAAAAATTTTCCCTCCAAAATTTTTGTTTCAAATATTTCGTATAAAATATTCGTCTAAAATGTATTTCAAAACATTTTAATAAACTATTGGCATTGAAATATTTCACCGTACTTTCTATTCAAAATATCCACAAAATATTCCTTTCATGCATGCCTTCGAAACTAAAATAAATTTCTTATTTGAATGATTTAACATTGATTTCATGTAAATATTAACTATAATAACAACATGCAATTATTAACTATTTTCACTATAATATTAACTATAATTAACTACATGCAGATATTTTAAATTTAAAATTTTAATCCCACACAAAATATTCCTTTCATGCACCCCTTCCAAACTAAAATAATTTTCTTATTTGAATGATTTAATATTGACATCATGTAAATATTAACTATAATAACTACATGCAAATACTAACTATTTTAACTATTATATTAACTATAATAACTATAATTAACATTGACTACATGTAAATATTAACTATAATTAACTACATGTAAATATTTTAAATTTTAAATTTTAATCCCACAAAATATTACATTCATGCATGTCTTCCAAACTAAAATAATTTTCTTATTTGAATTTAACTTTGACTACATGTAAATATTAACTATAATTAACTACATGTAAATATTTTAAATTTTAAATTTTAATCCCACACAAAATATTACATTCACGCATGTCTTCCAAACTAAAATAATTTTCTTATTTGAATGATTTAACTTTGACTACATGTAAACATTAACTATAATTAACTACATGTAAATATTTTTAACTACATATAAATATATTTAACATTGACTACATGTAAATATTAACTCTAATTAACTACATGTAAGTATTAAGTAAATATTAACTATAATTAACTACATGTAAATATTTTTAACTACATGTAAATATTAACTATAATTAACTACATGTAAATATTTTTAATTTTAAATTTTAATCACACAATCTTCCCTATATAATAACAATCATTGCTTCTTTCCTCACATCACATCAATTCTAGGTTTTGTTGGAGCAATTTTGTGGAGGTGTTGGGTTGGCATTGGTAATTTTGTGGAGATAACAATCATTGCTTCTATTCCTCACATCACATCAATTTTGTTGGAACAATTTTGTGGACCTGTTGTGTTGGCATTGGTAATTTTGTGGAGATAACAATCATTACTTCTATTCCTCACATCAGATCAATTCTTCTGGGTTTTGTTGGTGCAATTTTCTGGAGGTGTTGGGTTGGCATTGGTAATTTTGTGGAGGCGTTGTGTTAGCATTGGTAACATGAGTTCTTCACATTTCAAAGGTTAGTTTCCCTTCTATTTTGTCCATTTCAAGGCGAGTTTGGGGAAAATCAGTTTTTTTTTTTTTTTTTTTTAATGGTTTTTATGTCCTACAACTTTTTTTTTTATGGTTTTTAGGTTCGATAACCCTAATTTTTTTATATTTTTTTAGCTAAGAAAATGGAAAAATAACTCAATTTTTTAGGGTTTTTAGGACAAAAATTTAGAATTTTTTTTCTTTTTTAGGGCTCCTAGATTCCTTCATGAAAGAAAAAAACCAAAAAACGACTATGCACATCAAAAAAACAGTTAATTTTATTCTATTTTTATTTTTTCTAAATATAGTACAGAAAAAATAAAAAATAATTTTTTATTTTTATTTTTATTTTTATTTTAAAACATGAAATTTTATTTTTAAAAATATCATATATTATTTTTATTTGTTTTAGTTTATATTAAACTACTTTTTTTATTATTATAAATATATTTGTAAATTAAAAACAATTTAATGATTATCTAGTATTTTGTTTTTGTTTTTAACATTTTAATAAATTAAATTAAATTTAAAAACATTATTATTATTTTTAAAATTGGTGCTTTTAATGTTTAGCCAATGTTAAAATTAAGTTTTTTTTTAAGTTAACAAATTTTTTTTTTAATTTTTATTTTTATTTTTAAATAAACATTAATTTGAAACTTAACTTTATTTTTTATATTAAAAAAAAAAAACACCAAAAAATACAAAAAATATCATTTAGTGTTAAAAAAGTGAAAATTAACCTTTTTTTAGTTAAAAAGAATAAAAAAAATTAATGTTAATTTTTTGTGTTAATATTAATTGTTTTGTTGTTTTAAATATAAACCTAATAAATTTAAATTTAAAATTTAAAATATATAAAATATAATTTTAAAACATAACATTTTATAGCATATTTTAAAATTTTAAAATATTTAAATATAAAATATTTTTAAAATTTGAAATATAAAATATTTTTAAAATTTTAACAATTTTAAATATTAAATAATTTAAAATTTTTAAAATTATATTATATGATATTTTATAATTAACAATATATGAAATAATTTTTTAAATTTCAATTTATATTAAAATTCCATTTGTTATAATTCTTTTTGGAATCTTAGTTTATGTGATCTATCGTTTAAATTGTTTTAGTATTATCACAACAATGAAATTAAAGGAACGAGATTAAATCATCCGTTCTAGTACGATCATGTCAGTAAACAAAATTATCTTTGGATTATCTTAGCAAACAAATTAAAAATTTCGAATATAGTGTAAACTCCAGAATTATTCCTCTCAACCCAAGAGCAAAGCTCTGCTTTGAATCATGAAGGATGACAACAAATCTCCTGTTCCAGAGAGATATCTCAGTAAAGAAAATTATTTATTTCTTTGCAAATTGAAAATACAGATATGCTTATTGTTCTATTCTTATGACGCTCGTTCAAGGTTTTTAACTTTTTCGCCTGCTTAGAAGGCCATGTATAGGTGAAACTTGCTTCCATATTTTATCTTTTTGTAAAATGGATGGCCATTGGAAAACATGTGAGAAAGTCGTTCTAATTTTTCTTCCATCAACTCAGAAACTTTTTCAAATGATTATTGTTCTATGTACATAAATCAAATGTAACGTATAAATTATTATTCTCATGGATCGAATTTAAATGAAATTTATTTCTTTGGAATTTGAAAATACAGATATGATTATGTACATAAATCAAAAGTAACGTAAAAATCAGCGATGCGTCCCAATGATTAAATCATGTAAGTTTCAACATAAAGCGAATAAACCCTATTTCAATAGCCAATTGCTAAACTCCCCTGTTTCAATAGCTAATTGTTAAACTCTCGTGCAACAAGAAGATCTTCAGTGTCTTTTAAAAGTGACTAAATTTTTTTAAAACCTGCCTTCCACAAGGTTGAAGTCCTGACATTAAAAATTATTTAAAATAACATATTATATTGATAATATGGATAAAATAGCAGAAATGCCCGTCCATTAACTCCGCGGGCATTTTCGCTTGCCCCAGTTGTTTTATCCATCAGAAGCTCCCCAGGGAAGCCCGAGTAAGCCCCCTTTCCATATATTCCAGTGCAGGCGGAGACGACCTCTAAAGGTGCAGCTGCATCCCCTTGGAAGTAGCCGGTGCTGAATGGATTGGTGGCTGCTCCTGCCAGAACTGTGGCCATGTTGATGATCATCCCATCGATGCTCACGTCTTCGTTTGGTGCCACCAGGGGAGCAGTCTGGGGTCCGTACATGGGCTGATAAGGGACTCGAACCTTGGCGCCTCACAAACTTCATCCTGCAAGTTGGTGTCCACCTTGGCCGGGCGGCGCCGTGGAGGCTGCCCAACCGGCCTCGACGGCGCCGCCCGGCCAAAGTGGACACCAAACGAAACTGCGCGCCAACAAAACTGACGGACGCACGCCAACATTTAATTTTTAATTTTTAAAACAATTAATAATATAAAATTTTGAAATAAATTTAATATAAATTGAAATTTAAAAAATTATTTTATATATTGTTAATTATAAAATATAATATAATATAATTTTAAAAGTTTAAAATTATTTAATATTTAAAATTGTTAAAATTTTAAAAATATTTTATATTTCAAATTTTAAAAATATTTTATATTTAAATAGTTTGAAATTTTCAAATATAATATAAAATATTATGTTTTAAAATTATATTATTCATATTTTTAATTTTTAATTTTAAATTTAAATTGATTAGGTTTTGTATTTAAAACACCAAAACAATTAATATTAACAAAAAAAATAACATTAATTTTTTAAATTCTTTTTAACTTAAAAAATGGTTAATTTTCACATTTTTAACATTAAATTTTATCTTTTGTATTTTTTTTTTTTTAATAGAAAAAATAAAGTTAAATTTCAAATTAATGTTTATTTTTTAAATTTTTTTATTTTTATTTTTATTTTTTTAATATTAATTTTTTTGTTGTGTTTTTTTTTTTAAATATAAAAAATAAAGTTATGTTTAATTATTTCTTTAATTTTAATTTTTTAATTTTCTTTTTAACTTTTTAAAAAAACTTAATTTTAAGATTCCTTAAACATTAAATTTTTTTTTGGTTTTTTTTTTAATATAAAAAATAAAGTTAGGTTTCAAATTAATTTTTATTTCTTTAATTTAAATTTTTTTTTTTAAATTTTCTTTTCAACTTAAAAAAACTTAATTTTAACATTAGTTAAACATTAATTTTTTTTTTGTTTATTTTTTTAATTTTAACATTAGTTAAACATTAATTTTTTTTTGTTTTTTTTTTAATATAAACAAATAAAGTTAAGTTTATAATTTTTTTTTTTTTTTAAATTGTGAAAAGCAAAAAAAAAAACACTTAATTTTAACCTTGGTTAAACATTAAATTATTTTTTTGTGGTTTTCTTTTTTAATATAAAAGATAAAGTTTTTCAAATTAATTTTTTTTTTTTAAATTTTTTTAACTTAAAAAAAAACTTAATTTTAAAATTGGTTAAACATTACTTTTTTTTCTTTCTTTCTTTTTTAAATATAAAAATTAAAGTTAACTTTCAAACTATTTGTTTTTTAAATTGTTTTATAAAATTTAAAACAAATTTTATTTTATTTATAAAATGTATTAAATTTATGTAAATATGATAGAATATTTTTTGTTTTTAAATGAAAAAATTATATGGTTAGTTTTATTTGTTTATTTTCAATTTATATAGTTTTACAAATAAATTTTGTTTTGTAAATGAATTAATTAAGTTGTGTGTTTTATCATTAACTATATATATATATATATATATATATATATATCTTTTTACCATGAAAATGGCATCAAGAAAGATTTCTGTGAATGTTTCTAGACCTAGGGCAGCAACTCCCAAATCTAAAGTTGCAGCGGGACGCACTATGGATACTGCTGGACGCAATAAGGACATTGTTGCACATACTATGCATACTGTTGAAGAATCAAAAATTGAAAGACGTAATAAAAGTCAAGCAAGTGGCCCACCAGGTTCATTAAAGCTGATTTCTGAATGGAAGAATGCAGAGGAAATAAATAAAACTGATTTTTCATGGTATCTTGAAGAAAATGAAACAGAGACTGATATACATATCTATCTGATTTGTGGTATGATTGACTTACATGAATCATATCAAGTGATGGGCAGAGTACGAGACATATGTATGGTGCCGAATACAAACACTATTTATGTTCTTGTAAGGATGCCTAATAAACGTGAGAAGGTTAGATTTCGTTTATCAAAGGTCAAGTACGACACAAATGAAACATCTACAAAGTTATCTGCAGAAATCTCAAACAACATTGCAAATAACATTGTAAGTATGCTTATTTATATTTCTACTATGCATTATTGTAAGGTTCATTCAATTTTTTTATAAATTATTGATCATTGACATGTTTTATTTTGTTTCAAAGGATTTTGTTGCGGATCTTTCAGAGATGTTTGAAGGTATTTATTATATGGAACCAAATTTTATGACTGTGATCAACACTTTCCACAAAGACAAAGAAGAGGAAATGAGAATGAAGCAAAGATCAATAGCTCGTGACATTGCAATAGTACAAAGAGGGGATCAACCCAGAGTCACTAAGGTGGGTCAATCTAGTAAACTTAAACATGTTTCTTTTGAAGATGTGGAACATGAAAGTGAAAATTATGAGAGAATTAGTGAGGAGGAGATTAGAACTATTTTGCAAAAGGAGAAAACAAATCAGACACCAAAAAGAAAAATGGCCAAAGATGTCTCTCTTTTACCTAATGATGAAGAGCTTGTTTATAAAAAAACTGATATGTTAACCAATAAGAAGAAGAAATCAACTCTTGGTCAACCTGTAAAAGTCATGAGTAGTAGTGAAGAACAAACTGAAAGCTCTAAAGGAAGCAGAGAAATCATAACACTAGGTGCTGAGCTAGAGGATGGCATTATTAAAACAAAACAAAATGCCATTCGATATGAGTTGAGGAAGAATAAATTAATATATGGTGGCCAAACATTTGAGCTTAATGTCAGCCAATTTTATAGGCCAGATGAAGGACAATCTCAATATCAAATTAGAAAGGCCCACCACGTACATGTACATAATCTGAAAACATTTTTCAGGTTCAATCCATATGCGCATGTGGTGGATTATGTGGTTCTTGTTGATCCATGTCAGGTTCCCAACAAACAGGCATTTGACAAGACAAAATGTTTTGATTATAAATATTATGTAATTGGAGGGAACCATTCAATAGAGGCTAAAAGACAATTGATTGAGGAATATCCTAATAACTATCTTTTCAAAACAGTGAAATGCATCATTTACGTTGATTTAACAGAAATATAATCAAAGTTATTGGCATGGGATCATAATGCAGATAATGAGTACAAAATGAAAATGACTTTCATCCAAAGGGTCAGATTTATACATAATGAATTCATAGAAAAATGTGGCGGGGATAAGGCAGAAGTTAGTCTAACAGTTCGAAAGGAATGTTTAATGGAAACAGGTTATGAAATTGATGAAAAAATCAAAGGACAATATGGAAAAATGCATTCAAATATATTCAGAAGCATGGATAACATTTTTCAGCTTGCATTTAAAACTGGGGAGATATGGGATTTGATTGATGAGATTTTTGAGCGGTGGGAGAATATTTCCATAAAAAATCAGAAGGTTAAAAAGAGTAAACCCATAATATGTACCAACAGTAAGATAGGTCCTGAAATGAAACAACTTCCAGAGGATATGACTATCACACCTTGGAGAACAATGCAAGGAGTGAAGGATGATAAATTAGTCAAATTAGTACTATCCCGTGTGAAGTCGGGTGAATTATCAATGGATGAAATGTGCGCAGAATTTCAAAAGTAAGTTTCTTGAATTATTCCTTATTTTCCTTTCATTATAATTTTCTTTTAAATAAAACATAATGTTGTTGATAGAATTTGTTATACATGTCACTATATTAACATTTTTAACTTTATTTATTCATTCAGAAGATTTATATGAAAATACAAGAACATATGGTTAAAATGTTAAATGACGACAGTTGGGATGATGTTGTGCGGCACTACCCAGAATCAAGTTCTACAACAACACTTCAATATTTTTATATTGCATTCAATAAGGTATGTTGATTTATACATTCATTTTATTCATATTTAAACTATTTTTATTTTATTACTTATACATATATATTTTTTATGTCATTAAAGATGTCGAAGAAGGATGGAAATGGAGTACCAGATACTTTCAAAAGCTTTATTGAAAAAATTAAGTTGGAAAAGATGATAAAGAATCGTCTAATGAATGTTGAACTTGATCCTACTCTTAATCATTTCATTTGGAATGGGCTCGACAGTATCCAATATCAAATAATACAAGGTGATTGTGAAGACATTGCAAAAATAATACCTAAAAGGGAATATGCCCTAGTTATTGCAGATATTCCTCATGGTTTCAATTTCCCAGACATTGAATATGATAGTGAACCATATACTTATCAAGCTTTTAGTAAAGTGGTTACGGGTTTTCAAGAAGTCACAACATCACCACTTTGGAGATTTCTGACATTTCATTCAGACACACAATTTGCAATGTTATTAACAAGCTTCAAGGGAAAAGAAAACTCAAGGATGCAACTTACATAGTAAGACTTTGAAATTGTATGTTCGATTACTGTTAAATTTTTTTATTTATGTACAATTTAATTGAACTTTTACTATGTTATGTTACAGGCAGAAGTCAAATATTGCTTCTTCTGGAGATCAACCTATTATAAATGATTGTGAGTTCATCCATGTTGAATGTTGGACAAAAGAGGATAGCTATAAGCGTATTCTTATGAATTGAGTAGATGGGAAGAATCATAGTCAAGTATTGGTTCATGATGCAGTTGTAAGAAAATTAACATATGAGGATAAAGATGCAAAAGGAGATATAGTTAACATTTATCAGAAACCACAAGCATTGATTAATTATCTTATAGATCTATGTTCAAATGAAGGAGATTGGGTTTTGGATTTATTCTCAGGTTCAGGTAAGTTTTATTATACAAATTTGAATTTAAATATTTTATTTTTTATTTTTTATGTGTTCATACTAATTTTCTTAATTATTTTTTTCTGCTTGATGATTAGGTACAACAATAGCATGTTCCCTAAAAAAAGGAAGAAATTGCATTGCCATTGAGAAAGACCCAGTGCAATGCAAATTTATTCAACAAAGAATTAACGCTCTTGAATTTCTTCCAGATCCGAAGCAAGAAGTTGGTTTGAAGAAGGGGGATTTTAATGAATCATGTGTGGCAAAAAGAACAAAGGAACCTCAACCACCATTATATGGAATGATAGGAAAAGGACACTATGGAAGATTTGCAGACATGAAAGATCCGTTAGAAGATGACAATGAACAAAATGAAGTAGCGGAAGAAGACATTAATGATGCCCTAGAAGATGTTGAACATGGATTAGTTGATATTCTTGATGATATTTAAGTTATGTTTGCAAATAAAACACAGCTTTGAGATCTCTTAATCAGTTATACTTGTAATGTTTAGACTTTGATATTGTATGAGAATAATCCTTATTTTTTGCAAAAACCCTGTGATTACTATTATTTTTTGACATAAAATTCATAAAAAAAATGATATTTTCTTAAGTTTTTTTTATTAGATTTTCCCAAAAAATTAGTTTATTTAATATGTTTTTTTAACAAAAAGACTCTAAAATTGTATTTTTTGCATTCTATTTATATTGAAAATATGTATTTTTTTGTCATATGGTTCAAAATATTGGGTTTTTAGCAACAATTATTTGATGTGCATTGAAATATTAATTAACAATACATAAACATATAGAAAATAAACTTTTATAATACTGACCCTTTTTTAAATTTTTTATCTCTGTGAAAAAATGAATATTTAATTACAAATTTTTATTTAATTTAATTTTTTTTTTAAAACACAAGTACATAAATGCACTTAAAAATTAACATCTTAGGGAAGAAGAAGACATTAGAAAATGTATGGTGTCAAAATCAATCCTCTAAAAAAAAGTGAGTGTTGATACACCACCACTATTCAAAATCGACATGAAAATCATCACATAAAAAAAATTAAAAAAATTAAAGTGCCAAAAACATGCTCCAAAAAAAAAGGGGTGATTCTGCATCATCAATTTTCAAAATCGGGTGTTTTTTTTGCTACCTCAAAAAAGTAGGTACCAGTTCAGGTACCTATTTGATAGGTAACTATGTTATACATTCTTGAGGAAAATCCAAGTTTTATTTGAGATTTGTCCGAGGTATCTAGGTCAAGTTTGTGAGGTTTCTTCTGAACCAGAGTTAGGGTTATTTGGTCAGTATTAAAGCCAATTTGATAAGGAAAAAATCTATGGGAAAGACAAGTTTTAGTAATCCAGTTTTGATGTTGGTTAAGATACGCTTTAGGGTTGTTGTTGCAAGCATATCGGGGCACTATCAAGAGGCCTATTTAGGCCATGCCCTAGCACAAAAGAAAGCCTGATTAGGCCGAGTCTCAGGAAATAAAATTAGTTCTATTGGCCACAGAGAAAGAGACCATTAAGAGGTAAATCTAGGGCCAAGTTTGGTAGTAGATAAGTGGTAGTGTAAGGCACATTCAAAGCCTATGTCAAGGCTTGTTTAAAAATTGTGTAAAGGTCATCAAAAGTATGTTTAAGGAAAATAATTCCACACACTTTTAATATAATTGAAGGACTAATTAACTACTCTACCAAGGAAAGAAATCAATGGAAAAAAAAAAGAAAGAAAGAAATTAAGTGGCAACAAGTTGATGTTTATCATCGTCTATGGTATGAACCCTATTAAAAATTCTATCAGGTATGAAGAAAAATCTCATTTTTGTTTAATTTTTAAGTTATATATATTGCAAGCTTAAAGTCAAATCTCCAACTACATTTGAAGAGGGTGTTTATGCTTGAGCCTAAATATGAGTAGTAATATTTGAGAGCCTATTGAAAATACACCATTACATATCCTGGCATATATTAGTAGAGACAACAATAAAGGTTTACTTGCATATCATTGTAAGTGGGTCATTGTCCTTGGTAAGAGAGCCCACATTTTACTTTTATATCTTTATTTTTAGGGTTGCATGGTGGTTCAAGGAGGAGAGTGAAGTCTCCCTCAGGTTGGAGTCTGAAAACACTTTAGGGTGGAAAGGTTGTGCTAGGGAAGCAAATTGATGCTAACAGGGTGTTGGAGCATCCTTCGAGTTGGAGCTAGTAAAATAAGGGTGTTGGAGCATCCTTTTAGGGACTTAGGGATTCTTGATAAATTGAGTTCTTTTCTAATTGAGTACTATGTAGTTGGATCTCCCCTTCAGTAGGAGTTGATAAATTATTGTACTTGTCATTATATTAGAAAGCATTCGATGGTTTTTTCTCCTAGAAGGATTTCCACCTAAAAATATCTTGTGTATTATTCATATGATGTGATGTGTTGCTGATTATCTTATCTAATTTGTGCTAACAATATTTAATGCTCTAAAAGTGTAATATTGATCAAAATTAAGCGAAACGATGATTCATCCCCCCTCTTAGTATTTCCAACACCTAAAATTTACAACACGCTATTCTATTGGAGTGGGCCCTGCCCCCATAGAATAAAGTGTTGATATTTACCAACACTTGTTACATTGAAAACATGAATTAATTTAATTAAGTAATCTAGGTAATAAAATAATAATATTTCATAAATATGCGGAGAAAATAATCATGAAAAAATAAATAAATAATATTAATTAATCAAACAAATGTGCAAAGAGAAATAAACGAAATTAATTAATCAAATCATAAACTATGAAAATTATAAACCACAATTAAAATAAAATTTTAATAATTAAATTATTTCATTATCATTTGGACAATGCTCTATGATTCCTCTCCATGAAATGAAAGAAGAACTTCTTTTATATGTCACATTTGTTTAAAAATTAAATAACGACCAATAAATTAGATCCACAAGTTTCTCGTGTGGTTTGTTAATAATTAACAAACAATAAATATGCCACCACAAATCTCTCATTTAGTTTGCTAAAAATTAATAAACAATAAACGACTCATACATAATTCCGAAATAATTCTTAACAACTCAATTAATCATGTCTAATATTGATCCCAATTGAAATAATATAATAACAACTATGTAACAACACCAACTCAAGGTTCTAATGGCTCATGGTTCCAGATTTGCAACAACAACATGAAATAGAGTTGCAACAACGACATGAACTATAGTTGCAACAACAACATGAATTAGAGTTGAAACAATAGCATTAATTGGAGTTGTAGCACTAGAGTTGCAACGTAATTCTCGAGTTACAACAACAACGTGAACTAGAGTTGTAGCAATAGGAGATGGAAAAAAAACCAATAGGAGATGCAACAACAAAGGTTGGAGTTGTAGCAATAGGAGTTGCAAAAATGGGGTTTGGAGTTGCCGCAACAGGGTTCAGGGTTGCAGCAACAGGGTTTGGAGTTGCAAGAACATGAGTTGTAGAAACATAGTTCAAAGTTGCAGCATATGTAACCAAAACATCGCCTATGGAAACGTCACAACCTGCACAACAACCTGTCTGGCACATCATCTTTGGAAATTGTCTCAAATATAAATACAACTATGATATTTTTCAATGTTTAATCATAAATTCATATAAAATACTAATAAAATGCAATGGAAAATACTTTATGTCTAAATCCCTCATCTAAATATTAGAATGGACTAATACAGGGTTATGGGCTAGTGAAAAGGAATTAATAATAGGGGAAAATGGGTGTAGAAAAATTCCAATTATGAGGCCCGTAACTAACCTTAAGCCACTTTTACTAAATTGAACTTGACGAAGCTCATAGTGTCATAATATCCTAACATCCCCTCTTAATAGCAACTTGGAGATACAAAGGATTTACAAAAGTGATACAAAAATAAGGAAGGATACCTTAATGAAAACTAGGGTTTTTTGAATTTAGAACGAGGCACTAAATTCACTTAAGCACAATCACACATCAAATCGATATTTGAAAAAATGGAGAAATTAAAATTTGTTACTTACTGGCATATGGAGGCATGAAGAATCACTGTGTGAAGTTTTGGAATGAAATTGTGAGATTTTGAAGTCTGGCACAAATTTTTTGAAGACTTCTTGGTGAATGCGCAACGTCCCTGGTAAATGTGCAGCGACCAGGCCAAACACGCAGCACCATTAAAAAACACACTAGAATTTCTGCCAAACGCGCAACTTCCAGGCCAAACACGCAACAACCAAGCCAAACGCGCCCTCTAACCCTGTTTTGCACAATTTTTTCAAGTAAACGCGCCCTCTGTGTGAAGTACCTTTTTTCAAACGACATTTGGATGCCTTCTCGGCGTCCAAATTTGGCCTAGGATAGCTCGTTGGAAATATTATCCTATATAATTTCCAAATATACCTTTTTTTTATGATTGGAGTTTATTTTAGTTGAAAAAAGTTGATTTTACCAAGACTTGTCAAAAAGTGCAGAATGAGGGTACCGAAATGTAGATTGTTGTTGCAGACAACGTTTGGAGGCCTTCCCCAACTCCAAATTGAGCTCATGATAGGGCATTGGAAGTATCTCTCTGTCTAGTTATCATTTGGATCATCAGGCAAGTGATTTGGACACTCCAGCTAGGAGAAAACATGATTTTCCCAAGGTCGCTCCAGAAGTGTAGCAACTCTCCTGTGGCACCTGTATTTTTGAAATTTCTCCAAAAAATTGACACCTATGTAAAAAATGAAGGAGGTTTTTCTTCCTTCTCCTATTATGGAAAAAAACCTCTCTCACTTTTGTCAAATTCATCTTTGTTTGGTCAAAAACACACTTTGAAGAAAACCCGACCCTATTTGTGGCGAATGACTTGACTCTTGGAATGACTTCTTAAAAAGTGATGGAGACATGATGTTTATGAGCTAAAATGACCTCATACTTACTGATATGACCTACCTTATGCCTCCTTTGCTCAAATTTTTCTATTTCCATAGCAAACCCTAGCTTAGTGGGAGAGGAAATTAGGGTTTAGTGCTTGTGAACAATGATGACTTGGGCACCCTTGGGAAAAATGGTTAAAAGACAAAGTGAGGTCAATGATAATGACGAAGATGAGGTGAAAGCAGATTAAAATAAGGTGGTATGGGTGGGATTCAAATACCAGTGCTAACATCGACTCCAGCTGGGGATGGTAGCTCCTTGGAGGTGCCGAGAACCGCATATCTCTGAATTTGTAGATCAGTGCCTTATCCATTGGGCAATGGAGTCCAATCTGTAAACTGAAACTAAAAGTGAAACTGAAAACATACTTCAAACTTCAACCCACACTAACAGATCATCAAAGCCTTAGGGCCTTCACCTCGGGCTTCAAACCTTGATGAATTCTGTTAACACTTGCTGAAAATAAAATAAAATCAAACTGAAATGATACCAACCTACTCTAATCTGCTGCACAATTGCTGATTAGGTGAAATGATCCTTCTAGTGTAACCAATCCAGGAGATGGCTACTTGCTAAAGTTATTCTCTCACTTTCCTCGAGCAGGCTGAATGATGTACATGTAGGTAACTCATAATAAAAATTGAAACCAAGGTTTATGCTGACAAATGAGACAACATTCATCTTCTGTAATGATTGCAAAAGATTGCCGAAGGGATCTTGAAAATCCTAAAGCATTACCTTGTCTTGAGATCCAGCAGCAAAAATGTAAGTACTCCCTTCATTCTGATATGAAAGAACACCTGGTTGTTGATCGATAGGAAGGCAGAGGGAAGTATAACCTTATGCTGTCTGAGGGTTGGCTATAAATTCCTCAAGCATGAGAAATTCTGACTCAATCTCTGCCTTTTTTCCTCTCTCTGGTTCATACTCCTCAAATTCATATTCTAAGTCATCCTTAAACAAGAAACATTCTTCAATATTAAGAGCTTACTGATAATTTTAATTTTTTCTTTACTGAATTCCATATGCGACTCTAATGAACCCAACTCGCGTATGCACGCGGATATATCAACAAAAACTTACGTATACTGAGATAGCTTTATTGTTAGATAAAATTTCAGAAACAAACTTTAAATCAGCTTATCAGTTATGCATCAGTTAGTTAAGCAGTAAATATGTGCAGTAATAGCAGAATAAATCATCCCATAAGAACATCACACATGAACACCAATATTTAAGGTGGAAACCCAATTCGGGAAAAAACCACTGCTGCTGTCGTCTTTGTCTTCAATATTTATTATATGGAAAACTGTTTACAATTTTGTACTGATGCAGACTCATATTAGTACGCAAGCATCTACTTGCAGAAGGTTGCAACCTTCTCTCGTTTTCCAGCTGCAACTGGAAGGGAGCTACAACCCCCTTATCTCCTTTAGTAGTCACTACTGGAAGGGAGATTCAACCCCCTAATCAGAACACCAACTTCTACTGGCAGGATGCTTCTACTTCCACACTAAAGGCTTCAACCCTCATAACCACTGTAGACCACGTTTCATGAATTTTCATACTGGATCACACAACTCTTCTTAAAGAACAACAATAATAAACTTCACCCAATACTTCAATCAGAACAGTGAGATCAATGTAACTAGAACACACTAATAACCCAGATTTCAGAATCAGTATACAGAATCAAACTTAACCCTGAACATTCATTATCTTAAAATGCATACACTACTTTTCTTTACTGAACCCGCTTGTATATGCGCTTTCCTTTACACCAACCTGTGTATAGATTTGTGAATACTATTTTTCAGAATATGGTTAGTCTCAGATCTAGATATGAGGCTTTTAGTCAGATATATCTTTTCAGTATTGCAAAACCCTTGATCAGTCAGACATCATAAAACATATTTACTCACTCATTGATCAAATTTTTACATAGTAAACTTAGCAGCATATACAACATTCAAGCAACCGAGATCTACATGAAGACTTCATTGACAGAAAACAACAATACAACAACAATAAAAAGAAAACCTCTGTAATAAGCTTCAGAAAACCTTGACTTCCATATGCACCTTTTCTGAGACAAAGCCGTCTATATACACGCTTTTACCAAGATGAAATAGCGTATAGATCTGTAAATATTAATTCTGCAGAATGTTTCAGATCTATAGAACTTACCCAGATTTCTTCACTCCACTTCAGAAAACATGCACCAGGTCTCAGATCTAATCATCTCTTCAATAGATCATGCAAGAACATAGTCCTTTCAGGTCTAGAGATCATGATCCATCATTGTATCCAAGGGTGCATCATAGATTCAGATCTACCAATAAAACAGAGTTCATCCCATGTAGGTATACTTCAGAGAGAAGTATTTTGTGACAACCCTTACACATGCACACCTTTGCACTATGATCTTCTTCTCCTTATATAGTTTTAACCTTTACCAATACCATGATTCAAAACCACACTACGTCCGATGATATTCTTGGACAGAATCAAATAGAAAATACAATGCTCAATACTGTGGGCTAATACCATGGTAATGCCCCTTGGTATCATAATTTTAGAGCGCAAAAAGGCATACATGGCTTTGCTTCTTCATACCCGCGTGTATACACGAATTCTCTTCATAAAAACTATGTATATACTAGTTCTGGATGTATATGCGGGTTGCCTTCATAAAAGTAGCATATACATTGCCTCCATACACTGGTTGCCTTCATCAAACCTGCATATACATTGAGAAATATTCCCTGTTTAATTTCTCTGGCACTTACTGGAATTCCTTTCTCTGTCACATCTGAATTAACCTGTAGAAACATCATTTTTACATCTTTTAACAAATAGGTTGCTATCAAAATGAAACTCATCAAGTAGGTTTCCATCAAGGACAACTTCATCAAGTAGGTTGCCATCAAGGACAACATATTGCATCATATTGCCGACAATCTCCCCCTTGTAGGTTTTAACCCTTTACAAAAATTATCTGCAAATAAATCTTAAAAACATAAAATAAACAATAGAAAGAGCATAAAACATAAAACAAATATACACAGAGATTTTCCCCTGGATCCCAAATCGGGACGACCAGCTTGATTTTTCATTATATTCCTTTAAGTGTTACAACACATATATATACATGTCGAAGCATACATAAACCCCAATCCATTAACCCTGGATTAGAACATAACCGTAGTTCCCTTGACTGGATATACAAAATACCAAGGGACGAAAACCATCGTACCCCAAAACCATGTGCAAACCCATGCACAAAACCATGGGCGAATCCGCCCACCGGAAAATAAGGACCAATTTTTTTTTTCGGGGTGCTGCCCTAGACCTCGACAATGGGGGCTACCGCCCCCGCTATGACCCCCCCGACGTTGCGCCCAACGCAATGTACAGGGGGGGCTATCGCCCCCCTTGTGACCCCCCCACGCATGATTAGTCGTGGAAAGAATATAACACATACCCAACATTCTCCCACTTCTTGTTTTCTTTCCGCAGGGGGCCACAGGAGAGCTTAGTCATTAGCCTAGTTCTACAACACCCATTGTTTCTCTACACCAAGAGAACTTCTGAGTTCTTACAGACTTCGTCAATGCATGTACAACATTCTTCAAAGTGTCCACCTTTACCAACAACACCCTTTTAGCCTCAACCATATCTCTCACAAAGTGATATTGAACATCGATGTGCTTTTTATTTGAATGATAAGCATGGTTCCTAGCCAAGAAAATTGCGCTTTGGCTATCACAATATATCCTTACAGCTTGCTGCACCAAACCCATACTTGAACACAATCTTTATAACCAAACTACTTCCTTGCTTGCATGAGTGGCTGCTATGTATTCAGCCTCTGTAGTTGAAAGAGCCACTACAGACTGTGTTTTACTCATCCAACTCATTGCACCTCCAAATAGGCTAAACACATACCCACTTGTAGATCTTCTTTGGTCCAGATCTCCAACCTAGTCTGCATCAACAAAACCACGAATGTCCAACACTCTTTCCAATCCTGGTCTTCCCTGGTAGCACAAACCATAATCACTAGTGCCACGTAAATATCTGAAAACCCGCTTCACTGCTGTCCAATGATCCTTCTCTGGGTTTGACATAAACCTGCTCAATACTCCCACTGCATGTGCAATGTCTGGTCTAGTACAGATCATTTCATACATCAGGCTAACCACTGCACTTGCATATGGAACACGAGAAATATCCTCCTCTTCTTCTTCTGTCTTGGGACACTGTTCAACAGACAACTTTGTACCTACAGGAATTGAAACATTCACCGATTTACTATCATGCATATTGAACCTCTGCAATATAGTATCGACATACTTCCTCTGGTTTAACCAGAGCTTCCTCTTTGCCCGATCTCTCTTAATTTCCATGCCCAAAATATAGTTTGCAGCACCAAGATCCTTCATGTCAAATTTGGAGAACAGTTGGGCCTTCAAATCTTGGATAATTTCTTTGTCATTGCCAATCAACAACATATCATCCACATACAAGACCAAATAAATAACACGATCACCAATTAATTTCAAATAAACACAGTGATCCTCCTTGCTTCTGGTGAAGCCAAGTCCCCGTATGTAGGTATCAAATTTCTGATACCACATCCTTGGTGATTGTTTTAACCCATACAGAGATTTCTTTAACCTGAATACTAGTTCTTTCTTCCCCTTCACCATAAATCCTTCAGGTTGTTTCATGTAGATCTCCTCTTCCAGATCCCCGTGAAGAAATGTTGTCTTCACATCCATCTGTTCTACCTCAAAATCAAATGTAGCAGCAACAGATAAAATTAATCTAATAGAAGTAACTTTGGCAACAGGAGAAAAAATATCACCAAAATCAATTCCTGGCACCTGGAAATAATATTTTGCTACCAACCAAGCTTTGTATTTCTCCACCTTGCCTTCTACATCCATCTTCTTCTTAAACACCCATTTTCTCCCGATGGGCTTCCTTCCAACCGACAACTCCACCAGATCCCATGCCTCATTTTTATGCAAGGATGCCATTTCATCAACCATTGCCTCCTTCCAGAGTTTTCCATCCTCTGAATCTACTGCCTCCCTGACAGTTCTGGAATCATCATCAGTTATAGTTAAAGCAAAATTTGAACAGAAAGCAGATGGACTATACCTTTCTGGTTGTCTTCTTTCTCGAGCTGATATTCTCACAGCTAGAGTTTGTGGCTCTTCCTCTCCTGAGTCTTATTCTGTTGTAGAGTCTGATTCATCCTCCTTTAGCTCAAACTCTATCTTCTTAGGTTCCTTTGGTAGGAATTCATGTTTAATAATATATTTCACCTCTCTAAACACCACATCTCGGCTGTACACAAGCTTCCTTGTTTTCGGGTTCCAAAGCTTGTAACCCTTTAAACCATCCTTATACCCAATAAAGATGCACCTTTCAGATTTATTATCCAACTTGGTCCTTTTCTCCTTTGGAACATGTACATATGCATCACATCCAAATACCATCAGATGTGAAAGAGAGGGTTTCTTACCAATCCATGCCTCATGTGGAGTCTTATTCTCCAACGCTGATGAAGGTGATCTGTTGACCAAGTAACATGCAGTCTCCACTGCCTCTGCCCAGAATGATTGTCCTAACCCAGTAACACTGAGCATGCTTCTTGCCTTTTCCATCAGCGTTCTGTTCATTCTTTCTGCAGCTCCGTTTTACTGAGGGGTGTATGGAGTAGTCTTTTGTCGTGCTATACCACACTTCTTACAGAACTCTTCAAATTCCTTCTTGCAGAACTCCCCACCATTATCTGTCCTCAACACCTTTATCTTCTTCTCTGTCTGGTTTTCCACCAGAGCCTTAAATTCTTTAAATATGTCAAAGACTTCAGATTTCTTCCTCAATAAATATATCCATGTATTCCTTGAGAAGTAATCTATGAATGAAACATAGTACATAGACTTACCCAGTGATGGAACCCACACAGGTCCAAACACATCACTATGCACAAGCTCTAATATCTTGTTCGCCCTCTTAGCACTAGAAGGAAAAATCACCCGATTCTGCTTCCCATATACACAATGTTCATAGAAATCGAAATCCAGAGAGATATTAGACATACCTTCTACCATACCATTTCCATGTAGTATATGAAGGCCCTTCTCTCCAATATGTCCAAGCCTTTGATGCCATAGCATGGTCTTTTCTCCAAAGACCGCTAGGCTTTCCGCTCCACTTTCGGGAACCACAGAACTGTTGCACCCAGCAATAACAGTGCTGCCCTGAAGCTTGTACAGAGTTCCAATCCAAACTCCCCGCATTAATACCAGTGCTTCCCGAACCATCTTATAGGTATCTTTCTCGAACACTGTTTTTACACCTGCATCATCCATCTTGCTTACAGAAATCAGATTTCTAGCCAATGCAGGAATGTGCAGAACACCAGGAAGTGCTCTAATCCTTCCACCTTGCAGCTTCAGCTTGACTTTTCCACGTCCGATGATTCTGGCCTTCCTATCATCCCCTAGGAAGACATGACCGCCATCATATTTCTCATACTCACAGAACCACTCCCTATGGGGAGTGAAGTGAAAATATGCACCCGAGTCAATCAACCATGACTCATGATCTACATGTGTATTTGAAGAAGAAGCCAAATACACATCCCCACCTTCATCCGAGGTGGTTTTTGCCTCTGCAGAAGGAGCATCATCAGATCCCTTTCCTTTCTCAGGAGCTTTAGATCTACAGTCCTTTTTGTAGTGCCCTTCCTTTTCGCATTTCCAGCACACCTTTACAAACTTTCCAGGAGATTTAGATCTCCCTCTAGATTTAGATCTCCCACTCGAAACCTTATTCTTGTTTCTGTTCTGGGACCTTCCTCGTACGGATAAGGCATCTCCATTCTGACCCTCCATATTTCTCCGTCTCATTTCCTCCGACAGCAAGGCTGAGACAATGTCATCAAAATTCAAGGTAGTTGTATTGCTACCTATTGCAATAACCAGACTGTCCCATGAGTCTGGTAGAGAACACAACAAACTGATGCACTTATCTTCATATGAGATTTTAATATCAACATGTTGGGGTTCCCATGTTTTGGCCAGGTTGACAGAGACCAAAAGATGAGACAACATAGAACCACTTACAGACCTTAGGATCTAGCCCTCCTAGGTCCAGAGAGGGATCTCTCTATGATTATCGAAGGATATATGTCCTTGAAGTTCTAAATTATGGTTTTAGGCTAGTTATAGGCTCAAGGTCGTTTGTTTGATTGTTTGAGTTTGGTTGTTGAGAATCAGGAAGGAAGGTTTCATCATAAGACAAGGATGGGTAAAGAAGGAAGCTAGGCAAAGGTAGATAACTCAGGGAACATTAAGGCCATTGGGCAATGGAGTCAAGAAAGGATTTACTTATGTTCAATGTGTAAGCTTCAATTGGGCTAGTCATCTAGAGCATTTGGATCTCAAAGACTGATTGGTGGGATGGAACACTAAGTGATGAGAATGAAAGATGGAAAGCCATCTGATTCTGTCTATAGATCAGGCCAGAGGTCATTTAACTCCAGGCCTGCTTGGACAAAACCATAGGCAACACAAGGGATCTTGAAAATGTCTATATGGAAGGGAAGGTTATGAAGAGGCAGCGACAGGCTTTACACCTCCCAATGTTCCTAACCTCTTTCAGTTAAATCTTAACAAAAACATCTGAATACTGATTTTACCAACTTGCACATCAGAGAGTAGGCAATAATCATCCACTACACTGGTTTAGTCAATTAAAAACAATATTCAGACACACATATGAGCAGAAAACATTCAAGACTGAGAGAGCTGGGATATCAGGTACCTAACAAGGGTAAATCTTATATCATGCATTCAGATGTCAGTCAGAAGAACATGAAATGAAATGGAAATAAACACAGAGATAAGAAGAACATCACCAACTGCTGTAGATCAGGATCCAATGAAAATTGCTTATCATGTTAAACACTACACCAATCGGGTACATCACTGCCCAAAGCTTTTACATTCAGCCTGAATACATCATATTTCTCAGCCTATCATACAACTGTTACACAGGAAACTTGGCTCGGGACAAAATGCTTGCAGTTCGCTGATAAAACCAACAACAACCAACCCCTTTACAATGTTCTTGTTGTGCTTTTATAACAAAGGATGATCCTCAGATCGACTCAGGAGGTAGGTGCCCATTGAATGTTACATTTAAGCATAATAATGAATGCAGGGCCGAGGCCCATCCTGCTTGAGAATGCTGCATATTTATTTCGCTCTCCTCTTAGTAAGAGAATGATCTGCTTCAGATTTGATCTTGACATTTTGGGCTCGTTGTACTCCAGGTGATTTGAATTCGGGAAAAGATAAGCTACTAGGAGGGTCTGTCTCATAAATGCCTGACTGTCTTTGAGTTGTAGTTTGATGGAAAAATCCTTCAGGGACATTCTGCATAATAAAAACAGTATGGATGCCTTGTCCTAGACAAAAAACACTTTGCCGACGGAAAACCCTGATATTACCTTTGTCTGCGCTAGGGGTCTGTGATCCTCTGTTCTGCCCTGTTGAAATGAACGAACTGGATGGAAGTCTGCATGGCCCTCCATGCTTCTTTAATGCTGCCGGACTGTCTGAAACGAGCTTCAGCCAGCGTATTTAATTGTCTCAGGGCTCGAGAAGGCAAGAAGGCGCTGTAGGAAGGTGTACTTTCTGGAGTAAACGTGCTCTGCTTTTAGGTGGCGCAATCATGACTTGCTGGTGTGTCCTTAGTCTTCGAACTGTGCTTGAATCCTTTGACTGTAGGATTAGAACATTAATCTTCAATTACAGGCTCGAAAACTTCTCACACCCTGCTACTGCTGCTTCGCTGGCCGGCTGAAAAGGCCTCTCTGCACTACCTGCATGATGAAATAACTTATCACAGGGCCCAGGCAGTGGTGGAGAAATGCTATGGAGGCGGAGGAATGGTGGCGGAACAGCGGAGAAACAATGGAAGGGATGCCACGTGGTGGAGAAATGGTGGCTTTACTATAATGCTAATAAAATGCAATGAAACGGTGAGATCTTATGATTAATAGGGTTCGGGGATAATATGCAGCGCAGACCGTTAGATTCAGGTCTGGGGACAAAGATCAACGGTGGAGATTGAGCGGCGGGACAATACATAAAATGGGCGTAACATGCAAAACACATGAAATATAACGGAAACGAATGTAAGAGTGGGACCCAACGTGGCGGAGGGCGAAAAAGCGAAGACCGTCAGATCATGGAGGGAACGGATGGCCACGATGTAATCGCCCAATCGCAATCGGGGGACAGTTGAAATGGTTTGTGATTGCGATCGGGGAGGGCATTGCGATTGAGCGCTGGCCGTCGGATCAGCGGGGCGATAGACGGTTGGGATTAAATCGGAGCGGGAGAATAGGCGGGGAGCGACGAAATCTGGGCCCTTGGATCTGAATGGATCAACGGCCAGGATTAAATCGGAAGGGAGACTAACAGAAAAGCGATCGCGATCGGGAGGACTCAGCGATTGAATGCAGGCCGTCCGATCCGGAGCAGATCAACGGTGGGGATGTAATCGGAGGGGGAAAAAAGGGCTTGCGATGGCCGTCGGATTTGCACGAGGATGGACAGCGGAGATTAAATCGCTCAATCGCAATCGGGGGTCACACAAAAGGTTCGCGATTGCGATCGGAGAGGGTCATGCGATTAAGCGCAGGCCGTCCGATCTGACGGAAGGATCAACGGCGGAGATCAAATCGGAAGGCAAACCAAAAGAGATGCGATCGCGATCGGGCGGGGGTGCGATTGAGCGCAGACCGTTGATTTGGGAAGAGACAGACGGTAGAGATTTAATCGGGGCAGAGGCAGAAAGGCTTGCGATCAGCGATCGGAGGAATAGAGCGATTAGGCGCTGACCGTAGGATCGGTGGGAGAAAGGACGACCACGATTAAATCGGGGGATCACAATCGGAGGTGCTCTGTTGTGACTTGCGATCTGCGGAGGGCCGTCGGAGGGGCAGTGCGATTAGCGCGGGACCGTTGGATCGCGAAACGAATGGATGGCCGTGATCCAATCGGAAGGCCTCAATCGGGGGGCGGACTTAACATGTTCCGATTGCGATCGGGAATGGGTTTGCGATTGGCGCTCCGCCGTCGGATCAAAACAACAGATCGACGGTGAATAACCTGCCGTGGGACTTAACGTTATAAATGGATCGCATCGGGGATTTTCAACGTTACAAAGGGATTTCTCACCCGCCCGACTTCCGATTGCGATTAGCGCCTGGGACTTAGGCGCTTGGTCCCGGCGCGGGGTCACATGTGGGGAAGTGGTTAAGGGGTTTGCGGTAAGGGGCTTAGGCCTTTTCTATGGTCGGAAAGTGGGTTTTGGGCCCATTTTAATGGATTTTAAAGGTGAAGGAGGGGAACGATAGAGAAATAGAGGGGAAAGAAGGGAAAACCAAGGGTAGGGGAGGAGTTTAAAGGGGATTTTGGGGGAATTTGAAGAGTAAATGGGGAAATATAAGGGGAGAAAAATGAGGGATAAAAAGAGGTTAGATGGGGGAAAAATAAAGGGGGGAGGGAGTCCTTGGGAATTTCTTCATCAGCAGAGAGGCTTTAAAAGGGGAATCAGCAGAGGGGAAACCATCAAAGGATGAAGGGCACAAAGAGGCTTCAAGGGGACTGTATTTTCAGGGGAAATGCATTCCTTGAAGACTCAACAACAATTTAACCCCCTGTTTGCTTGTCAAAAATTTCATGGGGGGGGCTAACAGTGGCTCCACATGGGGATGGCTTCTTCTTGAAGGAGCCAAGAAACCAGAAGATGATCTCTTGGTGTAGGCCAGGTGCCTACTGCTTGAACCATCCATATCTTTCTTTGATCTGCTGCCACAAACCATGAAGACATCCAATCAGCAGAAACATTTTCCCAACCAATCTACCTACCCAAACTAGAGTTCTAACAATCTTCCCCATGGGTGCATTTGAATTAGCAGACCCTTTGCATTTATTTTGCAGAACAAAAACAAACCTATTCTAATTCTACCCTTATTGCTCCATGAGGCCAGATTATACTGTTGGCCTCATCTGCTTCTCTACCTACACTACTACCTGTTGAGATTAAACTGTTCAACAGGTTTCTTCACCTACATTCTAAGACAGGAAATTTAAACACAGCCAAGCCAGGATTAGACAGTCTGACTTGCTGGGCAGAAATTTGAAGAAAACAAAACTGCGAAGGCATGGAATTCCGCAACTGTGAAACATCCTTCTTTCTTTCTTGTGACTCAGGTTTTGAGCATGTTTGAGTCACTTCTATCCTTTGCTCCAGCTCTGATCTTAGAGCTGGATGTTCCTTTACTGCTGATCCAGATTTTGAGCTTGTTAGGACCAGCTATTCTTGCTCCCTTTTGGCTCAGATTTTGAGTTTACTAGAGCCAATCCTTTTGCCTCAGAGGTTCATGTTTTGAGCATGTCTGAACCTCCCTTTTCATCCTGTTTTTTTTTTTTTGGAACATTTTCTTCACTTTTGCTGAAAATGAAAATTTGCAACGGTATATACAATGGAAATGAAACATGGAAATGGAGAATTAGCAGCAATAGTGTTTGAGCATCCTGCCATTGACAGGACCCCCAAACAGCTCTGTACCATCAGGTTCTTGCAAGAAAAACGCATTAGGACCCACAGTGGCTTGAATGATGAACGGGCCCTGCCACAAGCTGTCGAACTTGCCATGTTTGCCTTTATCCTCTCTTCTTGAATCCCACTTCAGGACCTTGTCCCCAACTTTGAAATTTGTTGCTTTGGTTCTTTTGTCAAACTGTCTCTTCATGTTTTCCTGCACTCTGATAGCTCTGTCATAAACTTGCTCCCTTGTTTGCTGGAGATGGATTGTTTCATTAATTCTCCTTATCATGCTGTCTTCTTCTGATTGGACCTCTTGAATAAGCTTTACTACTGGTATCCCAAGGCTAGTAGGGAAAACTGCTTTTGTCCCGTAAACCAGCTGGAAGGGTGATGTGCCAATAGACTTCTTTGTAGTGAGCCTGTCTGCCCACAGGGCATGTATCAACTTTTTATGCCAAGACCTTTTTTTTTCTTCCAGCAGCTTCTTAATGATTGTAACCAGGCTTTTATTTGATGATTCAGCTAGGCCATTACCCTGGGGGTAATAGGCAGTTGAATGTCCAAGCGCAATTCCGTACCTGTGACAGAAATCAATCATTCTTTTGGATCCGAAAGCAGCAACATTGTCAGTGATTATTTTCCTTGGGCAGCCAAACCGAGACAGGATGAAGTCTTCTAGGAACCTAATGATGACAGAATCAGTGGCATTCCTAGTGGGTATGGCTTCAATCCACTTAGTGAAGTAATCAGTAGCAGTCAAGATCCATTTATGTTGCCCAGAGGAAGAAGGGTGAATTTCTCCAATGAAGTCTAAGCCCCATTGCATGAAAGGACCTTCTATGGTGATAGGTTGCAGAGGGAGGGGGAGGAGCTTTCTTTTGCCCTCAAAAATCTGGCATTTGTGGCAGGTGAGGATCATTTTATGGACATCACTGAAAAGTGTAGACCAATAGTAACCAGCCCTGAGTATCTTATTTGCAGTGGTCCTCCAACTCAGGTGGCCTCCACACTCCCTAGCATGGAATTCTTGTTTGATCTTTTCGGCTTCAGTTTCAGACAAACATTTCAGTAAAAGGCCATTTGGATTTTTCCAATATAGACTCTCATTCAAAATGCAGTAATTTCTAGCTTTGAGTTTTATGAATCTGGCCTTTGTTTTGGACAGTTCCGGAGGGGCATTGAGGTGTGTGAGCACGTACAGGATATCAGTGTACCAAGGAGAGTTCCGAAACTGCTCCTCAACAGCTGGATGGGGCAATCCTTCCTGCTCATCCAGGGCATTCATCATGTTGATATCAAGGGCCTGTAGATTAGTTTCGGCCATCAATTGGGCCAGGCCTTGACCTTTGATCAGCTTAGTGGGTTTGATTTCAATGTCATATTCTAAAATCGTGGCAATCCATTTGCCCCTTTTCCCATCTGGGTCTTGGGACAAGATATCTTTGACCACTGTATTTGGCACATAGGCAATGGTGTGAGAATGCAGAATGTACACTCTAAAGTCCTTTAAGGCCTTAATCAGGGCATAGGCCTGCTTTTCCATAATGTTGTACTTTAAGGGTGCATCTCTTAAGGCTTTACTGAAGAAGGCTATAGGCTGTTCCTTACCTTCCGAATTTTTCTGCAGCAAAACTGCAGCTATTGTGTGTGGGGAGGAAAATGAAAAGATCAGAAAATCTTTTGAGAAGTCAGGGCTGATAAGGACAGGGGCTTGGGTGAGTGCAAGTTTTACTGACTCAAAAGATTTTTTGGCTTCAACAGTCCACTTGATTCCTGCATCTTTCTTTAGCATTTCAGTCATTTTCCTAAGATGCTCAGCAAGATTGGGGATAAATCTTCTAAGGAAATTGATATTCCCAACGAAAGACTGTAGCTCCTTGATGTTTCTTGGATGTGTGATTTGAATTATTCCCTCAACTCTCTGGGGGTCTATCCTAATCCCTTTCTCAGATATAATGTGGCCTAGAAGCTTACCCTCTTGCAGCCCAAAAACAGTCTTCTTAGGATTTAGGGACAGACCGTACCTTCTACATTTTTCAAAAACCTTCCTTAGATGTTTTAAGTGTTCTTCTTCTGTTTTAGAAAAGACAGTTAAGTCATCCAAGTAGATAACTATAAAGTGTCCAATCTCCTCTGAGAAAGCAATATTCATTGCTCTCTGGAAGGTAGCTCCAGCATTCATCAATCCAAGAGGCATTTTCACATACATGAAGGTGCCCCATGGAGTGGTGAAGGCTATTTTGAGTTGATCTTCTGGGAGTACCAGAACCTGGTTGTATCCTGAAAAACCATCAAGAAGGGAGATTCTTTTAGAGCCCACTACCTTCTGTAGGATATGCTCCATTCTAGGCAAAGGGTAGTTATCTTTCAAGGAAGCTCTGTTAAGGTTTCTGAAGTCTATGCAAAGTCTAATCTCCCATGTTTTCTTCCTTACAGCCACTAAGTTTGACACCCAATCAGAAAACCTTACAGGGACTATAATGCCTGCATCATACATCTTCTTAATTTCCTTTTCTACTACAGGCAATTGTTTTGGATTAATTCTACGGAGTTTTTGTCTGAAAGGTTTCTGATTTTCCTTCAGTGGTATCTTATGTTGTATAATGTTGGTGTCATAGGCCTTTAAGTCTTCATAGCTCCATGCAAACACATCAATGAATTCCTTAAACAAGTCGATGTATCTTTTCTTCATGTCTGCAGGTATAGACTTAGCCAGCTTTATCATTTTGGGTTTGTCTTCAGTGCCTACGTTACACTCTTCTACATCCGATTCTGCATGTTCTATTGTGGGTTTTTTTGCGACATCATTGAAATCAAAGAGGTCTTCTAAGGGTGCTAAGCCTCTTGGTATGTTCTTGTCTTTGGCTTGCAGCACCTCCATTTCTTCTCTATCTGCGTTTTCACGTTTTACGGCTGAATCTCCAGTTCCTTCAGAAAAAGCATTTATTTCTATACTATAAGGCGTTTCTAGTTCATCCGTAGAATCCTCACTTGGGCAGCTGTCATCAGACTTTGAGTCTGAATGAGAAAATTCAAACTCATTTCTGCCCATTAGGAAATCTTCAATCTGTTTGTCTCCTTCAAAGACCTGCCAGTATTTTTCATTGTCTGGCACTGCAGGCCTGAATTTAGTCTGAATGATGATTTGTTGGTCAACTGGGGCCTTAGGATAAGAGCTAGCTAGGCAGGCTAGTCCATTTGCGATAGCGTTTTGACCCCTAGGGATGTATACTAAATCATATTCAATGAATGTTTTCAACAAATCTAGAGTATCGTTCCTGTATGCCCTAAGCCTGCGGTGTTTTACCGAATACTCACCATTCGTCTGTTTGATTACTAACTCGGAGTCTCCTCTCACGACTATTCTACGGGCTCCTAATTTTTTTAACTGATTTAAACCCAAGATCAGAGCTTCGTATTCTGCAATGTTGTTCGTGCATTTGAAATGCAGATTGACGGCGTGGCTCTCCGCGTGGTCATTTTCGGTGTTACGCAGCCACACTCTTGCTCCAGCGCTTTGTCTAGTACAGGATCCATCAAAGTTCATTTCCCACAAGGGTTCTTTGTTTACTTCCACTTCGCTTCCTCCCTCATAGCTGGATTCGCCATTAGGTTGAGTTGGGAGGTCTGTACTAGGTTGTAAACTATCTCGTCGTTCATAGAGGCCGTGGATGTCAGGGAAGTGGTTAGCTTGTTGTTCTTGCTCTGTTTCTGTTTTGCTTGGAGTGAGAGGTCCACCACAAATCCTGCAGGCTTCGTTTCTGGTTTCCTTTTCATTTTCAGTGTGCTGCCCATGGCCCTCCTGATCATTTTCTTTCAGAGTGGCCATTATGTGGAGGTCCATAGGCTCGGTGTTCTCATTTGAATGCCTATTTTGGGACGCTGGCTCTTCTAAGGATTCATCATTACAAAAGATGAAGGAGTCAAGGTCGGTATGTACAGAATACAATGGTGAATTTTCAGGTTTCTCGGGGCTGCTGACTAAGAATTTCATTTGGGATTCTCTATATAGTCTTCTCGACTGGCCAAATATAGGGATAGTGGCATATGAGCCATCCATCTGCATGGTGCCTTGCAGCTTGGCTCCCCATGATCTAGATAATAACATGCCATACTTGGGTGGCACGTCTACCACCACTACATCCATGACCATACATTTCGCAGGAATTTGAGTCAAACTCACACACAAGTCTTTGATCAGGCCAAGACATTTTACCCTACTCGAGTCAAAAGAATACAAGTATTTATAGGGTCTGGTGATTTCGAGGCCTAAATTCTCCATGACTACCTTAGGCATTAGATTGTGTGATGCACCGGAGTCATGCATGGCATTATGGAGGATCTTGTCATGAATGTTAAGACTGATATAAAAAGGTGGAACTACCCCTTCCTGAAATTTCCCTTCAATCTTGGGACCGAATAAGAGGGCAGGCTGATCATCACTCAAATTTACAGTGTCATTATTTATACTCAGATTTAATGCTTTCAAAATCTGGCCTTTATATACATCCTGAGAGGCCAGCTCAGATAATGGAACAGAGATTTTGATTTTTGCAATCTCACTTTCTAAACTGAAAGTGGATTGGCTTTTGGAAGTGCTCAACTCTGTTTTGTTTGTAGCCACCTTAGTGGCTGAATCAGTTTGCGTTTTCTCATTATGTACATGCGTAGGCACAGTTGTGTCAGGAGCACTTGCTGAGGTGCTAGTGCTACTGGTTGTTTGACTTTGTTTTTCATTGTTTTGGCTGTCTTTCTGTTGGTTTTTCTCAGAACTCTCCATTGTTGATTTGTTGTTTACAGCAGTGACTTTAGAAGATTTCTCAGGCCTCTTTTTGATAGTTACTTCAGGAGTTTTAGGTTTGGAAGAGTCTTGGTTCTTTTTACTCCTGAGCTCATATTGTTCTCTGACCTGTAACATGGCATTCTCGAATCCCAACCTATAATCCTCAGATTCAAACCATTCCTCCTCCCCATAAGAGGTTGAGGGTTGGTCCTCTTCTGAATCACAGTTCAGGATTGAGTCCTCTATTTCGAACATGTTTATCACATTCCCTTCAGACTCTTCTATGATTCCCTCATCCTCATCAAGGAAGTTTTGGAAAGGGGGAACGACTTGCTGATCTGCCTCTTTCTGCCTGTTGGGAGTGTTGTTGTTTCTTCTAAAGTTCTGGTTTTGGTTTTGATTTTGGTTCCTGTTCTGAGTGATAGCCATCTTTTCGACCACTTGGCATAGCTTATCCAGATTCTTAGACAATCTGTCAATATTAGGATCTGAAGTGGAGGCTATAGTGTCATCCTTGTATGTTACTCTCTTCTCAGCTCTCAGTTTGGCCCTTTTTTCAATCAAATTTGCTTCTATGTTTACTGCCCCTTTCTGCATATCCTCCAACGTGGTATACTCTTTATCTCTAAGCTCATAGGCCATGTCAGCATCAAATCCATCAGGATATTTTGCTAAGGCCATACCTTGTGGGGGTTTCATGTGTGGGGGAAGAGCGTTGTAAATACTGTTGAATCTGGTGGTGTAATCATGAACACTTTCCCCTACGTTTCTCTTAAGGGACATGTATTCTGCTAGGAGCTGGCGAGGGTTTGCTCTGGTTTCCCATTTATTAATGAAAGTCTGGTATAAGGCAGGTAGATCATTGATACTGCCAGCAGGTAGGTTTTTAAACCACTTTTTAACCTCTCCCCCCAGGCTCTGCGCAAAAATTCTCATTTTGATTGTTTCATCATCGATTTCCATATAGTCAAAAGAGTCCTCCATTTTATCTACATGTTGTTGCGCTGTTGTAGGTTCTTTAGCAGGGAAGTGTGGGATTTTTGATTGATAATCATTTGGTAAGGGCAGTAGAGGTTGAGGCAAAACTAGAGGTGCATACCAGGCTGCCATGATGATGTTCTGATGAGGTATAGGGTTGGCTTGAGCGGCTGGTAGTTAGATGACAGGGATGGTAGGACCAGCCGAAGTCTGTTGAGCAGACCTAGGGTGAGAAAGCCCCGAGTTTTGGAGAAAGTGGAGATCAGGTGGTGTGGAAGGAGGGGTTTTGCTGTCCCTAGTGTCTAGCTGGTCTGAAACACTGAATGACCTAGTTCTAGGTAATCTGTTTTGAAGGTCTAGGTCGAAGAAAGGGTCTGATAGAGCTGCAAGGTCCTCTGGTGCCGAATTAGCTCTAGGAATGTTGCTGGAAATAGTTGATCTCCTACTCACAGGTGTTCTTTTAAGGATCTTCTCAGGATTATCAACTGTTTCAGGTGGGTTTGGATCAGGGAAAGCTCTTGTATGAATGGTTCTGTGAGCCAGAGTGATGTTTATAAGCCAGGCAGCTTATCCCTACTTGTTACTTCTACCGAGGTTAATGTTGTTTTGGGAACTGGCCTCCCTGTGGAGTCTTCATTATGCTTGGGACTGGTCTGCCAGTGGAGTCTGATGTGAAACCAAGATAATCAGCAGGCCTACTGATCACCAGTGGAGTCCTTAACGTTTAGGAACAATGGAGTCGCCAGGTGGAGGGTTTAGGATGATTCTAGGGTACACTGTCCACCACAGTGCTCACCGTCAAAGGTGTGACTTACCGTCAACCTAGCCAGATTTCTAAGTTTTCGAGGTTGTTTGAAATGAGAAGCACTCAGATTCCCCAGTGGAGTCGCCATTATGTTGGGGTTCCCATGTTTTGGCCAGGTTGACAGAGACCAAAAGATGAGACAACATAGAACCACTTTCAGACCTTAGGATCTAGCCCTCCTAGGTCCAGAGAAGGATCTCTCTACGATTATCAAAGGATATATGTCTTTATGTCTTTGAAGTTCTAAATTATGGTTTTAGGCTAGTTATAGGCTCAAGGTTATTTGTTTGATTGTTTGAGTTTGGTTGTTGAGAATCAGGAAGGAAGGTTTCACCACAAGACAAGGATGGGTAAAGAAGGAAGCTAGGCAAAGGTAGATAACTCAGGGAACATCAAGGCCATTGGGCAATGGAGTCAAGAAAGGATTTACTTATGTTCAAGGTGTAAGCTTCAATTGGGCTAGTCATCTAGAGCATTTGGATCTCAAAGACTGATTGGTGGGATGGAACACTAAGTGATGAGAATGAAAGATGGAAAACCATCTGATTCTATCTATAGATCAGGCCAGAGGTCATTTAACTCCAGGCCTGCTTGGACAAAACCATAGGCAACACGAGGGATCTTGAAAAGGTTTATATGGAAGGGAAGGTTATGAAGAGGCAGCGACAGGCTTTACACCTCCCAATGTTCCTAACCTCTTTCAGTTAAATCTTAACAAAAACATCTGAATACTCATTTCACCAACTTGCACATCAGAGAGTAGGCAATAATCATCCACTACACTGGTTTAGTCAATTAAAAACAATATTCAGACACACATATGAGCAGAAAACATTCAAGACTGAGAGAGCTGGGATATAAGGTACCTAACAAGGGTAAATCTGATATCATGCATTCAGATGTCAGTCAGAAGAACATGAAATGAAATTGAAATAAACACAGAGATAGGAAGAACATCACCAACTGCTGTAGATCAGGATCCAATGAAAACTGCTTATCATGTTAAACACTACACCAATCAGGTACATCACTGCCCAAAGCTTTTACATTCAGCCTGAATACATCATGTTTCTCAGCCTATCATACAACTGTTACACAGGAAACTTGGCTCGGGACAGAATACTTGCAGTTCGCTGATAAAACTAACAACAACCAATCCCTTTACAATGTTCTTGCTGTGCTTTTATAACAAAGGATGATCCTCAGATCGACTCAGGAGGTAGGTGCCCATTGAATGTTACATTTAAGCATAATAATGAATGTAGGGCCGAGGCCCATCCTGCTTGAGAATGCTGCATATTTATTTCTCTCTCCTCTTAGTAAGAGAACGATCTGCTCCAGATTTGATCTTGACATTTTTGGCTCGTTGTACTCCAGGTGATTTGAATTCGGGAAAAGATAAACTACTAGGAGGGTCTGTCTCATAAATGCCTGACTGTCTTTGAGTTGTAGTTTGATGGAAAAATCCTTCAGGGACATTCTGCATAATAAAAACAGTATGGATGCCTTGTCCTAGACGAAAAACACTTTGCTGACGGAAAACCCTGATATTACCTTTGTCTGCGCTAGGGGTCTGTGATCCTCTGTTCTGCCCTGTTGAAATGAACGAACTCGATGGAAGTCTGCATGGCCCTCCATGCTTCTTTAATGCTGCCGGACTGTCTGAAATGAGCTTCAGTCAGTGAATTTAATTATCTCAGGGCTCGAGAAGGCAAGAAGGCGCTGTAGGAAGGTGTACTTTCTGGAGTAAACGCGCTCTGCTTTTAGGTGGCGCAATCATGACTTGCTGGTGCGTCCTTAGTCCTCTAACTGTGCTTGAATCCTTTGACTGTAGGATTAGAACATTAATCTTCAATTACAGGCTCGAAATCTTCTCACACCTTGCTACTGCTGCTTCGCTGGCCGGCTGAAAAGGCCTCTCTGCACTACCTGCATGATGAAATAACTTATCACAGGGCTCGGGCAGTGGTGGAGAAATGCTATGGAGGCAAAGGAATGGTGGTGGAACAGCGGAGAAACAATGGAAAGGATGCCACGTGGTGGAGAAATGGTGGCTTTACTATAATGCTAACAAAATGCAATGAAACGGTGAGATCTTATGATTAATAGGGTTCGGGGATAATATGCAGCGCAGACCGTTAGATTTAGGTCTGGGGACAAAGATCAACGGTGGAGATTGAGCGGCGGGGCAATACATAAAATGGGCGTAACATGCAAAACACATGAAATATAACGGAAACGAATGTAAGAGTGGGACCCAACGTGGCGGAGGGCGAAAAAGCGAAGACCGTCAGATCATGGAGGGAACGGACGGCCACGATGTAATCGCCCAATCGCAATCGGGGGACAGTCGAAATGGTTTGCGATTGCGATCGGGGAGGGCATTGCGATTGAGCGCTGGCCGTCGGATCGGCGGGGCGATAGACAGTTGGGATTAAATCGGAGCGGGAGAACAGGCGGGGAGCGACGAGATCTGGGCCATTGGATCTGAATGGATCAACGGCCAGGATTAAATCAGAAGGGAGACCAACAGAAATGCGATCGCGATCGGGAGGACTAAGAGATTGAATGCAGGCTGTCCGATCCGGAACAGATCAATCTGCAGGAGATGTAATCTGGAGGGGGAAAAAGGGCTTGCGATGGCCGTCTGCGGAGGGCCGTCGGAGGGGCAGTGCGATTAGTGCGGGACCGTTGGATCACGAAACGAATGGATGGCCGTGATCCAATCGGAAGGCCTCAATCGGGGGGCGGACTTAACATGTTCCGATTGCGATCGGGAATGGGTTTGCGATTTGCGCTCCGCCGTCGGATCAAAACAACAGATCGACGGTGAATAACCTGCCGCGGGACTTAACGTTATAAATGGATCGCATCGGGTATTTTCAACGTTACAAAGGGATTTCTCACCCGCCCGACTTCCGATTGCGATTAGCGCCTGGGACTTAGGCGCTTGGTCCCGGCGCGGGGTCACATGTGGGGAAGTGGTTAAGGGGTTTGAGGTAAGGGGCTTAGGCCTTTTCTATGGTCAGAAAGTGGGTTTTGGGCCCATTTTAATGGATTTTAAAGGTGAAGGAGGGGAACGATAGAGAAATAGAGGGGAAAGAAGGGAAAACCAAGGGTAGGGGAGGAGTTTAAAGGGGATTTTGGGGGAATTTGAGGAGTAAATGGGGAAATAGAAGGGGAGAAAAATGAGGGATAAAAAGAGGTTAGATGGGGGAAAAATAAAGGGGGGAGGGAGTCCTTGGGCATTTCTTCATCAGCAGAGAGGCTTTAAAAGGGGAATCAGCAGAGGGGAAACCATCAAAGGATGAAGGGCACAAAGAGGCTTCAAGGGGACTGTATTTTCAGGGGAAATGCATTCCTTGAAGACTCAACAACAATTTAACCCCCTGTTTGCTTGTCAAAAATTTCATTGGGGGGGGCTAACACAACAGATGACAACTGACTTACCACAGTATTGAAGGCGTTCAAATGCTCTGTCACTGAGTGTCCATCCTTCATCCTCATGTTATACAACTTTTTCCGCAGGAACAATTTATTCACCAGAGACTTAGATTGGTATAAAGTCCCTAGCTTATCCCATAAGGTCTTCACCGTAGCTTCCCCAGATACATTCAACAATACTGAATCTGAGACACACAATCATATTGTGCTCTTTGCCTTTCGATCCATCTTCTTCCAGTCTTCATATGACATTGTCGTTGGTTTAGTACCCGGATCTACCGCGATCCACTGATCTTTATCCACCAGCAGATCCTCCATCTTGAGCTTCCAAAACTCAAAAATTTGACCATTAAATTTCTCGATCTCTATCTTCTCGCCGCTCGCCATCTTCTTTCACTGCAAGAATTGATCCCACAGATCTCCCACTGAACAGGGTCTACCTCAGGCCCGAGCAAAAAACCCCTCAGCAGCAAAGGTGTCCCCTTGAAGCCAAAACTGCTCTAATACCAAATGTAGGTTTTAACCCTGTACATAAATTATCTGCAAACAAATCTTAAAAACAGAAAATAAACAATAGCAAGAGCATAAAACATAAAACAGATGTACATATAGATTTTCCCTTGGATCCCAAATCGGGACGACCAGCTTGATTTTTCATTATATTCCTTTTAGTGTTACAACACATATATATACATTCTGAAGCATACATAAACCCCAATCCATTAGCCGTGGATTAGAACATAACCGTAGTTCCCTTTACCGGATATACAAATACTAGGGGCCGAAAACAATCGTACCCCAAAACCATGCACAAAACCATGGGCGGATCCGCGCACTAGAAAATAAGGACTAAATTTTTTTTTACGGGGCGCTGCCCCGGACCTCGACAGGGGGGGCTACTACCCCCGTGTGACCCCTCCCCCCCCCTCGCGCATAATTAGTCGTGGAAAGAATATAACACATACCCAACACCCCTTTGGACTCGATGGCAACCATGATGGTGTTTAATCACCACAAAATATAGATACATTAAACAAAACCATTATTGAAACACCCAAAATCTATCCCCCATTGACATCAAGGGAAAAGGGCACTATTTTGACCATGCTCCCCCTAAGGTTATGCTAAATATACAGACAAATTTTTCAGACTCTATAACTTAACCAAGTATGATCACCAAGAACTCATACTTACATCAATGATCCAACCAAGTGGAATTACATAATTGACTCAACTACCCAACCAAATGGGTTTACAAATTAGAACAAGTCCTTAAATGATTGAATATAACACTTTACATCGTGAGTGTCAACAATCCATTTTCATCAAATTACTGAAATGACTTTTCTTAAACAGGACCAAAAGATATCAAGAGAGAGATCGTATATCAGAAACCAATCATAATGCCAACAATGCATCTTTTTCAGCAAGTCAGGTGCTCCCCCTAAGATTATGCAACCTGAACACCTTCAACAACCAATTCAATAAAGCATCTTCATCAGAGAATGATACATAAATATGAATACTGGATAAACAATAAAGATTACCTAGCAATACCACAACTATTCTGAATGCTGACCCAAAGAATTTCTGTCAGCAAAACCCATACGTGGTTTTATGCATAGAAACTCGTGTATATACGTGATTCGCCTTTATGAAACCAACATATCGAATTTATGCTTATGAAATTAAGCAGATTTGATAAGAGAGGTAGAGACAACTCCTAACTTCTGTCTAAGATATTCGAATGCTTCCCTAGGAAGAGGTTTAGTAAATATATCAACAACTTCTTCTTTGGAGGGAATATACTCCAATTTAACCTTTCGTTCAAGCACTTGTTCACGTAGGAAGTGATACTTGATAGGAATGTGCTTGGTCTTGGAATGCATAACAAGATTCTTTGAGATACTAATGGAACTTGTATTATCACATAAAATGGAGATGGGAGGTTAACATTTGATTTGAATGTCTTGAAGAGTCTGCATCATCCAAAGGAGTTGTGTGCAACATGATGCAACAACCACATATTCTGCTTTTGCTGTAGACAAGGCAATAGAAATTTGTTTCTTGCTGAACCAAGATACTAATCGAGGTCCCATATAGAATGCACCACCAATAATGTTTTTTCGATCATCAACATTTCCAGCCCAATCTGCATCTGTGTAAGCATGAAGAGTGAGATCAACATTCTTTCGATACCATAGACCAAAGTCTTGAGTCCCTTGTAGATATTTGAATATTATTTTTACAACTTGAATATGAGACTCTTTTGGATTAGATTGGAATCGTCCAACAATCCCAACTGCATGCATGATGTCTGGTCTTGTCCCGGTTAGATAAAGCAGACTTCCAATCATGGATCTATATTTTGGTTGATTCACCGCGGGAGAATCATCATGAGAATTGAGGTTACATCCAGTTACCATTGGTGTACACATAGGTTTGTAGTCTTCCATCCCATACTTCTTCAGAATTTTCTTAATATATTTTGCTTGTGATAAAAATATGCCATGTGTTACTTGTTGCACTTGTAAGCCAAGGAAAAATGTTAGTTCCCCAAGTAAAGACATTTCAAATTCTTGTTGCATAACAAAAGAAAATTTCTGACTCATGGACTCTTCATTACTTCCAAAAATGATATCATCAACATATACAACTACAATCAACAATTTATCATTCTCAATTTTTGTTTATAAGTTACAATCAGCAGATCCCTTTGTAAAACCTTGTTGATGAAGATATTTGTCAAGATGATAGTACCATGCCCGAGGAGCTTGTTTGAGACCATATAAAGCATTTTTAAGTTTGCAAACAAGTTTTTCATCATTTCCCAGGATGAATCATTCTGGTTGTTATATATAAACTTCTTCTTCTATATGACCATTGAGGAAGGCAGATTTAACATCCATTTGATAAACTTTGAATTGTTGAAAACTTGAAAAAGCAAGAAACATTCTTATGGCTTCAAGTCTAGCTATAAGAGAAAATGTTTCTTCAAAGTCTATACCTTCTTGTTGAGCATATCCTTTACAAACAAGTCTATCTTTGTTTCTAATAACATCTCCATTTTAATTTAACTTGTTTTTGAATATCCATTTTGTTCCAATCACATTTTTATCATGAGGTCTTGGAACCAATTCCCAAGTATGATTCTTTTCAATCTGATCAAGTTCTTCATTCATGTCTTGAATCCAACATTCATCTTTACTAGTTTGATTGAAATTCTGTTGTTCAATAGTGGATGGGAATGCCATATAGCTAGGAGATCCTACAACAGTTCTTGTTGTTTGGACACCTGATCCCTTTTCTCCCAAAATTTGAGATTCTGGATGATTCTTTTGAACATACCTGGATGGAGCCTTTTCAGATAGATTTTCTTCTGGTGCTTCATTGGGTTAACCTTCTATATTGCTGCTATTTGATGTGGGAAAATATACATCATCATCATCTTCATTTGTTGTTGTTATTTCCTTTTTAGGAGCTGAGAGATACTCGTCAATTACAACATCAATACATTCAACAATCTTGCAAAGTCTTTTATGGTAACATTTATATGCTTTGCTTCTAGAAAAGTAGCCAAGAAATATTCCTTCATTTTCTCTAGATTCAAACTTACCAAGTTTTTCATCATTGTTCTTGATAAAACATTTGCATCCGAAAACTCTAAAATGCTTTACGGTGGGAAGATTGCCATACCAGAGTTCATAAGGAGTTTTATCACTGTTCACCCGAACATGAGCCTTGTTCAGAATATTTATTGCAGTATGTGTTGCTTCTCCCCAAAAGGTATTGGGGGTTCCAGATTCATCAAGCATAGCCTGAGCCATTTTTTGAACTGTTCTATTCATCCTTTCTGCCATGCCATTTTGTTGTGGGGTTCCAGCTACATAAAATTGTATTTTTATGCCATGATGTTCATAGAAATCAAAGAATTCATATGATATATATTCTCCTCCTTGGTTAGATCTAAGACATTTGATTTTTAGATCTAATTCATTTTCAACCAAAGCTTTGAAGATATTAAATTTTTCAAATGCTTCATCTTTATGTTTCAGCAAACCGATCCAACACATTCTAGAGAAGTCATCAATAAATAAAATATAGTATTGTTCTCCACGAGGCGACTTTTTCCTTACAGGACCACATAGATCAGTATGTATAAGTTCAAGAGGCTTACTTGCTGATCCTTCTTTAGCATTGAATTGTACCTTGGTTTGCTTACCAATTTGGCATGATTTGCATATGGTACTTTTAGGTAGAGTGATGCTGGGAAGATCACGAATAGCTTTGAGTCTGCTGGATTTGCTTATTTGAGAGAAGCTCAAATGTCCCAACCTTCTGTGCCATAACCAATTTTCTGAAGATTTACCCAAGTAGCATTGTTCTTGGCCACCTTTCAATACATATAGATTGCTTGGTGTTCTAGTTCCTTTTATTACAGTTTTTCCTATGTCAAATTCACGTACTACACATTCTTTTGAACTAAAGACAACTTCATTTCCTTGATCACACATTTGAATCACAATTAATAGGTTGTACTTTAATCCATCCACATACATAAAATTGTTAGCTTTCACCTTTTATTTTAGAAAAACAGAACCTTTTCCTTTAATAACAACATGAGAGTCATTTACAAAAGTAACATTCTTTTCTTTCTCTAGAGCATTGTATGAGAGAAGTTTATTTCTATCACCTGTCATGTGTTTTGAGCATCTGTTATCAATGTACCATTTATTTTCTTCCCCTTCTGCAAATAAAGCTATGCCACAGCTTTCAACCTGTAAGTCCTTTCTCCAAACTTTGGAATTTGAAGGTATATACTCTTTTGGCTGAAGTTTGCTCCTGCATTTATATTCTTCATGACCAAAGTTATTGCAATAAGCACATTCAATTTCATTTTGAAGAGGAGAAAAGTTGTTATAAGTATTCTTCTTTATTCCAGTCTCATTTCTTTGCTTTCTTGCTTCTCTAGTCATGATGGTTTTGTATGCAACACATTGAGCAACCTTATGACTAAAATTATGACATGAGAAACATTGTCCATTAAAGAAGAAATTTATGCGATCATGAAACCTTCTATTTATGTTTACTTGTTGTTGATATTTTTGTTATTGTTCTTCCTTGTATAAAAGTGGTCATGCTTTACCTGTGTAGTTTCTTTGTTATTTTGCTGAGAAACATAATGTTTTAGGCTAGATTTAGCTGCATTTAGATAGCTTTGTGTTGACGACTAAGATTATTCTCCAATATATCCAAGACTTGTCTTTATAAGAGGAGAGCGTTGTACCTTGATAATTCCATCTAAGGTTTCAGATACTTTAGCAAATCTAAGATTTAAAGTTTTCACTTTCTCGATTTCCTTTCTTAGACTTACTATTTCACATTCTAATTTCTCATTGTGCTTCTCCTTTTCTATAAGCTGATTTTTTAGAGTATCTATGGCAATTTTGTTTTCTTCCAAACATATTTTGAGATGATTTATTTCTTCAAGAAAGTCATTTTCTTCTAATGCATCTATAAAAGTATCATTAGCGTTCTTTTCAAAAGCCATGAGTAGTATAATACCTTGATCAGATTCTCCTTCTTCACTATTTGATAGACCATCACTATCTTCGTGAGTATTGATAAACTGTTTCTTATTTCCTTTAGCCACTTCCTTTCCCTTTTAATGACTATCTTTATGTGGACATTTAGTAGCACAATGACCAACTCTTCCACAAGAAAAACATTTAAAAGGAAGCTTACCTCTGAACCTTCTAGTGCCAAGTTGTAGCTTCTTTACAAAATTTATCTCATCTTCTTCTGAAACATACCCTGATCATTCTTGTTCTTCTACCTCCTTTCCTTTTGCAGCAGCTCTGAAGACAACTTCTTTGACTTCAGATGGAACTCCTTTTATCATTTCACAAGCAGTCATAATCCCATGAAGTTGAACAACAATAAGAGTTTGTAGATCCTATTTCTCTTCAATAGCAGGCACTTTTTATTCAAATTTGGGAGTTAGAGATCTTAAAACATTTTCTACCAGAGTAGTGCCAGATATGGTTTCACCCAGATTTCTTATACGATTTACAATATCATCTAGACGTAAAAAGAAACTGGTAATGCTTTCCTCATTATGCATTCTGAGTTTTTCATATTGAAGTTTGAGAGTTTGGAGTTTAGCACTTTTTACCTTGGAATCACCTTCATAACTTAGAATGATTTTGTCCCATATCTCCTTTGATGTATTCAATTGCATAACTTTGACAAATTCAGATTCAGTTAAACTTCCCAATAATGCATTGACTGCCTTTGCATTGGTTTCATAGTTCTTTCTTGCTGCTACATCTATTGGAACTGAAGTTGGATATTGATAACCTCCTTCAACTATAGCCCATACATATTCTCCAATAGACTGAATATAATATCTTGTCCTTGTCTTCTAGAAGATAAGTTGTTTTCGTTGAAGAGAGGAGGCCTGATAGATGCTGTCCCATCTTGATTTCTCATCTTAGCTAATCTTCCTTCTAGCGATTAAGCTTCTTCGGAAGGACCTGCTCTTATTCCAATTGTTGGGAAAAATACTGAGGGCGGGGGGAACCGTATTTAGAGCTTACTGATAATTTTACCTTTTTCTTTACTGAATTCCATACATGACTCTAATGAATCCAACTCGCGTATGCACGTGAATATATCAACAGAAAATTGCATATACTGAGATAAATTTATTGTTAGATAAACTTTCAAGAACAAACTTTAACTCAACTTATCAGTTTTGCATCAGTTAGTTAAGCAGTAAAGATGTGCGGTAACAGAAAAATAAATCATCCCATAAGAGAATCACATATGAACACCAAGATTTAAGGTGGAACCCAATTCGGGAGAAAACCACAACTGCTGTCGTCTCTATCTTCAATATTTATTATATGGAAAACTGTTTACAATTTTTTATTGATGCAGACTCATATCAGTACACAGGCATCTACTTGCAGAAGGCTGCAACCTTCTCTCGTTTTCCAGCTGCAACTGGAAGGGAGATACAACCCCCTGATCTCATTTACCAGTCACTACTGGAAGGGAGCTTCAACCCCCTGATCAGAACACCAAATTCTACTGGCAGGATGCTTGTGCTTCCACACTGAAGGCTTCAACCCTCAGAACCACTATAGACCATGTTTCATCAATTTTCATACTAGATCACACAGGTTCAACACAACTCTTCATAAAGAACAACAATAATAAACTTCACCCAATACTTCAATCAGAACAACGAGATCACTGTAACTAGAACACAGTAATAACCCAAATTTCAGAATCAGTATGCAGAATCAACCTTAACCCTGAACATTCATTATCTTAAAATGCATATTCTACTTTGCTTTACTGAACCCGTGTGTATATGCGCTTTCCTTTACACCAACCTGTGTATAGATTTGTGAATACTTTTTTTCAGAATATGGTTAGTCTCAGATCAAGATTTGAGGCTTTCATTCAGATATTTTTTCAGTGTTGCAGAACCCTTGATCAGTCAGACATCATAAAACATATTTACTCACTCATTGATTAGATTTGTAAATAATCAACTTAGCAGCATATACGACATTCAAGCAACCCAGATCTACATGAAGGCTTCATTGACAGAAAATAGAAATACAACAACAATAAATAGAAAACCTTTGCAATAAGCTTCAGAAAACCATGACTTCCATACACGCCTTTTCTGAGACAAAGCCGCGTATATACGTGCTTTTACCAAGATGAACTAGCGTATAGATCTGTAAATATTAATTTTGCAGAATGTTTCAGATCTACAGAACATACCCAGATTTCTTCACTCCACTTCAACAAACATGCACCGGGTCTCATATCTAATCATCTCTTCAATAGATCATGCAAGAACATAGTCATTTCAGGTCTAGAGATCCTGATCCATCATTGTATCCAAGGGTGCATCATAGATTCAGATCTACCAATAAAATAGAGTTCATGGCATGCAGTTATACTTCAATTAGATGTAATCAGTGACAACCCTTACACATGCACACCTTTGCACTATTATCTTCTTCTCCTTATACAATTTTAGCCTTTACCAATACCATGAGCCAAAACCACACTACTTCCGATGATATTCTTGGATGGAATCAAATAGACAATACAACACTCAATACTGTGGGATACCATGGTAATGCCCCTTGGTATCATAATTTTAGAGCGGAAAAAGGCATACGCGACTTTGCTTCTTCGTACCCGCGTGTATACGCGACTTTGCTTCTTCGTACCCGCGTGTATACGCGACTTTGCTTCTTTGTACCCGCGTGTATACGCGACTTCTCTTCATAAAAACTGCGTATATACTAGTTTTGGATGTATACATGAGTTGCCTTCATAAAAGTAGCGTATACATTGCCTACATACGTGGGTTGCCTTCATCAAACCTGCGTATACATTAAGAAATATTTCCTGTTTCATTTCTCTGGCACTTACTGGAATTCCTTTCTCTGTCACATATGAAATGACCTGTAGAAACATCAATTTTACATCTTTTAACAAATAGGTTGCTATCAAAAGGCAACTCATCAAGTAGGTTGCCATCAAGGACAACATATTGCATCATATTGCCAAAACTTCTTTAACCTTTGGCTGATCAACTTGTTGTACTGCCGCAAGAATTCTCTCCTGTGGGAAGTCTTATGAACATCAAGACAATATACATCATCTTTTTCTTCCATGAGAGAAAACACTTGCTCTTTTTGGTGATGAAAAGGATTGTCATGCAAAGCCTCCAAGATCTCTTCATCCATGAACTCATTATCATCATAAGAATCCTCTAGTTTTTGAATGAAAACCTCAAATTGATCACAAAAATTATTAACCAGAGACAAAGAAGGGTAGGACTCCTTGTATTCTTCATAAAATATTGAATGGAAAACTCTAAGAGAGCAAATACTGGCAGGTGGCAAACCTTCATACCAAGCTCGTGCTTTTCCTTCAAGAGAAGCCATGAACATATTTAAGAGACAATCTTCAGGAAATTCAACCTTCAACTTGCATGTATGCATGTGAAATTTAACCAGATGTAAAGCAGCATCATTCCTATCATCATCTTTAAACATAGGCAAATTCATTTTCCAATCTACCTTAGGCATTTTATTTGGGAAACCTGGATTGTGATCCCGACTCATGGGAGAATACCTTCTTGCAACAGTTTCCATCTTGAAAATTCTTGAACTTACTGATCTTCATGCAGTGGAGTTGCCATGAAGTGTTGATTTTTTGGATCTTTCAATCAATGGAGTCGCCAGGTGAATGGTTCAGCCTTCATATGTGTCCAAATGTTATTCACTATCAACAATCATATCTAAATCTTTGTCGTTCTTTCCTAGGGAAGATTTGTCTTTTCGCCTCCCCGACAACAGCGCCGAGATGGTATCACTCCACCAGATTCCCAAGGCCGAGGAAGGAATCCCAATAGAGGTAACCACAAACCAAGATTTTGAGTTGATAGCTAGCCCTATCAAGTCGGAGAGGGCTCTCTCCAAAAGGGTCACATCCAGGAGGGCTGGAGAAATTAAGGTTTTAGGCTATATAATGAGTGCATGGGATTGTTTTGAATTGATTTGGTTGGGAAATCAGTGGATAAATGAATTAGGTCAAGGAAAGCTAGGTCAGGGAAAATGAGTTAGGGTTGCAGGGATCAATTGGGCAAGGTAAGTACAATGCAAATAACTTGAAGGAAATGGTTGTGGAATGGTTTTGAAACTGTAAGAAGGCTGAGAAAAGCATAAGAAATGTATTTCTCTAAGACATAAGATAATGAAAAAAATATGATCAGTTACCCAAAACAGAGCATGGCAAACATGTATACTGAATTTATAGCTTGTAAAAGATCATAATATAGAAATTAAAGTGAATATGAACAATACATTCAAACATATGATACTGAAGAAGAAACTATGACATACATTCAATACCACAGGTATCCCATAAATGTAGTTGCAACTCCTCTTTATTAGCTTGGCCAAAACTGAGTACAAGTTCCCTTGATCAACTAGAAAAATCAAAATGATTCCAACTCCCAAATAATGTGAAGAACTGAGCTAAATAGACATGAAAACAACCTTCACTCATCCTCAGGGGTCGAATCCATGAGGTGAGAAAGATATTACACAAAAAGTTGAACTGATAGCTAGAGTATAGGATGGTCAAAGTGACTCATTCCTATCTCAAGTGAACTAATTCATTACACCTCTTGCTTGATTTACCTAATGTATTTACCCTAGTAAATAGTAAAAACATGACAATTAAATTCATCTTCATCATTTACATAGGTAAGTTCAACATTTCCCAAGATAAAAATAAAAACTGGAGTGAAACTCAGAAAATTTCAGAACACTGCCAAATGCACCATTTTCTTGTTAAATGTGCCCTTTTCCTGTCAAATATTTCCTCTTTGTTCAAGGCTGAATTTGAGTGCCTTCCCGGTGTCTAAATTTTCTCCAAGATGGCTTTTTGGAAATCCCTTCAAGTCTACTTTCCAGAACTACCTTCAGTTTGTAAAATGAAGCCCATTTTCCCTGTCAAAAATCACTTCTCCCAAGACTAGTAAATGCGTAGTGACCAAGCAAAAATTGAGGCAGAAACATGGTTTTTTTTGTCTTTTTTAGTGACCAGTTGGCCTCCAAATGCTTAGAAAATGCATAGGGTTGATGTACTCATCACTGTGAATCTATTGGTGGTGGCCATTTCTGCATTATATGACTAAAAAAAGAGCGTAGCATCCAAGGTGCTACACGTTTAGCAATTTTATTGTGCAAACAATACCCTTAAAAACACAGAAATGTACCAACATGCTAAATTTGCCAAAAAATTGTCAAAATTGGTGGGATATTTGCTGATCATGTGTTTGAGACATCGCATGTTAGCTTGGAAAGTATGTCTAGCTTCCTTTTATTTTCTTGCTTGGTCAAGGCTTCAATTTTTGCATGGGCTCGTTTGACCTTGGCCCTTGCAATTTTTTTACTCATGGCATAATGCTTTGCCATCTTTCTTTGAATGTCATTGTCCTTTTGAGCCTTGACCAAGAGCTTCTCCAAGTGTTGGTTGACTCTATCAAGCCATGATTCTCTATTCTCATTGATTTCTTGGTAAGATGTTCATCTAGGGTTAGTTGGTCAACTAGCTCAACTTCCTTTTGTCTCTCTAGGGCTAGAGCTATTTTCAGCCCTCTAGTCCTAGGTCTCTATCTTGGAGGCTGATCCTCCTCATCATCAGGTTCACCAAAATTCTCTAATGTCTCTTCAAGCAAGGCTTTAGCTTTCTTTACCTCTCCTTTTGATTTGATGCATCTCACCTCATTAATGGTGTGTTTGGTCTTCAGTTTCTCATTCTCTTGTTTGAGAAAGTTAATGACAAACTTGGACCTTTCAAGATTAGCTTGGAGGTTTCTAATCTTGGCTTCTTTGTCTTGAATGATCAAGGAAGGATCATCATCAACTGTGTCCAAGTTTAAAAGTTCAAAATCTGCCTCTTTCTCATGGAGGCCTTCTTCTTCATGTATGTCCACCTCTGCCATATTTTCCTTGTCTTTGTATACCTGTTTTGTTGGTGAAGAAGGTAGGGCCCCTCCAACAATTTGTGGGGAAAACACCTACCTATGACCTCTCTGATAGGTATGTGCCAATGTGTCCAAATCAACCTTCTTAGGCTTACTAATTTCACATTTTCTAGGTTGCCATGATGTTCTTGGTGTCAAAACCCTAGGGATATGATGGAATGAAATGAAAGAGTATGAAGGGAAGGTTGGTGTGAGGAAACAGAGGAGAGGAGAATATGGAAAGGAGCCTAGGCAAGTGAAATCCCAGGACTTAGATTTTTAAAGGATATGATAGTTTAGGGAATGGGGATATAAATGTAGGGAGTTAGGAAAGTGTTTTAGGATGTGAGGAAGAGTATATGAAGGTTTAGGGACCAGTTTTAGAATGCAAATTAGATTTTAATGAAAACTAGAGTTTTTTGAATTTAGAAGGAGGTACTAAATTAAATTAAGCACAATCACACATCAAATCGATATTTGAAAAAATGGAGAAAAGAAAATTTGTTACTTACTAACATATGGAGGCATGAAGAATCACTATGTGAAGTTTTGGAATGAAATTGTGAGATTTTGAAGTCTGGCAGAGAATTTTTGAAGACTTCTAGGTGAACGCACAACATCCCTGGTAAATGCGTAGAAACCAGGGTAAACACGCAACACCATTAAAAAATACAATGGAATTTCTGCCAAACGCCCAACAACCAAGACAAACGCGCCCTCTGACTCTGTTTTGCACAATTTTTTCAGGTAAACGCACCCTCTGTGTGCAACACCTTTTTGCAGACCACATTTGGAGGCCTTCCCGTTGTCCAAATTGGGCTTAGGATAGCTCATTGGAAATATTATTCTGTTTAATTTCCAATTCTACCTTTGGTTTTATGATTGGAGTTGATTTTCCTTGACAAAAGTTTATTTTCCCAAGACTGGTCAAAAAGCACATAATGAGTGTGTAGAAATGTAGAGTGCTATTGCAGACAACTTTTGGAGGCCTTCCTCAACTCAAAATTGAGCTCATGATAGCTCATTGGAAATATATCTCTGTATAGTTATCATTTGTCTCATCAATCAAGAGATTTGAACACTCCAGCTAGGATAAAACGTGATTTTCCCAAGGTCACTCCAGAAGTGTAGCAACTCTCTTGTGGCACCTGTATTTTTGACGTTTCTCCAAAACCATGACACCTTTGTAAAAAATGAAGGAGGTTTTTCTTCCTTGGCCTATGATGGACAAAAAAATCTCTCACTTTTTTCAAATTCATCTTTTTTTGGTCAGAAACACAGTTCGAAGAAAAACCGACCCTATGTGTGGCGAATGACTTGACTCTTGGAATGACTTCTTAAAAAATGATGGGGACATGATGTTTATGAGCTGAAATGCCCTCATACTTACTGATATGACATACCTTACACCTCCTTTTCTCAAATGTCTCTATTTCCATAGCAAACCCTAGCTCAGTGGGAGAGGAAATTAGGGTTTAGTGCTTGTGAACAATGATGACTTTTGGGGAAAATGGTTAAAAAATGAAGTGAGGTCAATGATAATGACGAAGATGAGGTGAAAGCAGAGTAAAATAAGGTGGGATGGGTGGGATGAAAATACCAGTGCTAACAAGGACTGTCAAAATTTAAGGGTCAAGACGGTGAAGATTCTAGTTTGCATTTTATCAAATTTCATTTGCATATTCATAGACTAAAGGTTGAGTTTCCTGAAGATTGTATAATGAGGATGTTTATGGATACCTTGGAGGAAAAAGTGAGATCATGGTATGAGAATCTACCATCTGCAAATTTATATTCTCTAAAGGAATTTCATTCAGTTTTCTTTCAACATTATCAAAGCTCTAATTCTTCCTTGTCGATGATTGATAGTTGTTGTGAGATCTTTGATAATTCCATTGAATTTCTTGATAATTTGTATGGGGATGAAGAGTGTCTAGATGATGAGATAATAGAATCCCTTCATGATTTTTATTCCCAATAATAATCAATAGTTTCCTCCTTGGATGAAGAGATCCTTGAGCCTTTGCATGAGAACCCTTTTCATCACCAAAAAGAATCAGTAGCTCCCTCCTTAGATGAGATAGACTGGGACCAAGAAAGAGAAGTGCCAATTCCCGATCCTGAAAATGAAAATCACCAAATAAATGTAAATTGATTTAAAACTCAGTTTTATCCTTTGTCAAAAGATGAAATAGATCAGCTCCTGCAAAATCATGTTACAGCCCAAGCGGATGTATATTTGCAGCTCTTACAATGTTCACACAATAAAGAATGTGTGAGCGAAGCATCTTCCATTATTGAAAAGGAAAGTCTTGGTTTGAATGATGATATTCATGAGACTAATGAAGCCATACACGAAGTTGTTGTGAGTAAACCATTTTTTGATGATGATTTTCTGCAAGGAGTTCAACTAACAGATATTGTTTTCTTTCATGAAGAAGATAGGTTTGTCATGTTTAACAATCTTGAAGAATGTTTTATGTTCAAATATGATTTAGAATATGAATTTGAGGAGTATGAGCCTAAGAGAGATAGCATGCCAGAGAAAGAATCAGAGTTGATCATCCTTCAAGAATTTCAGCCAACACTCAGATAGCAGAAAGTCATACTTCCCTATGCTCTCTTATGGATCAACAACCAAGTGTTCTTTCAGATTAGAATGAAGAGTGTGCTTGTGTTTTTGCTGGACCTTGAGACAAGGTAAAATTTTAGTTTTTTGAAGATCCCTTTCCTGATCTGCTACTGTTAGCAGGGAAGATGTATTTTCTTGTTTTCACAGACCAGAAGCACATGTTCAGTAGACACTTGGAGTAGCCTAGTTTTTGTTTTTTCTGCCTGTTTGAGGAAAATGAGAACAAAATTTTAGTAAGTAGCCATCTGCTGGATTGGTTACATTGGAAGGATCATTTCACATGATTGTACATATGTCTTCAGTAGGCAGGTGGTTGTCATCAGGATTTGAAGCCCTAGAGTCTCGGTGATATGATGCCATCAATAAGTTTTTTTTTTTTTTATTCATCAGTTTGCGTCATTTGAGTTGTCAACATTTATTCATGTTTTTCAGTTTGAGTTTTGACCGTATTGGCCCACATGGTTAGGCACTTGGTCTATGGTATTCTTGACACCTCCAAGGAGCTTCCATCCCCAATAAGGCCAATGTTAGTGCCAGTCAAATTTTCCTGTCACCAGTGATCAAATAGGTATCCTCTTTCTAAATTTGTCTGAGTCTTTTTCAAATTTTTAGTATTTCATCGAGTCTCAAAATAAAAATGTGTTCACTAGTTTATATTGTTAGGTGTTTTCTTCTTCCACCATGACTAGGGTATTGAGATCATTACTAATCCTTTCACCTCCATGGTAAATGGGCATCATCATTTTTAGGTCATTCATTGTTGAAAGAGTCCCATAGTCAACATGGTCAACATTCGGCTCATTCTTCCACGTTGTGCCATCATTAAGTCATAGGGTCAAAATCATGAAAATTGGTCATTTCACCATCAAGTTCATCTTTTGAAGGAGTAGTAATAGTCAAAGGTCTTCAACAATTTCAGGTTCCAAACTATCATTTACAAGTAAGTGGCTTTGTGTGTGACCATATTTGTCTCTCAGTTGTGCTTGGAAAGCTCATTTCCCTCTCCTAGGGTTTTGAGGACATTTTTCTTGGTTTCATGACTTCCATGGAAAAAATCATCAACAAGACTTGTATCCTGATGCTCTTACACCTCTCCCTGTCCTTAATATACTTTAATAAACACTTCCCATCACTCCTATCCCACAAAATCATCATTTTTCACAACCCCTAGCCTATTGCTACAAGAGGTTTGCTGCACTTCTGGAGTGACCTTGGGAAAATCAAATTTTCTCCTAGATAGAGTGTCCAAATGACTTTCTTGATGAGTCAAATGATAACTAGACAGAGAGAGATTTAAAATTAGCTATCATAAGCTCAATTTCGAGTTGAAGAAGGCCTCCAAAAGTTTCCTGCAATAGCACACTGCATTTTTTCACCCTTATTATGCGCAAATACGAGTCTTGGGAGAATGGCTTTTTGAGGGGGAAAATGACCTCCATTTTTAGAACTTGAGGCATATTCAGAAAGAGGACGGACAAGGCTTTCCAACAGGCCATCTTAGGCTTGATGTGAAAACCAATAGGTCATATAAAAGTGGCCTTGAACACAGAGGGCGCAAATGAAACTGAGAAGGTGCAAATGCACAGTGGAGGGCACAAATGACCAATTTGCTGATTTTTTCCAAGTTAATCTAAAATTTTGACTTTTGTTCAGTAAATGATGTTTATACTCATGTAATTAATAATGGTAAATGTAATTATGTTTGGGATTAGTTACCTAGGGTAGCTTCATCGGGTAAAATTCATCATTGAGTCATAATGAATCAGTTGAATGTAATGAGGAGTGAGTCACTTGGACCATCCTACACTTCAGTTTTCAATTCAACAATTAGTGGATATCTTCCTCACCTCATGGATTCGACCCATGAGGATGAGTGAATGATTTTTTGATGTCTATTTAGTCCCTTTATTCATTCTTATCAAGGGTTGGAATCAGTTTGTATGCTTGCTTATTGATCAAGGAACTATTGTACTCAGTCTGGCCAACTAATAAAGAGGAGTTGCAACTATTTTATGGGACACTTGTGGTATTGATGTTTATCATTGTATTTTCTTCAGTTTCATATGTTAGAATGTATTGTATTTATGTTCACTTAATTTCTATGGTATGATCTCTTTCAAGTTTGATATTCAGAATACATGCTTGTGCATGCTATGTTTTGGGGAATTGATAATAGTTTGTCAATTTTCCTCTGTCTAGGAAGAATACATCTCCCATGCTCTTCCTAGCTTCCCTTTAGTCTAAAAACCATTCCATCACAATCATATTTAAGTGATAAGCCTTGTGCCTACCTTGCCCCATTGATCCCTGCAAACCTATCTCATTTGCCCTGATTTCTTCATCCAGTGATAACCCAACCAAAATCAAATTAAAACAACCCCTACAATCATTATATAGCCTAAAAACCCTAATTCATCCTATCCTCCTGGCTGTGACCTTTTGGAGAGATCCCTCTCCGACTTGATAGGGCTAGCTATCAAGTCAAAATCTTGGTCTGTCGTTACTTTTGTTGGGATTCCTTCTTCAGCCTTGGGAATCTGGCGAAGTGCTAACATTCTGGCACCATTGCCAGGGAGGCGAAAAGACAAATCTTCCCTGGGAAAGAACGACAAAGATCATATCTGATTGTTGATGGTGAACAATGATCAGGCACAATAATGCTATGCATCGTTCACCTAACGACTCCAGTGTCAAAAAATCCCAAGATTAAGAATTTTCATGGCAACTCCACTTTTGAAGAACCGGTAGTTTGAAGATATTCTTGGTGAACTCACTGTTTTCAAAATGGATTTGATTACTCGAAGGTATGCTCCTATGAATCAAGCTCATCTTCTTGGTTTTCAAAACCATATTCCTCGTATAGATTGGCAATTAGGAGTGTCAAAGTTTAAGGGTCAAGATGGTGAAGATGCTAGTTTTCATTTGGTCAAATTTCATTTGCATATTCATAGACTAAAAATTGATTTTCCTGAAGATTGTCTAATGAATATATTTATGGCTACCTTGGAGGAAAAACCGAGATCATGGTATGAGAATCTACCATCTTCTAGATTATATTCTCTAAATGACTTTCATTCAATTTTATTTCAACATTATCAAAGCTCTAACTCTTCCTTGCTGATGATTAATAGTTATTGTGAGATCTTTGATAATTTCATTGAGTTTCTTGGAAAGTTGTACAGGGATGAAGAGTATCTAGATGATGAGATCATAGAATCCCTTCATGATTTTTCTTCCCAACAAGAATCAATAGTTTCCTCCTTGGGTGAAGATATCCTTGAGCCTTTGCATGAGAACCCTTTTCATCACCAAAAAGAATCAGTAGCTCCCTCCTTAGATGAGACAGACTGGGACCAAGAAAGAGAAGTGCCAATTCACGATCTTGAAAATGAAAATCACCAAATCAATGTAAATTGATTTAAAACTCAGTTTTCTCCTTTGTGTGAAGATGAAATAGATCAACTCCTGCAAAATCATGTTACAACCCAAGCGAATGTAGATTTGCATCTCTTACAGTGTTCACACAGTCAAGAATGTGTGGGTGAAGCATCTTACATTATTGAAAATTAAAGCCTTGGTTTGAATGATGATAGTCATGAGACTGATGAATCCATATAGGAAGTTATTGTGAGTAAACTGATTTTTGATGATGATCTTATGCAAGGAGATCAGCTAATCGATATTGTTTTCTTTCATGAAGAATATAGGGTTGTCATGTTTAACAATCTTGAAGAACGTTTTCTGTTCAAAGATGATTTGGAATATGAATTTGAGGAGTATGAGCCTAAGAGAGACAACATGCCAGAGGCAGGATCAGAGTTGCTCATGCTTCAGGAATTTGCAGCCAACACTCAAATAGCAGAAAGTCATACTTCCCTATGCTCTCCTATGGATCAACAACCAAGTGTGCTTTCAGATCAGAATGAAGGGTGTGCTTTGTGGTTTTGCTGGATCTCGAGAAAAGGTAAAATTTCAGATTTTTGAAGATCCATTTATTGATCTACTACTGTTAGCAGGGAAGATGTATTTTCTTGTTTTCATAGACCAAAAGCACATGTTCAGTAGACACCTGGAGTGGCCTAGTTTTTTTTTGTTTTTTGTTTTTGTTTTTTTTCTGCCTGCTCGAGGAAAATGAGAGCATAATTTTAGTAAGTAGCCATCTGCTGGATTGGTTACACTAGAAGGATAATTTCACATGATTGTACATATGTCTTCAATAGGCAGGTGGTTGTCATCAGGATTTGAAGCCCTCAAGTCTCGGTGATATGCTGCCATCAATAAGTTTAGTAAGTTTATTTATTATTTATTTTTATTATTTTCAGTCAGTTTCAAAGTTAGTTTGTGTCATTTGAGTTGTCAGCATTTAGTCATGTTTTTCAGTTCGATTTTTGACCGTATTGGCTCGCATGGTTAGGCACTTGGTCTATGGTGTTCTTGACACCTCCAAGGAGCTTCCATCCCCAGTAAGGCCAATGTTAGTGCCAGTCAAATTTTCCTGTCACCAATTATCAAATAGGTATCCTCTTTCTAAATTTGTTTGAGTTTTTTTCAAATTTTTAGTATTTCATCGAGTCTCAAAATAAAAATTTGTTCACTGGTTTATATTGTTAGGTGTTTTCTTCTTCCACCATGACTAGGGTATTGAGATCATTACTACTCCTTTCACTTCCATGGTCAACAAGAATCATCATGGTCAAGTCATTCATTGTTGAAAGAGTCCCATAGTCATCATGGTCATCATTCAGCTCATTCTTCCATGTTGTGCCATCATTAGGTCATAGGTTCAAAATTATGAAAATTGTTCCTTTCACCATCAAACTCATCTTTTGAAGGAGTAGTAATAGTCAAAGGTATTCAACAATTTCAGGTTCCAAAATATCATTTCCAAGTAAGTGGCTTTGTGTTACCATATTTGTCTCTTAGTTGTGCTTGGAAAGCTCATTTCCCTCTCCTAGGGTTTTGAGGAAATTTTTATTGGTTTCATGACTTCCATGGTTAAACTCATCAACAAGAATTGTATCTTGATGCTCTTACACCTTCCCCTATCCTTAATATACCTTCCTAAAAACTTCCC